>CM053596.1:88057944-88115681 GCA_028646575.1 Pseudocheirus occidentalis | reverse complement strand
AGTTCTATACTTAGCCCTAAGTTACTAGGTGCTACTTAGCCCTAAGTATCTGATCTACTTAGCTCTAAGTATCTGATCTACTTAGCCCTAAGTATCCTATCCACTTAACCCTAAATATCCAACAAATTGATTACCATTACAAAAGTGTAGATGGTAACACATGAGCAGTGTAATCTGGTACAACTACCCAACCTATTTGTTCTCTTTGAACATATCCTACTCACAGTAAGATATTTTCCCTAATAGAATGTAAACTCCTTGAGGGTAGGGACAATTTTCTTTTTTGTCTCATACATTCCAGTACCTGGCACAAGGGTTGGCACATAGAAGATGTTTAATGAATATTTGTTGAATGACAGGATAGACATAAGAACTGTTGTCATCAGTTGACAAGACAACACATATTGATTAAGCACCTACTGTGTTCCAGACACTGTGCTTAGTGCTTAGATCTCTGACCACTGTCATCCAGTATTTTCTCCTAGACATTGGCATCTAGAGGTGTTTTGTGGGATGATGTGATGACAATAGCAACAACCATAGCTGATATTTATAGTCCTTGACAGAGGGCTTCCAATCTTGAGAGCCCATCTAAAAGTAACTAATTGGAGTCCAGTTGAGAGTGAAATTGAAGGAACATGGTCTGAAGAAGAGATTTAGATGGAACATGGTAACTGTCCTCTAGTGTTTAGAGGTCAATGTATGATGTTAGACTTGTTCTGTTTGGTCCCAGAAGGTAGAACAAAGAACAACAACGGAAAGGAGTTTCAAAGAAGAAAATTATGATTTGATACAAGGAAAAATATTGCTAACAATTAAAAGTGTCTCAAAATAGAATGAACTGAGCTAGAAAGACTGTGCTTCTCCTTCACTGGAGCTCTTCATGCTGCTTGAATGACTGCTTTAGAGGAAAATTATAAAAGAAATTCCTGTTCATGGATAGTACAGATTGGACAAGATAATCCTGAGTTCTCATCCTAAGCTGAGGTCATGTCATTTGCAGCATTCAGAGAACCTGTCAGTAATCTTTAAGAGGTAAAGAAATTCCTAGTCTGAGGATCAATGTATGAGATAAACAGAAACACAACGGTATATGGGTGAGAGAAACAGCTTTAGAAATGGAAAGATTCAGGTTTAAATCCTGCCTCTGACAGAATAGGAAGTTTTCATACTAAAAGTTCTTCATCCTAATGAAATGATATGTTTGAAAAAAGGTATTTAGATAAAATAGACATATTTTAATCTATGTGCAGAAATACTCAAATGGATTTATGTTCTTGAGGTATGTATCCCCAACAATGATGTCGATAGCAAGCCATCTAGGTCTGACAATCTAGAGTGATTCTTTTCCATGTCCTCCCATATGTTGCCCACAGTAGGTCCATCACACATGCTTCAAAGTTACTTCACTTTTATTGTTACTGTGGTAGTTATTGTTGTTACTTAGAAAATACATGGCACCCATCAGTCACCCCTCACTCTCAGCACATGACTAGACCATCCTTACAGAATGTGAATGCAAAAGAGACCACAGAAACGACAGCTCAATGTTCCATTACATAGAGGAAAGAACCAAGACCGAGTGACTTACTCAGGGTTATAAGGGGCGGTAGGAGTCCAGGCTGATGGTTCTTTATGCCACATTAGGTTTACCCAGACCAGCAGAACCTAATAGTAACTCATATTGAAAGAGTTTTTAAGTTCTACAAAACACTTTCCTAGCAACAATCCTGTTGTTGCTAGGAATATAGGTAATTCAGGTATCATTATCCTGATTTTACAGATGAGGAAGCTGAAGCTCAGAGACTGAGAGAATAAATAATGTACCCATGGTCACATAGCTAGTACATGGCAGAAGCAAGCTCTGAACTCTGATCTTCTGCCTCTAAGTCTAATGCTCTAAAGAAAAAAATTAAACTAACTTCACCTAGAATTCATGATATGGTGTCATTATAGTAAAATGCTAAATAGTAATCCTGATGTTGTTATGCCAAATCCACAAGTGTTTGTTGAACTTTCACTATATTGTGCTAATATTAGGGATGCAAAGAAAGTCACAGACATCCCTGATATCGAGAAGCTTACATTTTAGTGAGGAAGTTAACATGTAATCTAGTGGGTGCATTTAAGACACAGAGGCTAGACAGAAAACATTAGGAGAAGAGGAGGCATCAGCAAGTAGATATATGGGAGAAGGAATTCTGAAGAAAGGACTCTCACAGTAGAATGGGTATTTGAGCTCAGGTTTCAAAGAATTTGGGAGCCAAGAGGTAGAGATGAGATTGAGAATATTCAATATGTGGTAGTTAGCCAGTGCAAGGACATGGAGAAAGTAGTTCTAAGAACTGTGTAAGAAGGTCATTACTGCTAGAAGGCAGAAGAGAATTAACAGTAAGAAAACTAGATAGAAAAGAGACCGGTTATATAGGGCTTTGAATACCAAACAGAGGGATTTATATTTGATCCTGGAGGTAACAGAAATTTACTGGAGCTCACTGAGCAAGGAGATGTCATGGTCAGACCTACTTGTCAAAAAAATCACCTTGGTTGGAGAGTGGAAGATGCATTGGGATTAGAGTATTAGCTCCTTGAGAATAAAGACTGTCTTTTGCTTTTTTTTTTGGAAGAGTGAACACAGGGCAATTGAGATTAAGTGACTTGCCCAAGGTCACATAGCTAGTGTCAAGTGTCTGAGGCTGAATTTGAACTCAGGTCCTCCTGACTCCAGGGCTGGTGCTCTATTCACTGCTCCACCTAGCCACACCATGTTTTTTGCTTTTCTTTGTACGCCTAGCCCTTACCAGACTGCTTGGCACATAGTTGGAACCTAATAAATGCTTCTTGACTTGATGATGTAGGCAGAGATCTGAACCAGAGACATTAGTTAAGAGGTTATTGTAATAGTGATATTAATAATTGTAATAGGTGAGAGGTGATGGGGACCTGATCCAAAGTGACACTGTACAAGTGAAGAGAAGAGGGTGTATATGAAAGAAGTTGTAAAGGCAGAGATGTTAATTTTTGGGAACAGATTAGATCCATGAAGCTATGAACATTCCCATTAACATTTCCTACATGGCTTTTAAGTGAGAAAAAAACCCAAACCCTCAATCTAACTGTTCTATGAAAAAAGTAATTAAAAAATAGAGAAATAACATTTGAGATGGGCTTTGAAGAAATGAAGGCATTTCAACGTGTGTGTGTGTGTGTGTATGTGTGTGTGTGTGTGTGTAAGGTTATTCATTAGATATTATTTAGAGCCAAAAGGACCCTTAGAACCAAACTAAGCTAACCTCCTTATTTTTATAGATGAGAGTGGTTGTTGCTAATCAGAGTTGTGGATGTTTCCCCCACCCTTACTTTGAAGTTCAGGTGTCAATCAGTCAACTAGAATTTATCAAGCACCTACTTTGTCAGTCAGTAAGAATTAAGTGCCTACTATGTACTAGGCACTGTTGGCAATTCTGGGAATACAAAGAAAAGCAAAAACACCCAGTCCTTATTCTCAAGGAACTCACAGTCTAATAAAAGAAATAATATGCAAACAGCAGTGGACAAACAAGATATTTACAGTATAAATTAGAGGTGGTCTCAGAATGGAGCAGTTACGTGGTACAGTAGATAGAAGGCTAGACCTGGAGTAAGGAAGATTCATCTTCCTGAGTTCAAATCTAGCCAAAGGCATTCTCTAGACATGTGACACTAGGCCAGTCACTTAATCCTCTTTGCCTCAGTTCCTCATCTGTAAAATGAGCTAGAGAAGAAAATGGAAAACTCCAGTATCTTTACCAAGAAAACCCCAAATGGAATCATGAAGAGTTGAACATGAAACATCTGAACAGACAGAATTTCTGAACAAACGCATTATGATTAAAGAGAGAAATAAGAATATTTCTTGCAGAAGGCCAGACTTTATGATTTTCAAGTCATTTCCTTCAGGAAGCCAGGGGAGGTAGGAGGCAGAGAGAATGAGGGAAAATGCTCCAGGCAAGGGGAACAGTCAGTAAAAACACTCTTAAGTTGGGAGATAAACCAGAATAAGGAACAGGATTGCCAAGATAAGTAAGGTATAAGAAGACTGGAAAGGTCAGAAGGGACAGGGTTGTAAAGGGCTTTATGAAGAGAGCAGTGGTTGATGGAGGTCTGCCCACCATAACAGTAAAGGTGCTTCTGTCACTACTGTGAAATTAGAAAGACTCTTCTGAATTTATGGTATATAATAAATTCTCTCAACAAAAAAAATTAATCTTAAAAATATCATTCTACTGTGAATTTACTTCTTCCATGGAGTTTAATCCTATTTCAGAAGGATAAAACTTTAGCCATTAATGCCCATACATTTATACATGAATTTTTACATATGTTTCAATTTCATTCTCCCTGTATTTCCTAGTACATATGAAGCAAGCCAAAGC
The DNA here is from genome assembly GCA_028646575.1 of Pseudocheirus occidentalis. Taxonomy (NCBI): domain Eukaryota; kingdom Metazoa; phylum Chordata; class Mammalia; order Diprotodontia; family Pseudocheiridae; genus Pseudocheirus; species Pseudocheirus occidentalis. The sequence goes on along the minus strand of CM053596.1, from coordinate 88,111,266 downwards.
ATTTGATCTTGGGGGTCAGTTCACATACAGATGCCTTGGAGAAGCGGTTTTGGCATAGATTTGTGTTAAACAAACCTAGACACTTTGAAACCTGCTCTCATCTTTGTTTATGCCTTTAAAATGTTAACTGACTTCCAAAGACCTGTTGGATTTCCCAAAGACTTTTGGTGTCTAGAATTCACAAAACTTCAGATACTTAAAAAAGACAAGCCTTTTATTAGATTTCCCATTCCTGTTTTGGTCCCAAGGCATAGCAAATGCAAGACAATGATTTACAAAACCTAGATACTTGGAGGTCTGCTCTGATTTGCAGCCTCTTTGTTAATGCCTTTAAAAACGTTAATTGACTTCCCAAAGACCTGATGAACTTCCCCAGACTCTTAGGGCCTAGAAATCAGACATTTTGATTTTATCTGAGTTTACTTCCAGGATGCAGTAGACTATTGTAATGATAAAACTATGATAGTATCCCAGGATGTGATAATCTAAGTCTATTGATGAGAATACTTGAATCTTTGTCCTTTGGATCTTTACAAATCTTGTTCAAATCATCATTAAACAGAATTTGTTTGTTCCCTGAACTATCCACATGGCCTGGTCACTTCTTTTCTTCATGTCTCTGGTCATGCTTAATGCTGGACATTAAGCAGCTCCTAATATACATAGGTAGGCTTTATCATTGCTTTCTTGTAATCACATTGTAGGGTCTTGTTTGAGATAATGGCTCCCTAAACAAATATAAACAGATACATCATCATGGATTCATTATCTGCTCTTTGCAATGCAACTAGGTTCATTTCAATTCAGCAGATGGGTATAAAGTAATTTTTATATACAAGGTACTGTGCTAGGCACAGAGGGAACTACAGGAAACTACAAAGATGGTCTCTGCCATCATGGAGCTTAAAACTGAAGAGTTCAATTGATTGTGATTTAACTTTTACACACAAAATACACATTTATGTTCTTTTACAGTACAGGAGCCTTGATAGACTAAATTAAGATCCAGTTTAATAACTATTGACATTCACATTGAACTCTCTCTCCCTCTCTGTATATGTGTGTGTATGTGTATATACACACATACACATATATGCATACAAAACACATACATTTATGTGTGTGTATGTGTGTGTATATATGTATGTATGTATATATATAAAAGAATTTGCTTCTCACAATAGCCCTGTGATCCAGGTAGCATAAGTATTAGGACAGTTGCCTGGGCTTTGAGCAGTTAAGTGACTTTGCCCAGGGTCACAGAGTCAGTGGGGTTGAGAGACAGGACCAGAGTCCAAGGCTTTCTGACTCCAAGGACATTTCCTTATTCATTATTCCATTCTGCTTTGTATAAGTATTATTTTTTGTCATTTTACTGATAAGGAAATGGAGGATTATGAAGGTTAAATCAGTTGTCTATGATCCCAAAGCTAGTGAGTGTCTATGGGAGAATTCAAAGGGAGGAAGCCTTCTCATACTAATGCTAGCATTCTTTATACACCACCATGCTGAACCTGGTCAAAGAATAATCCTAAGGTCAGAGTTTAATGTACTGATGGAGTCCAGAGGAAAATCAAGACCTTGTTTAGGACCCAATATTGCTTTGTCACAACAGTTGACAGATAATATATTTCTTTAAACATTCTATACATCTAGGGGCTTTCACCAAAACATATTCCTTTATTTATGCAGTCAATCACCCAATGATAATAGTCCTAACAATAATGATTAGCATAATAGCTGGTATTCATATAGTGATTTTAAGGTTTACAAAGCACTTTACAAAGATTATCTTACTTGATTCTCACAGCAAGACTGGGAGGTAGATGCTACTATTATGTCTGTTTTGCAGATGAGGAAACTGAGGCAGATAGTGAATTGCCCAAAGTCAGGTCTTCTTGACTTTAATTCTACCATTCTAGTGCTGATTATGTAAATTATGAGTTTCTTGAAGATGGGTAGGGATAGGGCCTTATCTTTGTACTGACCCAGGAGGTAAGCACACAATAAATCATTTCTGAGTGAATCAATGTGCCATACCTTTAAATGTAGCCAACAGTCAATTCTCCTTGCTATCAGTAGGGAAGAGTTGCTTAGATAATATATTATAGGAGGTAATCCAATAAACATTGATTGGTGTTTGGCTTTGGAATGCATGAATTTTTAAAAAATCATTTCCCTTACCAATTATGTTTTATTGCCTAATATTACAATGATTTTATACTTATCCCATTTTGAATGCAGGAAACAGAGGTGATCCAGAAGTGCATTTAGGGGAGGGCAGAAAGGACAAAGTGAAGATGACATGGAAAATTTAATTCAAAGGGAAGATAATAAAAATTTGACTTTTTAGCAATAAGAACAGATGGTAACATTAAATATTTTTTCCTAGTAACTTTGGAAAGGGGTAGATCAAGGTCATCTGGGAAAGAAGCAATAGCATCTGAGGAAAATTAAATGGTATTTAAAAAGAAAGAATTTGTGAAAGAGAGGTAGAGAAAGGTGAGAGGAGAGGGGGAAAAGGGAAAGAAGGAGAAAGAGAAGAGAGACACACAGAGACAGAGGGAGGAGAGAGAGGTAGAGAAAGAGAGAGAAGGGGAAGGGGGAAAAGAGAGGAGAGAGAAAAAGGGAAGCAGAGGGGAAGAGAGGTGGAGAGCTAAGGGGAAAGAGGGTGACAGAGAGAGGGAAGAAGGGGGGACAAGAAAAGGGGAGAGGGGAGAAGAGAAAGAAGGAGGGAGAGAGGGAAGGAGAGAGGGAGGCAGGCAAGGAGGAAGGGGCGAGGGAAGGAGAGAGGGAAGGAGAGAGACTGAGACAGAGACAGAGAGAGAGAGAGGGAGAAGAGAGAGGAAGAGGAAGAGAGGGAGAAGAGAGAGGAAGGGGGAAAGGGGGAGACTAATAGACCCAAACAGAGACAGGTTCAGACCCCAAAATAGACATAGAGAGTTGAACTTTGAAGACATATTTAAATCCTGCATCCATATGACTTAACATCTGTATGACATTTATCTAATTTAACATTTCTGTGCCTGACAATTCACAGACTTATCTCTCAAGTCATAGATCCATTGATCTGAAAATGAAAGTTCCTATGATGGCAGTTCATCACATGGATAAAAACACAAATACATCACATAAATACATATTATCTATAGGAAAACTTGGGGTCTCAGTGTCCTCATCTATAAAATGAAGTGGTTGGACTAGCCATCTTCCAGGTCTAAATCTCAGGATCTCAGGAGAGCACATCTGATTTTATTTTCAAATAGAATTTTAATGCAGACACATCTAATGTTTTCAAGCTCAAGGACAGTACTTTGACAGGCCGATGGGAAAAATAAGTAGAATCGGAGACTTTTATAATTGAAAGGGAACTCAGTGCCAACAAGTTCAACCCTCCCTGAAGCATGAATCCCATCAAAGCATACTTGACTAAGAGTCTGTCCAGCCTCCACTAACACATCTCCAATGATGAAAACTTCCTCCTGACACAGCCTATGCCTTTTATGGACAGCTCTGGGAGATAGGATATACTCGTCCTCTCTTTCTCACTACATTTTTACTTTCTTCCATATGATAATAGTGCAAAACAAACTAATGGACCCTTCGGGAGGTTCTATTTTACAAATGACAATTTACAATTTGTTTCTCAAGGACAAATCTGGGCTTCTAAAAGGGTGAAATAATAAAAGCACATTTTAAAATAATGTTTTACAGTTAAAAAGAACTTTCCTTACATAAGGAATGCAAGTAGGAAGGTAGAAAATAAAAATAGTAAAATCCCCACTTCATACATGAAGAAAGTGAGGCTCAGAGGGGTTGAACAGTGGGATGAAGGTTCCACAGCTTTTAGGCTGGAAGCAGATCTCAGATCCAGGCATAATGACTCTATGTTCAGCACTCTCTCTCTCTCTAATACCATGTTGTCTGAGTCATGATCCTGTCCCCATTTACCACTGCTGGCAAATCTAAACAGTGAATTTTCTGCTGATAACACGATTACACAAAATGACTGTGTTTGAACATAAACCTTGGCTTTTTTTTTAATTCAATGATGAACCACTTCAGTTCACATTATGGAATGAGTCAAATCAAAGATGATAGGGACCAGAATAGAAGCTTTTGCCGCACAGAGAACACCTTACAAAACATCTAATGGAAAACAGCTAGAGAGCTGCAACCAATCATCACTCTAACCCTTAACTTACCCTTCTGTCACAATCAACAGTTAGTAAATTAGCCTTTTTGGGCAGTTCACAGGGTGCAGAGCAGCAAATGACATAGTTTTGATCTTGCACCCAAGATTCCCCATTAGGCCACCATCTGCCTCCCTACCACCCTCCTCCAGTATCCCAACAGGATTGCTAACAATGAGAATCCTGGCATTGAATGCATTTCTGATGCCAGGTGACAGAATAGGGCAGATGGAAGAACCCTCAGAGCAGTGGGATCTCAAATATAAAAGTTTTTCATAAAAAATCATTTAGCCTCTGTAGTCACAGAAGAAAATAAAATTAGGATTCTATCATCCATTCATCAATTTTCTTTTAAAACCAGGGAGAAAAAGAACCTATTTCCTACTGCTGACATCCTTGTATGTGGTTAGGATCACAGGACTTAGAGCAGGAAGGGACCTTGTTTGTTAATATTTAGTTTTTTCACTCATACCTGACTCTGTGACCCCATCTAGGGTTTTCTTGGCAAAGATACTGGAGTGGTTTCCCATTTCCTTCTTCAGTTCACTCCACAGATGAGGAAACTGAGGCAAACAGGGTTAAGTGTCTTGCCCAGGTCACACAGTCACACACATGTCTGAGACTGGATTTGAACTCAGGTCTCCCTGACTGCAGGCCCAGCACTCTATCTATCCACTGTGCCACCTACCTGCCCTAGGAAGAGACTTTAGATATCATCTAATGCAAGGGTTCTAAACCCGGGATTGTGAACTTTTTTTAATGCAAACTATCCTCAAAGTTTTTAAGTTTTAATAGCTTATTTTAAGCAGCGAGACCTTTGGGACACCCTATATTTTGATTTCTCTATTTCTCTACAGGGAATCCCAAGACATAGAGAAAGCATCCATAAACCGGGGAAATCACCCAACAAGTTGTGGTGTCTCAAATTGTAGACATGGCTTTTGGGTCACCCTGTATAACTGTTTTCCCTTGTAATCATGTATATTCTATCTTATGCATTGAGAAGGGGGTTCAGGGGCTTCACTCTTTGTCCAAATGGGGCTTATGACAAACAAAAAAGTGAGTGGCCTCTGCTCTAATCTACCACTGTCATTTTACATGTGAGGAGACTGAAGCCCAGAAAGTTCGGCAACATGTACAACAGTCACAAAGCTAACAACCAGCAGAGCTCATATTCAGATCCAGGGGAAGGATCATAGGATCATAGGATCTTAAAACAGGCTCTAGAAGGGACATCAGGAGCCATCTGGCCCAATGCCTTGATTTGACGATTAAGGGAACTGAGGCTCAGGGAGGTATGGTGACTTGCTTATGGTCACATAGCGTATGTTAAGGGCAGAGTTCAAAGCTAGGTCCTTGGACTACAAACCAGTGCTCTTTCCACTCCACTATAAGGCATCCCACTGTAGAACTTGTTTGTAAGAATATGCTTAAAAATGTAAGCTAAAAAAGCTTTTCAATCCTTTTTTTAAAATTTTGCAGAAACCAGAAGAATGAGGAAATTTGCTTCTTAAACAATAATATTTGAGCCATATGCTTTTTCTTTTTATTATCCTCATTAAGTAAAGAAAGTTCTTGCTAAACTGCAAAATGATGAGCAACAGAATTATAAGTTTGACAGTCTGTCAGATTGGATTCAGGCCGAATTTTGCTCTCAGTGACATGGTCAGAATTCTAGACATTCAAATTCACTTGTTCATGCCTCGGGTAAAGTTGGATTCGGTTCTCATTTCAATAAGTCATACCATCTCTAACTTATACTTAGCGAGAGTGCTAATGAAAATGTAATTGAGTCCCTCAATTATTAAATACAGTTGTTGCTAGCCTAATCACTACTATGCTGGTTCCCAGGTTTCGATATTCAAAACCTGATTTGCACCCCCCCCTCGCCCCGTATGACTTGGCTGTGGAAGTTATTAAATGTTACAAGTTATCAAAATGTCCATTCTGCTCCCTAGATTGCATGGGTCTGGATGAGTGTGAGAATGAAAGCAATCTCTGAGTCAATGATGGCATTCCAGGATATGAGTTAGGAGCCACCTCCAAAGTCATTTAATTCTACCCCCTTCTAGTTTCCAAAACAGCTATCTAACCTCTTTGCTTGAGGACCTCTCATAACAAGAAACTCACTGCCTCCCAAGGCAGGCTTTTTTATGTGAGGAAGTAGCAAAAAGAGGAAAAATAACATCAATAATGTTATCTACTGCTACTGCTATTAGCTCTTTAAGGGTCCAAAAAGTGCTTTTTATATATTATTTCACTTGACTCTCACAACACTCTTGAGAAAGGAAAACCATGGACCCCTGGAAGCCTTATAAGAACCATAACCAGGTTCCCCTCTACTTAATAGCATTTTATTTTTTGCAATTATACATAATGATAGTTTTAAGCATTCACTTTTACAAGATTTTGAGTTCCAAACTTTTTTTTTCTCTCCCTTCCTTCCCTCCCCTCTCCCTTAGAGAGCAGACAATCTGACATAGGCTATACATGCGCAATCATACTAGTCTGTATCCCAAAGAGATCATAAAAAGGGGAAAAGGACCCGCATGTACAAAAATATTTACAGCAGCTCTTTCTGTGATGGCCAAGAACTGGAAAATGAGGAGATGCCCATCAAATGGGGAACGGTTGAACAAGTTGTGGTATATGAATGTAATGGGATACTATTGTGCTATAAGAAATGAGGAGCAGGAGGATTTAAGAAAAATCTGGAAAGAATATATGAACTGATACTGAGTAAAGTGAGCAGGTTGGTTCTTTAAAAATATATCATAGATAGAAAGATTTATATTCATGTGAACAGATTTATATTAAATGGTTTGGGGCAAGGGTCAGAGTTCATTCTCTTAGGAAGCTGGGGTCAGGACTTCATTTACATAAAGTTGCACACACATTATAACAAAAAGAACCATGTAAAGACATACATAGTCTGCAGTATGGTATTAGCAATGAATGAATGAAAAGCTCTTATTAAGCATATACTATGTATAAGGGACTATGAAGGCAGGGCAGACGCTAAGGCCTGCTGGTTCTTCATCTTATTAAACGGAATTGAATTGTTTCCGTCCATCTCATTTGAAACCTATAGGCAGTTTAGCAGCCCAGGCAAGGGGGTAGTACACTCCCAGTTATCATCAACTTAGATGGATTTTGGGACTTCCAAGGGCTTAGGAAGGGGACAAAGGGTGAAGGCAAAAGAGAGATACAGGTTGCCTTTGAGGACAGTTCTTCCTGTTACCCAGTCATTGAGTCTCATCATATGAAATGATCTTCTGTGGGTAAAAAAAATCATATAACATTATTGAGGACACAAACATGAGAAGTAACAGACAGAAAGTCTGAGTGGTGCCATTGAAATATTATGAGAAAGAGGAGAAATTCTGATTATGCAAAACTGAAGCTTTTTTTGCACAATTAAAATTGATGCAGTTAGAATGAGAAGAGCAATGGTATCCTGGAGGTAGGAAAATAAGGAGGATTATTTGCAGAAAACTTCTCTAATAAATGTCTGCTCTACAAGATATGTAGGCAATCAATACAAAATATAAGGACAAGAACTATTACCAATAGATAAATGGTAGAAAAGATATGAACAGGCAATTCTCAAGCTTTCAACAACCACATGAAAAAATGTTCCAAATAACTAACAGGGAAAATGTAAGTTAAAAGAACTCTGAAGTCCTACTTCACACCAATCAGATTGCTAGAGGATGAAAAAACAATGATGAATGTTAGATGGGCTTTGGGAAGAAAGTCATACTAATGCATTAAAGGAGAAGCTGTTGATTGGTCTAACTATTCTGGAACATAATTTGGAACTATACCCCCCCCCCAAATCACTAAACTATGTACATACCTCTTGACCAACATAGGGTCTTATTCTTCACCCACAATTCATTAGACACATAATCCAAGGGAGAGGACTCATACGTACAAGGAGAAAGGAATAAGCATTTATTAAGCCACCTACTATGTGCCAGATACTGTGCTGAGCATTTTTACAAATACTACCTCATTTGATACTCAATTGATTTGAGCAAAAACGTAAGTATATATAATAAAATACATGTACACAAAACAGACATTTACATAAAATACATATAGATATATAAAATACACACATAACCAACTTATATACATACATATATTTATACTTTTTATATATAAAACAACTGGGACTAAACAAATTATGGTATATAAATGTAATAGACTATTATTTGAGCTAAAATAAATGGATGAAAGGTACCAGAGAAGCCTGGGAAGACTGATGTGAAATGACACAGAGTAAAGTAATCAAAGCCAAGAGAGCTATTTATACAATGACTGAAACACTGTAGGGGAGAACAACTATGAAAGACTGAAGAATTCTGATCAATTCAGTTGACTAGTCACAAGTGCAGAAGACTAATAATGGAGTACATCTCCTGCCTCTAAATGGAAAGATAAAGGATGGTAGGTACAGAATTGAGAAGCTGTATTAGAAACTGCAGCTAAGGATTCTTGATCTTATTTTTATTTTTGATGAGAATGTTGAAGGGGGGGGGTCATAGCCTCATCATCCATAAAATGAAGGAGCTGGATTAGATGGATTTTTCTGAGATCTGTCTAACTCTAGAGCTATGATCTATGATCCAGTGATCTACATTTTCAAAAGTAGTTTATTATGAATTAGATAATTAACAAAAATATTTAACACTTTAAAATAGAAAGTTCAGAAAAAAAGGATCAGACATAATTCTATAGGAAACCATGAAACTGTCATGCAGATTTTGTTTTTCTCTAATACATTTATTAAATTTCATGTGGTGGTACCAATACCACCACATTTGTACATGCCTCCTTCTGAATTTCCTTCTACTTCCTTAGCTTTAGAGTACAGCTGCTCAATTCCCCCACATTCAGCACCATATGTGCAAAGCATCGTGCTAGGCCCTGAAGACAAAAAAGATAGACATGATATAGGCCCTTTTGTAAAGGAACAAACCTACTGTAGGTAGGCATTTAATAGAATTAAATAGGAAAAATCCTTGTTTGTACAGAATCATACTTTTATAACTGGAAGAGATATTATCTAGACTAACTCCATCATTTAACAGATGAGGAAATTTTAACTGAGAAAAGGCAAGCAATTTGCAGAATGATTTTTTTTAAGTGACAAAGTTAATAAAACCCAACTTTCCTACTTCCCACTTCAATTCTCTTTCAATTGTACAACACCATCCTCAAGGCAATTATAACTGCAAAACAAATCAATAAGCTCTTGTCACATTCCAACAATGTACAAGGCACCATGTAGGGCACTGGAAAGACAAAAATGGATCTGAAGGAACTTATGATCTAATGAAGAGGCTTAGGGGAGAGTTTGGGAAGATTGCATTGGGGCAATGGTCCCTTCAGATCAGAACTGCATGTACAGCTTCAGAAGAGAAGAGGAATTTGATAATGATGCTGTTCTTAAAAAAAACAAACCAAAAAACAATGAACCAATTTTTATTTTGTCTCTCTACCACTCTCTGAATAAAAATAAACAACAACAAACCACTCAGAAACAAAAACCTTCACAACATAGTCAACTGATACAAGTTCCCACTTTGGCCATGTCTAAAAATGGACATTCCATTTTGTATCTGGAATCTACCTCCCCTCCTGCAAGAGGTGGGTGGTGCATTTCATCTCTGGTTCTCAGGAACCAGTACAATTGGATATTGTATTTTTTCCCTTTAAACGTTATTTATTTTTGTTACATTTTGAGTCCTAAGCTATCTCCCTTTCTCCCAACCCCACACTAAAGAAGGCCAACATCTGACATATATATATATATATATATGTGTGTGTATATATATATATTCATAAAGACATATATATCTATATTTATACACACATATACTATATACATGTATATGCGAAGCCACACAATACCTATTTCCACGTACCAGTTCTTTCTCTGGAGGTGGATAGAATTTTCCTGCATAGGTCCTTTGTAGTTGATTTTAATAGTACTCTGGTACTATTCAGAGTAGCTTAGTCATTCACAGTTACTCTTTGAACAATATTGCTGTTACTGTATATAATGTTTTCTTGGTTCTGCATTATTTCATACAAGTCTTTCCTTGTTTTGTTTCCTAAAATCAACCTGATCCACTCTTTTTTTTATAGTACAGCAGTACTCTATTACAACAATATACCACAGCTTATTCAGCCATTCCCCAATGGATGGGCATTCTCTCAATTTACAGTTCTTTGCCACCACAAAGAGAAATGCTATAAATATTTTAGAACTTGTCAGGTCTTTTCCCTTTTCCCTGATAACTTTGGGAAATAGACATAATAATGTAACTGCTGGGTCAAAGAGTATATATAGTTTTTGTAACTCTTTGGATATAATTCCAGGTTGCTATCCAAAATGACTGGATCAGTTCCCAGTTCTACCAATGGTGTATTACTGTCCAGTTTTTTTCCAGAGCCCTTCCAACATATGTCGTTTTTCTTTTCAATCATTTTAGACAATCTGAAAGGTGTGAGATACTTCAAAGTTGTTTTAATACGCATTTCCCTAGTTAATAATAATTTAGAGAATTTTTTCATATTACTACATATAACTTTCATTTCTTCTTCCAAAAACTATTCATATTCTTTGACCATTTGTCAATTGGCAAATGCCTCATATTCTTATACATTTGACAAAGCTCTCTATATATTTAAATAGAGAGCAATTGTCTGCATTCCCTCTACATTGGCTACATTAGTTTTCTTTGTACAAAACCTTTTTAATGTTATCAAAATCATCCATTTTATATCTCACATTGCTCTCAATCTCTTTATTAATAAATTCTTCTTCTATGCATAAATCTGATAGGCAATATGTTCCATGCTCTTCTAATTTACTGATATCTCCCTTTATGTCTAGGTCATGCATCCATTTTGACCTTATCCTGGTAAATAGTGTAAGGTATTGGTCTATATCTGGTTTCTGCCAAATTACTTTCCAGTTTTCCCAACAATTTTTTTAACCAAATAGTGAATTTTTATCCCCCAAACTTAAATTTTGACATTTATCAAACACAAAGTTTCTAATAATTATTTACTACTGTGTATTGTGTATCTACCTTCTTCCACTGATCCATCATTCTATTCCTCAGTCAGTATCAGATAGTTTTGATAATTACCACTTATAATACAGTTTAAAATCTGGCACTGCTGAACCTCCTTCCGTTACATTTTTTTCATTGATTCTTTTGATATTCTTGACCTTTTGTTCTTCCAAATGAATTTTGTTATTGCTTTTTTCCTGATTGGTTATTGTATTGATCAGAATTCTGAAATCTAAGTTTTTCTTTCTGATTGAAGTAGGGAGTTCTTAATAAAATATTGCTCTTCTTTATATTTGACCTCTTTTTAGACAATGGTTTATAACTAGCAGGGAGAGGAAAGAATAGCAGGTTTAGAATCAGAGGTCCTATCTTGGATCCTGACTTGACTATATGCTGCTTGGGTGATTGAGCCAGTTGCTTGACCTCCGTGGGTCTTGTTTTCTTCAACGATTAAATAAAAATCTAGACTAATTCATCTCTGTTCTCTCACCCAATCATCCTATGATCTTACTCTCTTTTAATAAGAGTGATCAGCAGACTTCTTTGGGACAACAGACCACCTGATGGCAATATCAGAATATCTAGAGAACAATTTATTACCCTCACATTTGGGTGAGTATTCTTAGAGCAGAGAAAGAAAGTTCAGAAAAGTCTTTGGTTACATTCACTGTCTCTATAGAAAGCAAAAACTCTGCAATATCTCCAAGAATATCTGAAGGGACCTAATATCCAGGTCCTTTCTCAGAAATACAATGCAGTACATTCTCAAATGAAGTAAAACCTGTGTAGTATTTTGGAAAAACCACTGGCCTTGGAGTCAGCCAACCAAGTTATAAATATCACCTCTGATTCATCACATCCAAGGTTACTTCGTATAAGCTTTGCAAGTATTTTGATAATTGTTCTTGCTTAGCTGTTTTCAGTCATATCTGATTCTTTATCATTCCTGCCCTTTTTGGGCAAAGATATTGGAGTGGTGTGCTAGTTCCTTCTTCAGTTCAATTTACAGATGAGGAAACTGAGGAGAACAGGGTTAAGTGACTTGCTCAGGGTCACACAGCTAACATGTATCTGAGACCAGATTGGAACTAAGGAGGATGAATCTCTCTGACTCCAGGTCTGGTACTCTGGCCACAGAGCCACCTGTGTACTGTATATACTTGTTTTTTAACTCCTAGAACCTAGAAAAATGACTGGTCATCATAGGCACTTAATAGGAAATGTTTGTTGATGGACTGGTTGCCTGGAAACTGTCCTTCTTTTTCTATTACATTTTAAAGTTACTTTTGCATTTAACAGAGCTCACATCTTTTTTCTTTTTCTTCTATTTGTAAGGCCTCAATTCAGCAAGCCATTCAATCACAGGTTTTTAGCCTTTTTTTTCTTTTCCTTTCTTTTCTCTATTCTTTTCCTCCCTCCTTCCCTCTCTCTCCCCCTCCCTTCTTCCTTCCCTCCCTTCCTTCCTCCCTTCCTTTTTTTCTGTGAACCCCTCTGGTAAAGTCTATTCTCAGTAATCTTTGTCAGAATATTTTTAAATACATAAAATTAACTACATAGTATTACAAAGGAAGCCAATTATACTGAAATATAGCTATCAATATACTAACAAAATAATTTCATGAACTCCACGTTGAGAAATTCTGCATTGGATCAGAGCTCTAGAGCTGAACGGGACTTCATTTAATCTCCTTTCCTTTCCATTATAAAGTTGGGGGAACTGAGAACTAGCTAGTTTAAGTGCTTAAGTCATACATGTGATATGCATGAGTCAGGATTACAAACTGGGTCTCTGGCTCCAATGCTTGGGTTCTTTCCCTTGTGACACATAACAGCTTTAAGAATTTGTGTGTTAAAGAATTTAAGAATGTGCTTTAAGCACATCAAGGACGTGCTCAAACAGGGAAAAAGCTGATGGTTAAATTTTCTGTGTGAGCATTTATACTCTGGAAATTGGCAAATGCTGCAAATAAGGGGTTGATTTATTGCTTTTTTATTGCTTAGAGATAAGAAAGTGAGGGAGAAATATTAATAAAGCAGAATAAACTTAAAAGTATGTCATAGGTACATTAAAAAAAGTTACTTGTTAAACATTTATCAGTGAACCTTTGATTACAAAGCACTTTCCTCACAAAAATGATACTTAAGTGCCTTCTGATGGTGTAGAGGAAAGTCTAAGCCAGCAGAACACAAGTTCTGGCAGATTCAGCCTAGGTGGGAAGTCTTCTAATATGGATCTAGGGATAGATTTCATGCCTGTTGTGTGAGGATCACTAAGTTTGTAGAAGTGCCTCATGAGATTACATAGGAAACGAATTTTCCTACCACAACTGCTCAGCACTGACAAAGGGGTAGAGACACTCTACGTAGAGTAGATACTTGAATCTATATCAGTGGGTAAGTTTAGATGGGGAGAAACATTTCTTCAAGGAGCGTCTGAAAGGATCATAAGAGGAGCCTGATAATGGGGCAGTTCTCAAAGATTGCCTTCCCTCCTTTTCCTACACTACAGCTGGAAGGGAGTCACCCATACAATCAAGGATCTTTGAGGTGCTAAAGGACATTCTTCTCAACGAAATGGGGAAACGGGTTATACTGGACCCATTTGGCTGATGAGGAAACAGAACTAAAGTGATCATAGAACCCATAAGTGTAAGAGACAAAACTGGAGTGTAGGTGTCTTGTGGAAAGAGAACTAGGTTTTAGTCAGAAGACTTGGATTCAAATGAAGTTTTAACTCTCTTCCTACATTAAACAAATCACTTGATCTTTCTGAGTTGTCTTTTCCTTATCTCAATAAAAAAAGTATATAAAAAAGGTGCATCCAAGGACTTTTCTAGCTCTGAATCTTATGGCCCAATGACTCTAAGTTCAACACTCTTTCCAATATATTCCATTACCATGCTGTTTTTTACCTTGCCTCTGTAAAAATGTGTGGTACTGTACAGGGAGGAGGAGAGAAGGAGGAGGGTTAACTCAGCCATCCCTAAGGTAATCTTCCAAATTCAACAATCTCTGGGTTTTTTACAATTCTGAAAAACTTCTTTCCTTGGTGAAACTGAAATCATAAACTCAGCGAACATTAAATTTTGGAGGAAAGGGCTCAAGTTTGAAAGATGTACAGCCTTAAAAAAATCAGCCAAGAAATCACTAGTAAATACAAAAAAATGATCTGAATTGCACTCAGATTTGACATCAACCTAATCATTTGGATGCTGCCACTTTAAAATTTTCTAGGATTAGGAACCCAGCCTGGGACTGGAGAAATTACAAGAGAAACTGCCAGCTGGCTTTGGCCAGGGCAGCTAACTGATTTTTTCTTCTGAAGCCCAAGACAGAGAAGAGTTATTTTTTATTTACAGAGATACCCGGCTTTAGTATAGAATCCCTTCATTAATTCTGAGTGAATTTCACATATAACTGTATCATAAAAATAAAGGAAAGAAGTCATCTTTTTTTTAAGCTAACTCACTAATGATGAAAGAAAATTATCCAAATTCACTGTATGCCTTATGTTGAAGGTTAATTATTTTCCCTTCAGCATAGGTTTGCCTATTTCCCCTTTTGGTTACATTTCAATGAGATATTCAAATACTGACCCAAAAGAATGAGTTTGACACTGACAGGCCTATTCCACAGATTTTGATATAAAGATGTAAGGGGGGAGGAGGGTGGCTAGGTGGCACAGTGAGTAGAGCACCAGCCCTGGATTTAGGAGGACCTGAGCTCAAATTTGGACTCAGATACTTGACACACTTACTAGCTGTGGGACTTTGGGCAAGTCACCTAACCCCAACTGCCCTCCAAAAAGCAAAAAAAAAAAGATGTAAGGGGTCTTATAGCTTCCTTTATCATATAGCTAATGAATGTCTGAAACAGAATTTGAACCCGGATGATTTGAACCCAGATCTCCTGTGCTTCAGGCCTGGTGTTCTATCCACTGCATCACCTACCTGTCTCTAAACACCTACCTCAATAATTATAGGGAAATAGGACTTTTCAATTGAACCAGTCAAAGTTGTGAAAAAAAAAAAGCCTAAACAACTCTATTAACTTTAATCAATTAAAGAATTTGGACTAAGTATGAAAAGTTATTGTTCTTGTTTTTAATCAGTTTGTAAGTCCCAGAAATGGGCAGCTATCTGGCACAATGGATAGAGTGCTGGGACTGGGGTCAGGAAGATTCATCTTCATGAGCTCAAATCTGGGCTCAGACACTTAATGTGTGTCCCTGGGTAACCATTTAACCATTTGCCTCAGTTTCTTAATCTGTAAAATGAATTGGAGAAGGAAATGGAAAATTGCAGCAGTATCTCTGCCAAGAAAACCCCAAATGGGGACATGAAGAGCCTGAAATGACTGAACAAGTCC
This sequence comes from Pseudocheirus occidentalis, assembly GCA_028646575.1. Lineage (NCBI taxonomy): Eukaryota > Metazoa > Chordata > Mammalia > Diprotodontia > Pseudocheiridae > Pseudocheirus > Pseudocheirus occidentalis. Next base: position 88,095,611 of record CM053596.1, on the reverse strand, counting down.
CCAACAGCCTTTGGATGCAATGAAGTGACATTAGGCAGTAAGTATATTCGAACTGGTTGAAGAGACAGGTTTCAGGTTTTGTTTTAAATAAAGCCAGTTAATTTGGAGCTAATTTGGAACCCAAGGATTTGAATGACTGGCAGCAGAGAAGAAGGAATGAAGGGCCAGTAATTGGTGGTACATGGCTGAAAGGAAAAGGAAGAAAGAATAAGCAGAAATAAGTCATGGCAGATACAGAAGAAATCAAGAGTATTTTAGAACAAAAGACTAGACTGAAGTAGGTTTTACCTACCTCTTCAAGGACTGACAGAAGTAACAAGAAAAGAACTTCTCTTTCCCAAATTTCCTTATTGGTCAACAGATGTGATACTGTACTTACTTCTTTACCTGAATATTCTCTGGCAAGCTAATTTTTTCCTCAGCCATAAAGAGGCCAGGAGATAGCTAGAAACAGACATAAAATTAAATCAAGGCAAAGAACCAAGCCTCTGCTTAGATGTTCTGTTCACTGACACAGATCTGCTTGTTATTCACAAATAAGACAGAGTCCCTCTCTCATCTCCGGACATTTTTGCTGTTTTTGTACCCCCTGTGTTTATTATGGCTTCTGTAACATAGTAGGCACTTAATAAATCCTCACTGATTTGTTGTTTGATTACATTTCTATACAACTGACAACCATCAGGATGAACAGTAACAGAGGAATACATTTTTCTTTAATGGCCAGAAGTGAGCCAAAATCTCAGTGCTTCTGATTTTGTTCCATTTTCACTTGAAAACAGAAAGTCCTTCCAGTCAAGAAAACTCACTAGGCGTTTCCATGCCAACTGACTAGAAAGGACATTGGTTGGCTTAGCCATGATAAGTTAGGGGGAAAGAGAGCAGTGTGGATAAAAGGCCAGGGTCAAACTGGGGGAGCCAGGCTAGAAGTTCTGTGTGAGTTTTCTCCTTTGTAGTCTAGTCTGTCCTTCTAAACCACTTGACCAAACACATACAGCCTCTATTATTTTTTTAAACAATAACAATAAAATTAAGAGAATTTTCAGCAATTTATTTCTGATCTGTATAAACCAAAATATTGTCATGAGGCCTTTGGTATCCAAGAACTCTACATAATTTTTTTCAGTCTATTATTTTTTTAAGTCTCTTCTCTTTTGATTATTTAAATACTGTTTTTCTCTGAGAGCTAGCAAATTGGAGCAGCTCAATTCAAGATCACTTCCAAATTCTGACCCAATTAATTCTGAATGGGATCTAAATTGAAGGTCTCATAAACACTATCATTTATGCCATGTGCTATCGATCCGCAGATGTGTATTATATATACTATTAGACATGTACCTGTGGCTCCCCAGGATGGTGCTGATGCACAAGGCTAAGAACAAACACAGTTGTTTGATGAATGAGTCCAAGAAAATTAAGAACATAAAATAAATAAAAACAAATAAGGCCAGCCTATATCCAAAGGTCTTCCTTTGATTTTTCTCCTGTGGAAGGAGTCAGGATACTTACTGGCTGGGAAGCATGGAATGGAAGGATGGAGAGGAGTGTTCCCTTGGTAGAGCTCCCTCCACACTGAAGTTCTTGTCCATCAGCTGCACAGGAAGGATTTATTCTGAGCTATGAACCGATGGTGTCAAAGGACTAAAAATGGAGGGTTCTAGGTCCTACAAAAATTCCTCCCTAGTGAACTCCGCCTAGAGTGTGGAGACTTCAATCTTTAATGAGATCATTAAATCCTCTGGGGAAAAAAAAACAAACCTCTAAAAGGTAAAACCTGAGGAAGACCCACATCCCTTGTGATTAGGGAAGTGATCATTTTTCTTTAGGATGCCCAAGATTAGTATGCTCACTTCTGGGTGCCTTAATTTAGTAAAGATGATGACAAGCTGGAGTGTTTTCAGTGGAGGGAGACCAAGATGGTGAGACGGCTGAAGGCACTGCCATATGGGAACTGGATGAACAAGCTGGGGTTGCTAAGCTCAGGGAAGAAAGGATTTAAAGGGACAGAATCTAATAACTACCTTTATATATCTGAAGGATTACCACATGGAGTAGAGGTTAGACTTGTTCAGCTTGGCCTCCACAATGTTCTCCCCTCTTGAACACCCCCTCTTAGAATCCCCTGGCTTTCTTCAAGACTCAGTTCAAGCGCTAAATTCTCTAAGGAACCTGTTCTGATTCCTTCGGACTTCTAGAGTACTCCCTTCCTACTGTTACTTGGTGTTCATTTGGCATATAATACTGATGTTATATATGATCATGTTGTCACTCTTATAGAATGAAAGTGCCTTGATGGTAGCGACAATTTATTTTACTTTTGATTTTGTATCTCCAAGGTGGCACATGGGAAGTATTTAATAAATGCCTTTTGATTGGCTGACTGATTGACTAATAGATTTAGACTAAGATAAATAATTCCTATTAATTAGAGCCATCTAACAATAGAATAAACTGCCTTAGGATGAATGACCTCATTTCTCAGAGAGATTGTGATGATCCCTCAGAGAAGGGATATGGATTGTAATCAAGTATGACTAGCAATATGACTTGAGAGCACACCACTGTGATGCTGTGATTGTTTAATCCGTCTCATTTTTCTACTGTGTAGATTTTGATCCATGATTTGGTCTATCATGGCACACATGTGCCTAAAACAATGTGATCCAACATATTCTATCTTGGAACAATTTTGCAGCAAAGGCAATTTAGGGCTTGGTCCTGTGGCTGAAACTGAAGCAATGCATTGGTCTTTTAAAGATAAACAACTGCTAGTGGAATGTAAGCACAGAGATTATTGATTTTCATTTCCGAACCCCTAGTGGCTTGCACAATACCTTGAATGTTGCATATGCTTAATAAACATGTGTTAAATAGATCCCAAGTCTTCAGGACTCTCCTTGACCCTTCCTCAAGCTTCCCCTGCCCCCTCTATAGTAATGAATGTACTTAAGTCCAAATAATAAATAAAAATAAGGTTTTTTTTTTGAGACTGGATATTCCTATTTTCCTGGGCTAGAAGTACAGCAGTCACTCTCAGGCAGGATCACAATATTGACTGGCACAGAAGCTGTCTTTCCATTCTTCTATCCTGGATCAGTTTGTTCCTCCTTAGGGAATCTTACAGCCCTCCACTTAACTATCTTATGGTTGGTAGATGTCTCCTGAGGCAGCTAGCTATTCTGTGAGGCAGAGGTTCCATTATATATATGTGAGAAAGTCTGGGTAAAGGCATGGAGAAAGGAGAAAGAGTTTTGTGTATGAAGAACAACTGAAGTCTGGTTTGGCTGAAAGATAAAGTAATGGAGGAGGGGATGGGTGGGATTCAGAGAAGCAATAACGAAAGACCAGTTTAGAAAGACAGGTTAAAGTTAGATACCCAGTTGGCTTAACACACTGCAGCTGTTGGCCTCAGCCCCCCAGCAACAGCAGCAGGGATTATAGGCATATTCTATAGTTCTTGACATGTCTGTGATCAGGCAGGGGGACCCAACAAAGAAGAACCAACAGTTTTGTTATTCTCAAATACATAACTAAAACTTTCCAGTGACCATTGTGTGTCTCTACATAGAAAATTAGACTTTTAGACCTTGGAAAGACCTTAGTGATCATTTAGCAACCTTCAACATTTTATAGGTAAAGAATCAGAGACTGAGAAGTTATGTGACCTCCAGTGCACCATGCAGATACTTAGAGGTAAAGCTGGGCCTCAAAATTCTCCTTTATCTAAAGTAACAATTATTACCCAAAGATTCAGGTTCCATGTTAACTGAGGGGGAGGGGTAGAAAGAAAATTCTTTCTGCCAGAATTTGAGTTTTAAAATTATGGAGTTGGGACAGCTGGGTGGCAGAGTGGACAGAGTACTGACCCTCAAGTCAGGAAGACCCAAGTTCAAATCATACCCTACTTTCTAGCTGTGTGGCCCTGGGCAAGTCACTTAACCCCACTGCCTCCAAATGCAGAAATAAAATACAATTTTAGTTAATTTTTCTAAAGAGTCATGTGGGAAATTTAACAGTGTAGTGAAGCCAATGATAGAGTTGGAGTCAGAAAGCCCTAGTTTGAAATCCTACTTCTAAGTGTGTGACTTTGAACAAGTCACCTTAAACTCCTCCTGGAGTTGGGAGCATGAAAGGAGACAATACTCAGGTTTTTACAAAACTTAAGGAGTTATATAAATATTTTCTAGTATTATTTGGGCAACCAGGATGTATAGTAATAGGGTGCTTGGTTTGGACTTAAGAAGACTCCAGTCCAACCTTCCCTGAGACACTTAATGGCAGGGATCCTCAGCAAATCAACCTTGTTTAACTGGAATTTCCTTATCAATAAAGGGAGGATAAAAATAACCTTTCTCTAATAGGGTTGTAGTAAGAATTAAATGAAATAATGTATGCGAAGTTCTTTACAATCTTTCATTTTGTCTTTTTTTTTTTTGCTTTTTTTTTTGGAGGGGGAAAGGCAGGGCAATTGGGGTTAAGCGACTTGCCCAAGGTCACATAGCTAGTAAGTGTTAAGTGTCTGAGGCCAGATTTGAACTCAGGTCATCCTGACTCCAGGATCATTGCTCTATCACTGCACCACCTACCCACCCCTGCTTTATAATCTTTTAAGCAGGATGCAAATGTTAACTATTATTATAGGTATACTAAACATTTGGTAATCTTGGGTACCCAAGCTTATTCCTAAATTTATTCCTTAAAACCCCACTAAGTGAAAAATGCACTTATTTGTCCTAAATACTTGAGGAACAAGGCATTTTAGTTATAAACCCAGATTACCTGAAAATTATCATCTAAATGATACACAGATGATCAATTTTCAAAAACTGAAATGTAATAGAACACCTCAGACTAACAGTTCCACCCAGAGACATCCCTAGTGTATGGTGAATACAAGTGAGTTCCTAGGCCCAGGTAAGAGGTACGAGGCCCAGGTAGAGACCTAACAGTGAACTGGCAGACAGATAGAAAAGAAAAAAGGTAAGAAAAAAATTGAGATTGGTAGGCAAAGAATTAAATCACAATACCTTCCCTCCCCTCACCAACCCTAGCCCTGTGACCACCACTTAGAGTAAGGTAGGGGAACTTCCTCATTCCTAGTTCATTTACAGCCTCCCCCTATGGACATTCAAGACTGTTTGATTATTTATATTTTCTTGATTTTAACTAAGAATGTTTTGCAGGATAGAGAAAACAAAGCATATCAGTCAGATCTGGCACTGTAAGTGTAAACATTTCTATTGATTTCATTTCCATTGCAGTTAAGAGGTACAATGGGTAGAGTGCCAGGCCTGGAGTCAGGAAAATCTGATTTTAAATCTAGCCTCAGCACTTACTAGTTGGGTAACTCTAGACAAGTAGTTTAACCCTGTTTGCCTCAGTTTCCTTATCTGTAAAATGAGCTAGAGAAGGAAATGGCAAACCACTGCAGTATCTCTGCCAAGAAAACCCCAAATGGGGTTAAGAAAAATAGGACATGACTGAATATGGATAGTTATATCTTGTAATATTAAGTTTTCATTCTAACTGGCTGAGAGTTTTTTGGTTATGGGTTGCTACTCAGCCCTTCCAGTTGCATGTAATCTGTATATTGGGCTAACATTGCACATATGGCTTTATCCAAGCCAATGATTATTTTAAAAAATTAAGCAGCAAAAAGTCAACGGTAGATTTAATTCCATTCAATTCCATAGGCATTTATTGTCTTCTGCTTGTTAGGCATTCTGCATACAGAGATTAAAAATCAAACATTCTTTGTCTTTAGCTTACCTTCTATTGAAGAAAAAATATATATATACATATATACACATACATTCATATATGTATACATCTCTGTGTGTATGAAATTTTGTAATTTTGGGCCAGGGAAGGGCACTGGCAACTTGAGAGAGAAGAAAGGTCTTTTATAGATATCACCTGAGGCAGCTAGCTATTCTGTGAGGCAGAGGTTCCATTATAGACATGTGGGAAAGCCTGGGTAAAGGCATGGAGAAAGGAGAAAGAGTTTTGAGTATGAAGAATAACCACAAGTCTGGTTTGGCTGGAAGGTAGAGTAATGGAGGAGGGGATGGGTGGGATTCAGAGAAGGGATAATGAAGGACTAGCCCAGAAAGATAGGCTAATGCTAGATTGTGAAATGTTTGGAATGCCAAAAAAAAAAAAGTTGGTATTGTATCCTAAGGTGACTGTTTTCAAAGTATGCTTTGGGAAACTCAGGGGATCTAGAGGTAAAAACCTTTTTCATAACAATAACAAGATGTCTTAATTTCTAATATTTTAAATATCGCTCAATATAATTTGCATTTTAAAAAGCTCTAGCAGGGTTCTCAATAATTAAGAGTGTAAAGAGGTCCTTAGATTACAAAGTTTGAAAAAATACATAGATGATCAGTTTTCAAAGACGTATAACTTCAATTGTCCTAGAGGGTATGGGAAGAAGTCAGTGAAAATTGAACAGGGGAGAGTCATAGTGAATCTCTCCTTACCATCATTGAATTCTCTCACTGCCTTAAAATGTAAATGATGTGGCCAACTCAAATTTCAGTTACTCTTGACAGATACTGCTGAATCCAGAGCTGCTGGGCTCAATTTCCTCTGCAGAATGTTGGAATTTGCAATAAGAGAGGGAAGGAGAAGATGTAAAAAGCTCATCATCCAAGGAGCTTGGAGAGCAATTAGAAGAAGGGATCAAATATGTTAACTATGAAAGGGTGGTATCAAAATTGGAGAGATTCTACTTGGTTTCTATTTAACTAATCCTACTGAGATTTTCTACTTTTTCAGAGAGTGAAAAAAGAGGAAAAGGAGAGATGAAAGGAGAAAGGAAGGGGAAAGAAAAGAAAGACAAGAGAAGGAAAGAGAAGAGAAAAGGAGGGTGGAGAAATCAATCAGTCAACAAACATTTATTAAGTGCCTACTATATACCAGGCACTGTGCTAAACTCTAGGGATACAAAAAAACACAAAAGGCAGTCCCTGCCAGCAAGGAATTTACAGTCTAATGGGAAGACAACAAGAATATAAACATGTTCAAACAAGCTATATACTTGATAAATAGGAAATACCTAAAGAGAGAAGGCATTAGAATCTCAATTCTAATGAAGCTGGGACAGATTTCCTTTAGAAGATGGGAATTTAGTTGATACTTAAAGGAAACTAGAGTAGCCAGGAGGTAGAGATGATGGGGAAGAGCATTCCAGACACAGGGAATAGCGGGCAAAAATGCCCAGAGCCTAGAGATGAAGTGTCTTGTTTGTGAAATAGCCAGGGGACAAGTGTAACTGGATCAAAGATTACATGGCGGGGAGTAAAGCATAGGACCTACCTTTATTACCCTTACTTAATTATAAGTAAGGTAGGAGGTGGTTAGGTTATAAAGAGCTTTGAATGACAAACAGAAGATTTTGTTTTTCATCCTGGAGACTATATACAGCCACTGATTGGGAGAGAGGGATCTGAGCTGAACTTTAGGAAAATCACTCTGATGGCCAAATGGAGGATAAATTGGAGTGGGGAAAGACTTGAGGAGGGTGGACATACCAATAATCTTTTTTTTCACTAGTCCAGGTGGTAAGAGCCTGTACCAGGGTGGTGGCAGTGGTAGAGGTGAGAAGGGGACATATTCCAGATATGTTGCAAAAGTGAGTGGCAGGTCTTGATAACCAATTGGATTTGGGAAGAGAAAAACAGTAAGATATCTAAGATAATACAGAAAGAAAAAATAGAGATAGAAGGAAAAGACACGGGTTTAAATCAAAGAGTAATATGATGGAAAGAAGACTAGAGTCAGAATCAGAAGACTCAGGTTCAGGTTTTAGCTGCAATGCTTAATACTGTGTCCTTGAACAAGTCAAGTCAGTGCACCTTTGCAGGCTTGTTTTCTCATTTGAAAAATGAAGAATTGAGCTATGTGGTGTATTCAAACTGCAGCATTCTGTGATGCTCTGTGGGGGGGAGAGAGGAAGATGGGAGACAGGGAGAGAGGAAAAGTGATGGGGGAGGGAGAGGGAGAAGAGAGAGAGGGAGGGGAGGGGAAGAGAGGGAGAAGAGAAAGAGAGGAAAGAGGAGAGAGGGAGGGAGAGGGAGGGAGAGGGAGAGGAGGAGGAGAAGAGAGGGAGAAGAGAGGGAGAGGAGAAAGAGAGGAGAGAGGAAAGAGGAGGAAGGGAGAGGGAGAGGGAGAGAGAATGAATGAAAATATCTACAGAAGAAAAGGAACCTCTAAACTACCCTGTGAGTACTAAAAAGGCAGCAATAATGATGTTAATGATTTTTAAAATAAGTACTTTAAACTCCTAGAGAACAGTATCTAGACAGTTGGGATGACTCAGAGTGGGCTACTGAAAGCTAGATGCAAATGGAAATTGAGAAATTTTCTCACACACTTAGGGAGAAGCAAAAATTCTTTTTTCTAGATTGACTGACACACATATATGTACATACTATACACACATATATGTTGTGGCTAATTTGTCTAAAGGCAACATACACAGAAGACGATCTTTGGTTACCTGGAAGTTTTTTGATCCTGGCAAACAGGTGCTCCGGAAAGAGCAGAGGAGGACTTGAGTTTGAACGTCTGGGCAATGCTATCTGTTGCCTGTGTGATCCTTCACAAAACAATTTCTATTTCCCTCGGTTTCCTTGTCTATAAAATGAGGTGATTAGAGCTGATGATCTCTGAAGGCTCATCTCCAAATCTTTGAATCTAAGGTTATTTATAACTACCATTTCATGTGCTTATATTTTAACATTTCTGAGAAAGAAAAATCTCAAGTTTTAGATTGTATCATTTAATTTAAACCCATATAGCACTTAATTTAAATACTTGCATGCACTATCCTGCCTGAGGTATTGTTGGGATGTGCATTTTAACTGTGCTTTAGAATAAGACTTTATACTGTTTTAGATATAATAGGGTGGAGTTGCTGGTAAATGTTTAACAACCAGCTCCAAAAATGCAGGAGATACTTTTAAATTCAATCAGCATTATTAACATACTCTCTATAACTTTCTTAAATCCGTCAACAAAGTCATAAATCAAGCTGATTTGTACCATTTGGTGATTCTGAGGTGTAAATGCTCAAGCTGAAAATTTAACAATCATCTCTTGCCATTGGCTGCATACCAGGGGAGTTATTATGCAGTGTTAAAAATCTATTTGCCAGCATCTCTAGTGTGCAACCATGGGTGTGCAGCTGAGATAGGTCCCACCAGGTACAGACTTGCTTGATGTAATCAGAACTTTCTAAGCAGGAGTGGTTACAGTGTCAGAATTAATTAGCAGGCACATTACAGGGCCAAAGTTCACTTTTGTGTAACTAAATTCCAGCCAAATCTGAATTCAATAAGGGTAGATTTAACACCAAACTAATCTCAAACAGATGAGCCACTGGAAATACAAAACCACAGCTTAACGGAAGACCATAGACCAGCACTTTTTCAAGTGGGGTTCCCCAATATTTGGGAGTTCACAATACCCTTTTGAAGGATCCCCAAGACCTTTTCAGGGGTCCCTGAGGCCCTTCCAGTGGGTGGGTCTGTGAGGTGAAAACTATTTTCATAATGATAATAATAAAGTATTTGTTTATTGAAATACTCCCATTTTCCAACTACATATATGTGTGAGGCTAGATTTTCTTTATATATTTTAAACAAAACAACATATCACAAATGATTAAATGCAGGAACAGAAATGAGATTCCAACTGTCTTCTATTAAGCCAAATATTAAAATGAGATTCACAAACATATATAAAATACCACTTTTCTTATTAAATTTCTCTTGAAAATAGTTTTCCAAGAAATTGTTATTTATTTTAATATGTATTGGATTTGTTATATTTTGAATATTTTGAATTGAATAATTAAAAATTGAATTGAATTATTAATATTATTTTCTAGTGTGGTAAATATTGATACATGTAACATGAATAAACAAAAGCTATTTGTAATTTCCAATATTTTTAAGAGTATAAGAAGGTCTTGAGACCAAAATTTTTGAGAAATGCTGCTATAGACTACACAGGAATGGAGAGAACAGACTGTGACTTCATTGATACTGGGAACTCCCAAGTGAGAAACTCCCTTAGCCAGTTCAGGTCAGCACCTTATCTACAAATTATTTTCTTAGAGATGAAATGAGAAAGTATTTGTGAAAATGCTTAACAGAGTGCCTGGCATATAGCAAATGCTTAACAAATGTCCTTCCTTTTCCCCTCCCTTCCTTTTTTTCTTCTTCTCTCCCTCCCTTCCTTCTTTTTCTTAATTTCTCCCTACCTCTTTTCATTCCTTCCTCCCTCCCTGCTTCTTATCCTTCCCTCTCTCCCTTTGTCTGTCCTCCCTCTCTTCTTTCTTCCTTTCTTCCTTTCTTTCCTTCTCTCTTCTTTCCTTCTCTCTTTTTCCTTTCTCTCTTTTTTCCTTCCTTCCTTGCTTCCTTCCTTTCTTGCTTCCTTCCTTCCTTGCTTCCTTCCTTCCTTCCTCCCTCCCTTCCTAAGGTCATGTGTGTGTTTATATTAACAGCTCTTTGTCACCATTCAAAGCTAAGTGCATTTGGGATCCATGCAATTTGAGGAACTGCATTGGTGTGTCCAAAGGGCTAACAAAATCCCATCTGAAGTAATTATCAATATCAGAATAAACAGAGTATGCATTGGAAAGATTCTGGCTAGTACAAATAATAATAGCTAAAATTTATAAAGCCTTTACTATCTGCTGAGCACCGTCCTTAGTGTTTAAAAAAAAAAAGAAGCATCTGTAATGATAAGGTCTTTTCTCACTGCAGCAGACTTTAAGAATGTGGATCCACTCTACCTATCCCATTCCATGTCTGTGACTCATAATGACCACGGAAGATGGCATTCTTTGAAGAGTCATTTGCCCATCGGGAGCCATCCAAGAGCAATAGACAAACACTGACGGTTAAAGATCAGTGTGAGGCAGTACCATGATAGTATGTACACCCATCTAGAACAAGAAAATTCTACACGCAACTCCATGGAAGCATACATATCTTTCTCCCTTTGCTGAATGCATGTCTGAACATGATGAGGCACTAGAGAAGCATTCTGTGAGGATCTGACCAGTTCTAATCTGTCCATTCAGTTGCCAAAATGATTTTCCTAAAATATAGATTTATATTGCCTCCCCTCATCCTCCTATCCAATAAATCCAGTGGTTTTCTGTTACCTTCAGGATCAAATATAAAATTCATTGTTTTAAAGATTTTCTTAATGTGACCTTCAGATTTTCTTACACTTTACTCACCTCCACACACACTGTGATGCAGCTACAGAGGCTTACTTGCTGTTTCTAGAACATAACACTCTCCCATCTCCTATTTCCGTGCCTTTGCATTGGCTGTCTCCCATTCCTGGAATGCTTTCCCTCCATCCTCACCTCCTATACTTAGTTTGCCTGGCTTTTTTCAGGTTTCAGTTTAAATCCTACCTTCTGAGGAGGCCTTTCTTGGCACTCCCCCCTTCCCCAGTTGCTAGCCAGTTTCTTCCCCTCTAAAATTACTTCTTATCTACTCTTTATATATCTTGTATGCACCTAGTTTTTGTTTTGTTTTATTGTTTTTAAACATGTTGACTCCCTCATTAAAATGTGAGTTCTCTGAGGGTTGTGGTTGAGTCATTTCAGCTGTGTCTGACTCTCTGACTCTCATGACTCTTTGAGACTTCATTTGGGTTTTTCTTGGCAAAGGTACTGGAGTGGTTCCTTCTCCAGCTCATTTTACAGATAAGGAAACTGAGACAAACAAGGTTAAGTGACTTGCCCAAGGTAACACAGTAAGTGTCTGAGGCTGGATTTGAACTCATGAAGATGACTCTTCATGATTCCAAATTCAGCGTTCTATCCACTGAGCTCTATCCTAGCTGCCCTCTCTGAGGGTAGGGACTGTTTTTACCTTTCCTTGTGTCACTGGTATAAAGCAAGTGATTAATAAATACTTACTGAATGATTGACCCCCACAACCTCTGAATTAAGCTAGAAGAAGAGTGAACCAGCTGAAACAAGTGTGAATTCTCTCAATAAAGTGAGGAAAAATAACCTTTGAATCTAAGGCTAATGGGGCCAAGACTAAAGAAAATCAATGTCAGAACATAAAAAGCTATATCTGCACCAAGGCACATGAGGGCCATTTAGGGGTTGGAATGGGGGAAGGAGGCAAAGAGGTTAGGTTATAAAAGGAGAACTCACAAAAAATGGGAGTCTTTATTCCGCTTTACCATGGAAAACCAAGTTTCTGCTAATAGATCAGGGCTTGTTAAACTCATAAAATGCTGCTGCTTTGCTTTATAAGACTCTCTTTCATAGGAATTAAAGATAAGGGGATTCTGAGCTAGAAGGAGACCATAGAAGTCATTTTGTCTAATCCCCACACTTCATAGAGAAAGACCTCAAAATCCAGAGATGTCAAGTAACTTGCCCATGGTTACACAACAGAGCCAGGATTCAAATCCAAGACCTTTTATTCTGAATCCAGTTCTCCCTCCCCTTCTACCCTCATATGGAAAAAATATATATCAAAACCCTTGTAGCAAATATGTGTAGCCAAGCAAACCAAATTCCCTCATTTTTTTTGTTGAAACCACAACACAAATGATTCTACTAGCTTCATATGGTTCAAATAATGAACTTTCATTACATACCTACCACATATATAACTTCATAAATGAAGGAAAAAACAAGCTGTATGTAAGTGATTTGCAGTTTTATGTAAAAGCCTCATATTCTGTTCAACTTCATAGAAGGAAACACTCTTTCTTTTTGTGTGTGGTATTACAGTTCAGCATTTAAAAATAAAATAAAAATGAATGGAAGACCAAATCATAAAGACCAATGTGTTCTTTGAGAGCTTGGTACCCAGAGGGAGGCATTACCACGGCATCAAGCTGCTAACCATGAAAGGCCAACAGAACAGTGATCACATCTGAGGTTTTCACATGGGTGCAAATGTGGACCTACCACAAATGTCTCATCCAGCTTGCTGAGTAGATCCATCCAAGGAGAGTCCAAGCCATCCTTCACATCGAGTGAAAAGACAAGATCACTCATGATGTGACAGCATAGAAAACAACTTCATCAAAAAGGCAGTTTCTCTGGGTTGAACACAGGTAGGGCACCCAGGTTGTGGTTATGAAGAGGTGAAACGGGATAACTGGGAAAGGGTAAGGCGGAAAGTGCCCTTGAGTGAAACTGGAAGAACCATAAGCCATGCCTTTCAACATCTGATTTGGGAGCAGAGGCTAGGGACAATGGAAAGAGGATGGACATCAGTCATGAGAGCCATTCTGCAAGCAAGGCTTTGAGGACACCAAGATCTTGGAAGTAGAAGTTCCACCAGGATTAGCTTCATCAACAATTGTGGTAGCTAACAATTAAGGTTCTGTCTTTGTTTTTTTAGCAGTAAACTCTTTGAGAATGGGTATTATTTAGTTTTTTTTTATCCCTAGCATCAAGAACTATGGCTAGCAAAAAAACCAGATCCTTAGTAAATGTTTTAAATTTAAATTAACATTCATGGTGTCTTTTTTTAGTTATACCTGCTCCCAGAGTTGGAACTAAGTGAAGGCAAGATAGATATTTAGGAAGGAAGACAAGAATAGGATATCGATGAAACAGGATAGTATAATAAAGGGAAATTTCTTCAAATTAAATTTACTTCAACCAATAAAAGTCTATTTTTCTCTCCCATTTGAAAAACAGAAACAAACATGAAAACAAAACATTTGCAGGAAATATGGATAGTTAAAAATGAACTCCTGCATTGTCCTTGTCCAAATATATGTATCTTTCTCTTCCCTGAATCCATCACTTCTCTGTCAAGAGATGGGTAGAATGCTTTATTATGAGTCCTCAGGAACCTCTGGAATTACCATGGCTGGTAACTCTGTTGATTGGAGTTCTTAAGTCTACCAAAGTCTTTACAAGATTGCTGTTACTATATATATTGTTCTGTTCTGCTCACTTCATTCTGTATCAATTCATAAAAATCTTTTCTGGTTTCTTTGAAATCATCCCTTTCAATTTTTTGTGGCACACCATTTCTTATGATGTTCCATGACATTCATAAACTATATTTTGTTCAGCCATCATCCAACTGATACCTCCCAAACAAGGGGCATTTCAAAAATATTATTTTGTAAGTGAATATATTCTTATATTTTATATTGCATTTTATTGCCTTTTATTTCTTTTAGTCATATTGAAGTATTTAATAATAAGACTCATCACATATATTATGAAGTATTAAAGTCTCCTGTGGGCAGTAAAACATGGGCATGATTTTCAAATAGGCATGATTTTCTGACCCTACTTAGATCATCAAATGCCCTGTCGTGGCTTTTATCTGCAATTCCTTTAAATCCTAATTTTCCTTTAAGGCCCATTTCCAACTCCCTCCTTTAACAAACCTTCCTTGACTAAATCTGTCCTCAATGTTAGCCCTTTTTTCTGAACCCCTGCATTGTTGTCTCATTCACCTGGTATTTGGTATAAATTACCATGTATTGTAATTGATTATTTCAGGTATAGTCCTGGCTGCCTCACTTGACTTCAAACCACTACAAGGCAGATTGTTTTATACTCTTATGTTTCCATTGCCTAGCACAAGGCCATTTGTTAATGCTGATGCTTACAAAAAACTACAGCTACAGCTGATAGCATCACTTAATGAATCTTATTATTAAATTACTGTATTAAATATAAAGCATAGTGATAAAATACATTGGTGTTCTGTGATGTATTTCTTGAAATGTTGGCCATATAGCAAATTCTGTATATTACAGTCCATTTTCCCCATAAGTTTCCATTTAAAAACTACAAATATGTTCTCATTTTCCAGTCCAAGATGTATTAAAAATCACATTGGAGAAATCATCAAAGCTTGAAACAGCTTATTTGAAGAAATTTGAGTTTGATGATAATTTATTAACAAAAGTACTCAATATAAAACTATACACCAAAATAACTATAGTAGTACTTCTTGTAGCAAGAAAGAACTAGAAACAAAATAGTTGTTCTTTGATTGGAGAATGACTAAACAAATTGTGGTACAGGAATACAATGGAATATTATTGTGCCATAAGAGATAAAAATGTATGATGAATAAAGAGGAGGATGGAAAAACCTACATGAACTGATGCAGAGTGAAGCAGGCAGTGCCAAAAAAACCAAAAACCAACCAAAAAACAATCCAACCTATACAATAAGTACAACAATGTAAATTGAAAGAACAAACGAAACAACTGAAAATGAACTCTGCAGAGTTACAAGGCACTAGCCTAGCCTCAATAAGGAATACAAGAAGACATCTCCTCTCGCTCTTCTGGAAAGGTGAGAGGTCCACAGGAGCAATACATTGCATATGTTTTCAGGGGCAAAGACCTGGAAACTAAGGAAGAGGAGAATCTTCTAACTAGGTTGTGCCTGAATATCACAACATTTGAATGCAACACAATACAGTTGTTCTATAAAAAAAAAAAGGATGATGAAAGAGACAATTCAGAGAAACCTGAGAAGACATATGAATTGATCCAGAGAAATGAGCAGAACCAGGAGAATACTTTACATCATAACAACAATATTGGAAGGACAAACAGCTTAGAAAGATTTAACAATTAACAAAATGATCAGCCATAATTCAAGAAGATTGATGATGAAGCATTCTACCTGACTCCTGAGTGAGAGATGATGAGCTCAGGGTAAAGAGAAAAACATATAATTTTTGGAAATAGTTGATAAGGAGACGTTTTGCTTAAATAAATATATATGTATAGATACGTAATTTATATAAATATATTTACATATATATATACATGCTATATATCTGAGATAATTATATAGTTAGATATATGTCTGTAGAGGTGTATATAATGTGTATATATATGCATATACGCATACACACTTTTTAAATGGGAGGGAAAGGAGAGGGAGAAAAATAGAGATTTTTGTTCATTCCAAAAACTTTAATGAAAAAAATCAAATGAGTACACATTCTTTCAAGACTGATGTTCAAATAAAACTTTCAACAAAGTTAATTGGATACTTTAATGATATCATTCTTGTGCTGTTTGTGAATTTGGCATACATGGTAAATAATCCAAATTAATGATTATAGTTAATATTACTTTAAATAAGCCTGTGAATTTCTTGTCTTTAGTTTTTTCTTTTCTCTTATTAGTTCTTTTAGTAAGAATGCCACTTTCTCCCAAAGAAGAACAAATCTTTATGAAATACCTATTTCACGTAGATCGCTGTGCTGGGATACAAAGTTTTGATAAGGCACAGACTGATCTCATGGATATATACTCTAGTTAGGATAGAAGACACAAATATAGATAACAATAATGTAAAATGTGGTGTATTTATTAGAAAAGTGCAAAATAAAGTTCAACGGGATGTCTGGAGGGTAAGGTCATTACTGACCGACCATGCAGTCTGAGGTTTCTTGAAGAGGGTGGCATTTGAATTAGGCTCTAATTGATGGACAGGAACCACTCCTATGCCTCACTGTGGCATAGAAGTGTCTCTTAAAAGTTATACCAGAAGGGGTGGGAGGTGAGAAAAATTCTAGAAGGCTCTAATCAGGGTAGAAAAACTTCAAGTATGGGTCTGAAAAAGAATTCAATCTAATGTCATAAGCCTAGTTAAGTACTGAAAAACTCATCGCCAAAAAGTTGTTCAGAGACATATCTTTGACCCCGGTGACCCATGAAACAAAAGTCAATACTCAAGGAACTGTGATTATATCAGTATGAGAACTTTTTCCATGAAGTAGATCACACCTCACCTTGGTAGATGAATCTTAGGAAATTGTCTGAGACTTGAAAAGGTTAAGTGATTTGACCTTGGTCACACAGCTAGAAAGTACCAGAGGCAGGGTTGAAACTTGGTCTTCCTGATTCTAAGGACACCCCTATGTCTATTATGCCATGCTACTTCTCTGATAAAAGTGTAAACTGGCCCTCCGTCCTGTATGGTCCATTACTTGAGTTTGCCTTCTAAACTTTGGAAAACCACTCAGATTTGGGAAGAGCAATTGACAGGTAAGGAATAGTGAAAAGTACAATGAACTTGAAATCAGAGGACCCACCATTTCTCAACTCTGCACGTTTGGGTAATTTCTTTCCTTCTCAAGTCTTCAATTTCATCGGCAAAGCAGGGAAGGCAATGTCTAAAATATCCCAACTTTAAAGGGGTTGTCATGAGGGAACCACTTTGTAAAGGTTAAAGAAGCAATTGATATTATTCATTTTTCATTTTATTCTGATTTAATCTCTTTAAGGATAGGGGAGTTGAGAAAGATAGAGAATATGGATACAGTGACACTCACTCCAATCTTCCCCTTAGGACCTTCTCTGTTAAAAACAGAACTTGGTTTGCTCATCTGATTACATCATAGGGTTAGGTTCCAATGAGAATAACCCCAATGATTATAAGACAGGGAAGCAAATCCAACTATTATTCCAAAGAAAGCTCCATTACCAGATTATTCCATTTCGGACTCTGGTACATAGGGCTAATTTTCACTGTCTACAGCTCTGCAGTATCTTTTTGCATCGTGAAAGCATCTCATCCTGTCCTGGGTAGATTTGTGAGATATCATCTAGTCTGTTCTTTTGTATGGGTGAGCAAATCTTGTGCGGCTAAGGGAGGCAAGACGACACAGTAAATCTTGGGTCCTAAGAGTCTTGTATCTTACGTATCATCACCAATATGTGACATGATGAATAATGACCTTGGCTAAATTAATCTACTTGTTATTCCACTTCTCCCTAAAGCAATATCTACTTTTAAGAGTATTGTCATAATTTTAACTGGATTTTGCCTGGTTCTGGTTTCTGTGAGGATCTTTATGAAAAGCTAATTAAAGTTCAGGGAAAGGGATACTAAGTGCCTATCAAATGCTGGTGATATTTAAGACAAGTTTAAGTGGAAAAGAATGGGATACAGGGTGATATAGGGGATAGTACGCTTCAGTTGAAGTCAGGAAGACCTAGGCTGGAATCTTACTTTAGACACTTATGATCAGTGTACACATGGGCAAGACACTGTGTCTCTGTAATCAGATGAGTTTCAATTGTAAATTGAGTGGTCAGATTCCCTTCCACCCCTAAATCTACAATCATATTGACCAAATGACCAATCAATTATATAAGACATTTATCATTTTCTCTGATTCACCTGGGTAAGAATACATTTACAAAAGGTAAGGGGGGCATAGTTGACAGACTGGGTCTTGGAAGCTGCAAGTTTGTGCCTGGCCATACCATGCTGTAACTGAGGGATGTTGGGTAAATGGCCCAACCTTTGTGAATCTTTGCTTCCTCCTTTCTGAAGATAAAAGCTTCCTGTCCTACCTGATGGGGCTGTTGTGCAGATAAAAATGAGAGATAATGCTACATTAAGACCTTCATAAACCTCAATGTGCAATACAAACATACCCACAATTCTCTTGAAATCCCATCAGGACTGGTCCTAGGAAAAACTGTGAAGGAAGGAGAGTTTGTGGTGGCCCCAGCCTTACCTCTCTGGGTCCTTTTCTTCTAGTCTGAGGTAGATGTCTTCTCAATCATTTTAGGACACTATTGTCCTTGTATTTTCTTCCCCATTCAAAACTAGGTCTCTGGAAAGGATCTAAGTACAGTCAATTCATGCCCAAGTGTAGATTTAAGTCCCTGTGTTCCCTCTCAAATTCCAAAATTAAAGACTTTTTTCCCCTATGGAAAATGTTTTAGGCAACCTTGAATAGTTAGCATAGACATTTGGGGTGTGCAGTGGTGAGGGAGAGGGGTTCCTAAGATCCCAACTGGTTAGACCAGCCTGGAGGTTCCCCCAACATATCCATATGCTGAAGGTTCAGAAGCTCATTGGCTTCCTAGATTGAAGAATTTGCTAATGCCTTGTAAAGCATTTTGGAAAAAAAAAGGTTTATTAGTGTTTTCAACATGTTTTTATTTACTTTTAAGATTCTACAACTATATATGAGTCACAGAGCAGGAAAAGCACAATACAGAGAAGTCCAGGATATCAATGAAACATGCCAGCCCCACCCTGTATTACATGTACAGTGCTATGCATATCAAGAGTCATTTCTATTTGTACAAGACCATCAAAGCATGTCAAGCAATCCACACAAAAGGCAAGAAGAGGAAAGAGGAATACAACCAGATTGGGAATTTGGCATTCAGAAAGCAACTGAGATGACAGTCCCCCAGGGAAGCCACAGAAAAAGCCTAGCTCTGGAAGGGCAAAGTGCCCTGTAGCAGCAATTCAGGCAAACAGGCTGATTGATACACTGGGCTGAGGAAGATCACTCAGGCAAACCTGGGTAAGGTAGGAGAGCAGGCTAGCATCTACATATAAGCTGTGTAGAAGCATTCCAACTGGGACTCCCAATAGGAGTCCAGGGGAGGGGAAGAGGTGGAATGTGGGGGTGGAAGAGAGCCACTCTCAAAGGAGATAGAGGTTTCTGGGGGCAGGGTGGTACAAACACCATTCTGAGACTACTAAGTCATTTCACACAGGTCAAAGGGTCCCCATGCTTTCTTGGTTCAGTTACTACAAATTCTACAGCAAGGGTCCTTAACTCTTTTGTGTTATGAACACCTTTAGAAGTCTAGTAATGCCTAATGGACCCTTTCTGATAAAAAATATTTTTAAATGCATGAAATAAAACACAAGATTACAATGGAAACCAATTATATTGAAACAGTTTTCAAAATATATTTTAAGAAGAAGTTCATAGAGTCTACATTAAGAACTCATTTTTCTAGAATCTCTGCTTCTGGGGACAGAGCAAGAGAAACAGAGACGTGGGCATTTAATACTGAAAACAAACTACTCAGATTCAAGTGATCAATAAATTGCTGTTACTAAGTACCCACATTGCCCAATTCCAAATCATCAGTCAGCTTTGAGATGACATCATTATGACAATTATTTTTGCTTGTTTTAATTTAACTTGTTCCTTAGTGCTGAAAACAAAAGAGCTGCCCTCTTCCTTGACTTAAAAACAGTGTTTTCTGATAAACCCAGGATGTGGGGTAATGATTATCTCACAAAGAGAGAACACGGAAGAAGCAGTATATACAGTGGAGAGGGGACCAGGGCCCAGCTCTGCCACTAACTCTTTCTGGACAATGAAAAAATCCATATTGCCTCTCTGGGACTCAGTTTCCTTTTCTATAAAATGGGAGAGGAATTGAGCCACAACAACCTTTTTAGAGCGCTTTTCAAGTTTACAAAATCCTTTCCTCACAACAACCCTGTGAGGTAGGCAGAGGGTATTAATGGAGCTGTAGAACTTGGAGGTGAAAGGAGCCTTAGAGATCACATAGTCAAATCTACCTCTTTTTATCAAAGAAACCGAGGCCGAGGCCGATAAAAAATGATTTGCCTGTGTTTGTTTTGTCATGCTAACAGAAAGTGTCATAGGCTGGATTCAAAACCAAGGCTTTTGACTTTGAGTGTGAGACTTAGAGACAGGGCAAAGGTTCTTAACCTTTTGTGTGTGTCATGAGTCCAAATAATGTTATTAGATGAATAAAATAAAATTACTGATATTACTGATATTGAAAGATGGAATTGTTTTTTTTGTGATCCCATCCAAGTTCATGAATCCCACTGAAAGTCATCTCCAAGAACTTTTGGTGTTCCATGGACCCCAGGTCAAGGTGATCTCTAAGGTACCTTCCAATCTTAAAATTCTATTATTCTAAGCAACATGTCAAGAAGAGGCTTGGGGATGTGTCTCTCACCTCTTATATACTACAGAAAACCTGATTGGATGACTTGGAAGAAACATGAAGTTGAAGTAGCAAAATAAATACAGTCATCAGGCACTACTAGGTAGTTAATAATCTAGCCGAAGCAAGATGAGCCAAGTTATATCCATGAACACATTTTCTTTGCAAAAATTCTCGTTTAATTCATGTCATACAGGTCCATTTACCTTCTTTCACTTATATTTTCCAACACTTTATAATGACATAAGGCTTTGCTTGTCATAACCAGTCATAACCAAGTCATAATCAGTGCCCTAATGGGAATCATTTTGGAGTCTCATAGAAGTATGTGAGCTAAACAACATTTCTATGTATCAGTCATTATTCACAAGGGAGATTGGCCATGGAAAGCAACTCCCTCCCTTCCTTCCCTCTCCCCACAAAACAAACAAAAAAACACCATGAAAAAAAGCCCACTATATCAAGGGAGTGATTTCTAAAGAGCTATAAATTGGGGAATATCTCTACAAAATATGTCAGAACTTTTCAAAGCACCTGAAGTATCCAAAATTCTTTCGGGGGAGAATCTCTCCAAAGATGAACATTATCAAGAAGATAGAATTATTTTAAAATCTTTTCATCAGTTTGCACTATTTTTCTATATTATTTTAAAGATTCAAAGCCTAAGAGTCTCAGTAATATCATTTTCAACTAAGAGCGATTATCTCTATATAGCATTTTCATATCTTTTGCTTTAATTTTATTAATCTTCCATAACAAAATGAAAATGACTAAGCTATTAGCAGCATAGTTTAACAATCTGTTTATAGTACATTAAAGATAATTTTTCATACTTTTTCATGTTTAAAAATAACCAATGACTTAAAAAAAATTTCTTCCTCCCTCAAATCTTCACTCTAGCCCTCCTTTCCCATTATCTGGAAAATGATTTATCTGTTTTCTGCACTAACCCTATTGTATTTTCCCAATTCAATGCCTCAGGCGAACACATTTTCAACTAAAAAAAAGAAAAATTTCTGTAGAGCAAAGAGCACTGGTACCACAGTACTCAAGGAGAGAAGATATGGAGACAAATGGGGGTCATTAACTTCCCATCACAGTTGAGATGTTGCTACAACAGACGGGCTCTGGGGCGATTATCAGCATTCCTTGCCCAGATTACACAGAGGTGTATCGAGATAATCTTCTGAAAAGCAGCCGGCCAAATTTGCAAGGGCGACATACATATATATATTTTTTAACCTCAGGCGTTCTGAGGTTCTGTAGGCCCTTCGATTAATAAGGGGCTCTCTACGTGTCAGGGGGCCCAGCAAATTAAGGCCCCAGAGAACCTGTAGGCTTCAGGATTCTTGCTCCCTTCTTCCCCCTGCTGTGCCTACCTAATACACACAAAAGATAACTTTATAGCCACATTTGAACCAACATGACATGTTAATTAAAGTACTGTCATCTGGGGTCTATAACAAGCACCTCATGCTAGTAAAAGAAAATGAAAAGCAAGGCCCAATGGATATTATACCTCAGCAGCAAAAAAATACTTAGGATTAAGCGAGGATTCCATATGTAATTTAATTGTAGCACAGCCAACATTCTCCCCACTCCAACTAAGTGTGGAAATTCCATTTCCATTAGTTATATTTGCTATTCACTTCCCCCCTCCCTTTTGCAGCTCATTTTTAAGTCATTTAAAGTGAAGTAGGGTCCTCAGGGGTAACATGCACACTGGTAAATTGGCATGAATGGTATGCATGGTCCTTACAAATATTTCTCAAGTCAGTTTAAGAGGGCTATGTGTGCTAGATGGTGAGGTGCGTGTTATAGGGCAGTGGGGATGTACTACCATCTGTGATGGACAAATCTTGGTATGCATTTCAAACTCAAGATTCTTTCTCCCTCAATGGCAAATTACACAGTTCTGCCAGCAAAGAACCAAATGAATTTTGTCATTTACGAAATGACCAATAAGGAGAAATGATTACAGAGTATGGCCATTGAGCAGTGTATAAGAGAGGTCTCTTGAAGAGTCACAGGGAAATGAATCTCTGCTCCTTCTTACGTCAGCGAGAATCATTAAGAATACAAGCAAAACCCAAAGAACAAAATTTTCTATTCCCCATCAGTACATCAGAATGAATATAATACTTGCCAAGAAGGCTAAAAGAATTCCCAAGAATGGGAACTAAGACTGTCTTCATTCTCTTTCCTAAGTGGTCATTTGCCAGCATTTAAAACCTTTCTTCCCACTCCTTCCCTATACCATGCTCTGGTCTGTTTCCACAAGCCCTACAACACTAAAAAGGCTCATTTAGGAGGAAAATCTTCCTGAAAAAGTCTGCTCCAAATTCCAATCCCATAGAAGGCTCAGATCATACTGGGAAAGGGGAGCAGTTTACACCCCTGCACTTATGGACTTTTCACACTTTGAAAGTTGATGTTCAATCCAAGAAAATGGGAATAATGCCAATCTTGCAATAGGCCATGCAGCAAAGATCTGACAGAGAGGACAGGGATGGATAGTAATCTGCATCCTAACAAGAGTCCTTCATTTGCCAAAGAAAATAATAGACAAGGGCCTGAGCTCAAAAGCTTAAAAAGTTGCATGCTTTGGACCTTTAATGATGGCAGAAAAGTGAAATAAAGAATTATTAGAAAGGAGAGGGTCATATAAGAGCCAAACCCCAAATCACAATTATTTTAAGCTATTGCGTGGGTTGTTAAGTGACATTTTGGAATTTCACAAATCTCTCTCAAATGGTTATCAAATAAAGGTCATTAGCCGTAGTTCAATTTTAAGTCTTGGCATTGTTACATTGTTAACTTTTGGATTTATCTGAAGATGTCACCCCGTACTATATAGGTAAGTATGGAGCTTTACAACATCACATGATGGTTTCCATTCATTCCCAGAGTAGGAAGGAAAATGGGAGACATGCAAGAGTTATTCAAGAAGCCTACCTGACATAGAGTGAGCGTTTCTGATTGGTTCTCAGGGAGCCGGACCCAGAACTCATGCTGTGGTTCATCATCTGCTCACGTAGGTCATGGATTTTTGCCTCAAATCTAGCGTAATCTGGTGATGGAAACAAAGGAGACAACGTCGGTGACTACTGGTGCATCTAAACAGAGCTTCGCTAACAGAAGAATCTTATCCAGAAGCATTCCTTGGCTAAAGGCAGGACCCATAAGAAAGAGAAAATGTGCAGGTCTCAATTCCTTCACAAAATAGTAGGAAGGACAAAAGCAAAACAGGATACTGAAAGAGCACGCACATTTGATTTTCTAACTCTTTATCTCCAGATGGCTGAAGAGAAATATTCATCCCTTCATGCATCCATGCATCCATCCATCCATCATCCATCCATCCATTAAAAAAAACACACAATTCTTAAGCATTGATTATGTACCAGACGTTATGTTAGGCTCTAGGGATACAAAGACAAAAAGGAAACAGATTCTGCCTTCAGGAACTATATATTTTATTAGATGGAAACAACACATACACAGAAAATTAACTTATACATAGACATACACATGTGTAGGTGTATGTATATATAATAAATATACATTTTCAACTTTAATAGGTTATGGCTACACTTAGGCTTTTTGAGACATCCTGTGTATGTATGTATGTGTGTGTATACACACACACACATATATATATACACACACATACGTACACATGTATAAGTATATATATCTATATTTACATACATATGTATATTATATTATTCCTAGGGGAAGGACCCTACCAACTGGAGGTGACAATACATGTGTACATATGTATGTGTGTGTGTGTGTGTGTGTGTGTGTGTAAAGTATATATATATAGGGCAACTAGGTGGCACAATGAATGGAATGCTGGCCCTGGAGTCCAAATCTGGGCTCAGACACTTCCTAGCTGTGTGGCTTTGGGCAAGTCATTTAAACCTTGTTGCCTCAGTTTCTTCATATGTAAAATAAGCTGGAGAAGGAAACAGCAAGCCACTGAAGCATATTTTTTTTGCTTTTTGGAGGGGGAGGGCAGGACAATTGGGGTTAAGTAACTTGCCCAAGGTCACACAGATAGTAAGTGTTAAGTGTCTGAGGTCGAATTTGAACTCATGTCCTCCTGACTTCAGAGCCAGTGCTCTATTCACTGAGCGTACTAGCTGCCCCAACCACTGTACTATTTTTGCCAAGAAAACCACAGAAAGGGTCATGAAGAGTCAATCATAATTGAAAACAACTTAACAACAGGCATGCAAATACATACGAGTCATGTACCTTTATGTATATATGTACACATCTAAATCTACATTTTGATTTATATCCATATCTACATATACAGAAGCTATATTATTTCTAGGATAAGGAAACCACTAACTTGAGGGCACACAATGTATGTGTGCAGGGCAGCTAGGTGGCACAGTGGAGAGAATGCTGGGCCTGGAGCCAGGAAGACTGGCCTCAGACACTTATCATCTGTTTTTCTCATCTGTAAATGAGCTGGAGAAAGAAATGGCAAACTGCTCCCGTACCTTTGCCAGGAAAACCCCAAATGGGGTCATGAAGAGTTGGACATGCCTGAAAATGACTGAACATACATGTGTGTGAACATACATACATGTATATATACATACATATAAAGGTGTATTTGTACATGTATATAGCTATAATATCATTTACACAAGAATTAGTTTCTTGTAGGGTGCCAGGTGAGCCAAGTTCTGAAGGAGGTTAGAGATTCTGTGAGTTTTAGGTGAGATAGGAACACATTTTAGGTTTGGGGAATAAGGATGCTGAGTTGATAGAATGTGTATATAGCAATTACGAAGTCAGTTTGGCTAGGAGAGTGGTGTACCATAATCCTGGGGAGGTAGGCTGGAGTCAGACAGTAAAAGGGTTTAAAAGTACAACAGAGGAGTGGACTTTTTATTCTAGAATGAAGAAGGAGCTCCTGCAGTTCCTTGAACAGGAGAGTGATGTAGCCGGACTGAAAGAGGAAGGAGAAGAACACAACTAGTTGGCAGAGGGGCTCAAGGATTATGGAGGACATGACTGCTTTAGGTGACTCTTGAAACATGATAAAGATGTCAACATTTATGGAAGGTGTTGAGGGCATGGATGATGGCATGAACAAATGCATGAAAGTGGGGAAAGGGTAAGGTCAGTCCTGGGAGCTATGACTAGTTTGGCTTACTGGGAATGTAGAATGCATGAATGAGAAATCATGTAAAATGAGGTACTCTCAAGTCAGACGGTGGGAGGCTTTGAATGCCAGGATACATAACTGGCATGCTATTCATAAAGGCGGTAAGGAATTATGGAAGTTTTTTGAGCAAGAGAGTAACAAAGGCACAGCCTTGAGGAGTAGTGATCCTCCCTGCTGCCCATATGCCTGCAGACTTCTTGTCAAGGATGTTACTGTCAACAAAGTCAAGTAAACAAGCATTTGCTAAACTCTTACCATGTGCCAGACATTGTATTAAGCATTGCTGATGATCTCGGCCTTAGTAGGGAGGCTCGTCTAAGGAACCTCTCAAGTCCTTTCTAAACCCAAGGTCCTAAGATTCTATAGGCCTAACACTGATTGCTTTTCAAGGCAGTCCCTGCCAATGTTCATCAGCTTTCATCACTAGCAAATGCTTTCTTCAAGTGAATTTGTCTTCCTTCCTTACCTTCTGGACAAAATAAAACTATACTCTCTTTTCTCCCTCACCATTCTGCAAAGATTTGAAAACAACCAGGCCAATTATTCCTTAAACTATTCTGCTCATATCACAAGTTTTCTAGACCTTAACATCCTAGCTGTTTCTGATCCTTCAAAGTCTCATTTTAAAATTTAAAATGAAATTTAAACTAAATTTACAATTAAAATTTAATAATTAAAAAAACATTTATTAAACAACTGCCATCTGTAAATCCCTATGCAAAGAACACTTAGAGTATGCATTGAGTAAGGAAAAGACCTTCACAATGAGGGGTGTGCTAGAGCTACTTCCTATGGGAGCTGATAGTTAAATTTAGGTTTATACCTCAGAAACAAGCACAACAGAGCTTGATTATCTATTGATTGTCTAGTCTAAAGAAAGTGATGCAAAAATTTAAATAATAAGGCTTAAGCTTAAAAGCATGTCATATATTTTCATAAAGCTGGTTGTTAAATATCTACCAGCATAACCCCGATGACAGACCCTGAAGTGCTTACAATCTTGAACAAAAGATATATACATAAATAACTTAAGTACTGGATTCTCAGGGAGTGGAACCTAGAATTCACACTGCGTTTTATCATCTATTCACACAGGTAATTGATTTTTACAATGTAAAAGGCAATTATTAGGATGATTAATTAAAAGAATTCTGGAGTTAATCTCATTTAATGCCTTTCTTTGTCAGATAAGAAAACTGGGGCCCAAAGAGAAGTGATTTATCATTCCCCCTAGCTCTCTAATCTCACTGGGTTTATGGCCTCTAGGAACAAATACAAACACCTCTTTACAAATACAAAAACTTGGCATTTAAGACACAAGCATAAAGTAAATTTAAATCTCTTGTTTGATCATGTCACTCCCCTGCTCAAAAAAACTGTACTGACTCTTCTTTCCCTCTAGGATAAAATATAAGCTTCTCTGTTTGACTTTCCAAGTCCTTCACAACCTGGCTCCAACCTTCCTTTCCAAGCTACTTCACACTCCCCCAAGCCCCATTCTACTCCCTCCTCACACCCTCTACAGTCCAGCTAAACTGGGCCCCTGCTATTCCTCAGCATCCTATCTTCGGGCACCCAAGCCTGGAATGCACGCCTTCCTTAACCCTGTCTTTACAGCCCCTAGTTTTCTGCAAAGCTCAATTCATGTACCACCTTCTACCAGAGTTCTCCCTGACTTACCTTGCTCCTTGCCAATTACTTGTGTGTGTGTGTGTGTGTGTGTGTGTGTGTGAGATATTTACATGGCTGGAGAGCATGACGTAACAGAAAGAAAAAAAAACGCCTCCATTTGGAATCAAGGACCAGCTCTGTCCTTTATTATTTATGTGAACCTCAGTTTCCTCCTCTGTAAACTAAGAGGGTCGGACTAGATATCTTACAAGGTTCCTTATCTATGATCCTAAAGCCTCATGTACATCCTGTCTCCCTCAGAGAAGATAAGATTCTGGAAGGCTGCCACTTTTTCATTTTTATCTTTGTATATCCAGCACAGGACAGAGCCTGCAGTAGGCACCTAATGAACACTTGTTGATTGATCCATTGCCCAAGGTCACAGAGGTAAACAATCCAGGATTCTACCCTATCCCTTCTGATTTCAAACTGAGAATTTTTCTGCTACATCATACTGACTGGTGCCTAAGGGAGGACCAGTGAAAGAGCAGGGAGAGATGGGAGGAAGGAGAGATCATTTCCAGCTGGCGGGAAGCATTGGCTCTGCCATCAAGCTGAAATACACTGTCCTTGCCTAAAAACTTTCCAGAATGCCTGCTAACGTAGGTCAACAAAAAAGGAGGACTCTGCAGTCCTTCAAAGGGAGGGCAAGCCTTAATCTGATCTGACAGCCACAGAGAACGGTCTCCACAGAATGCTCAGTGGCTGTGAAGGCCACTATTAAATTTCATTAATTTTTTTTCCTGCCAGGCTGCCACTAGGGGTTAAATGCTTTTGATCACCCTTGCTTTTATCCCAGCCAACTAGGTGTGGAAAAATCCATACGATAGGCCTTGCTACTTCATAGGGGGAAATAAACACCAAAAAAAACCTTGGTTTGACATGTGAAAAATCTGACAGAGATGAAGCAACTCAAGGACAACTGAATACAGCCTCTGACACAATCAGAACCTGTAAAGGAGTGGCCGTCACTCTCCAGGCAGAAATGACTTATTCAGACAATTCTGTTTCTAGAAAGGGATATGAGTTAAAAAATAATCCAAAACAAGTCATTTCTTAAACATTTCCTACTAAGGACAATCTATGATTTTCTGGAGGAAATGTAGAATAGTGTACTAGGTATCAGAATACCTGGGTTCTAATACCTGCCTAGTTACTACCTAGTTTATTAATCTGGGGTAAACCATGCCTATCTTAGATAATTCATCTATAAATGAGATTTAAGTGGTACCTGAGTCTACTACCTTGTTGCCTTCAGCTGGGGATGGAATAGTTGGCAGACAGAGCTCTGTGTCTGGATCATTCATCCCAGGAGGGCAGAATGAAAAGGAAAGCAGAAAATGATGCTGCCTCTGGTCATTTTTGGCGTGTTACAAAGCCTGTGCTGTTTCAGCTCTTATTCTCTAGATGCTCTCTAGACCACCCCCAACTTGCTTTTGCTTCTGTTCTTTTGCTTCCAAGCTAAGACTGCCATTTTTTTGGCTTTCTCCTACTATTACCTCCTCAATTTTTGGGTTTAACTTTTGGATTATTTTACTGTCCTTTAACCCCTGGAACAGAACTGATACTTGAGCCTTCTTCTTCTCCCACTGCACCACTCAACACCTTTTCCAAGGGGATCATTGCCTCTCCCTTGCCTGCTAACCAACCTATTAGTCTTCTACCGATCCCAACAAGGACAAGAACATAAAGAATCAAAAGTTAAGGGGACACAAGGGGACAAGGGAAAAAACACATGGTGGGTATAGGTAGGCCACAACATGTTAGCAGTAATTATTGGCATATAAAATGTGGTATAAACATAAACAACATAAGCAAAGATAGGTGGGAACAGGAAAGGAGGCCAGCCAATCAAGTATTGACTAAGAGATAACAGTTGACCAAGTATCACATTGTTATGTTAGGGATACTAAAGAGCTAAGTAAGGCCTCTAGCATATTGGAGGAAGGGGGGATTTTTTTAAAATTAAGGATTTATGAAAAGATATGGGTGAGATGTGCTTAGAACGTGGAAGCATGGATGTGTTCCCATTTGCCCTTCATGGAGAGTAATGAAACGGATGAGATCATGGATCCATCACAGCAAAGAACCTAACCATGAATCATAACATTAATTCTATAGGAGAAAACGATAATTGAAAGATCTTTCAGAATTTAAGCATTCCTAAACTGAGGTCTATATGAGGAGGATGGCCAAGACTGTAAAGGAACTTGAAACTATGCCGTTCAGGGAATAGTTGAAGGAACTCAAGAAGAGAAAACTGGACCAAGAGTATGATGGCTGCATTCTAATATCTGAAGGACACTTATGTCAAAGAGAGATTCACCTCATTCTACTTGGCCCCAGAGGACAGAACTAGGAACAATAGACAGAAGTGGCAGAAAGACAGATTATTATTCAGTATAAGCAACTTACTAATGATTAGAGATGTCCTGAAGTAGAATGGGAAGCTTAAAAGATCAAGAGTGTCCTGCCACTAAATGCAGTTGAACATAACCTAGATGACTACACTCTGGAGATATTTTAGAGTGAATTCATACTTCCAGAAGGGGAATGGAGAGGCCTCTAAGAAGAGGGGGATCTTAACTATTAGAGCAAGAAATGTAGCAGATCATTATTAATTTCATATTCTCTCAGCAGAAATAGAGAAAAAACCCAACAGCAACAACTTACATTCAATTAGTACCTTAAGGTTTAGAAAATGCTTTCCTTATAAGACCCATAAGTGTATCATAGCTAATGTCAAAAGTGGGATTCAAAGTCAAGACATCAGATTCCAGGGTTGGTCTTCTTTCTCATAGCTCATTCTGCCTCCTATATTCAGCTTTCATCACCACTATATCATTTTAATAACTTCTACTCAAAGACTGGCTCAGTTATTCCACAGGCTTGGACAAGAGAAAATCCTGGAGATCTTGTTTGCGTTTTGTTTCTTTTGGCTGTGTAGCCGTGGCATACACATCTC
Organism: Pseudocheirus occidentalis; assembly: GCA_028646575.1. NCBI lineage: Eukaryota > Metazoa > Chordata > Mammalia > Diprotodontia > Pseudocheiridae > Pseudocheirus > Pseudocheirus occidentalis. Next base: position 88,065,030 of record CM053596.1, on the reverse strand, counting down.
TTTGGAGGTTTTTGCTTTCCCAGACTGACAGCTTCCTTTACTACTTTTTAATGGGTCCCTGCTTCACTGTCCTTTCACTGTTCTTAATGATCTCTGAATCATCTCCATTTCTTTGTATTTTCTAGTCACAAATTGGAAAGGGGGTTGTAGGATCGTGGATGTAGATCTGAGGGGCACTCAGGTGGTCAATGAATCTCTCATTTTGCAGATGGGGAAACTGAGCACAGGAGAAGAAAAGTGGCTTGCCCAAGGTCATAGACAGTGGCAGAGATGGGATTTGACTTCAGATTCTCTGCCTCCAAATGCAGTGCTCTTTCCTGAAACAGAACTCTTAAGGGGACTGCTATATTGCTATATATACATATATATATATATGTATACTCTCTCTCTCTCTGTATATATGTATGTATGTATGTATACTATATATGTATCCTACACTCTGTAATTCCTGGTATTGTGTTTGCTTAACAAGCCCCAAGGGTGGACGGAAGTTAATAGGAGAGGAGAATGAATCTCATTTGGGAAGAGGCATAGCACTTTCAAGTAGCCCAAGCTTCTTTTCATCATTAAAGCCCAATGTTTGAAAGACCAATACTCTCCTGGTGTTGCATTAACATAGAAGTAGTCTGGGGAGCATCTAAATTACAGGTGATCCAAAGCACAATGGAAACATTTATGGACATTTCATTGTTATAACTGGATAAAAATATATTACCAACAATGAAGAGTGTAAGAAGTGCCATAAAAGGCATCATTAAGACTATTTATGACTAAAAATCACAGAATTACATGTTTTAAGAACTGGAAAGGACCTCAGGAGCCATCCAATTCAATAGCCATCTAGCCCATACATAGAATACCTACTATAACATCCATCAAGAGAATATTCAACAAACTCTGCTTGAAGACCTCCAAAGAGGAAAAGCTCACTACCACTGTACAGACAATCCATTACACTTTTGGAAAGTCCTAATTATGGGAGCATTTTTACTTGTCAGTAAGCCTATATCTGATTCTTTGCAACTTCTACCTGTTGTTCCCATTTCTATCCTCTGGAGACAAGAACAAGTCAAATCCTTATTCCCCGTGACAGATCTGCACATAGTTGACGAGAGTTACCATGACTCCCCTTGATCTTCTCTTCTTCAGGCTTTGTGAATTCCTTCCTGAACTCAGTTGGCCATCATGTGTCATACATTCAAATTCTTTCACTATCTCATTTACCCTGCTCTGAACACCATGGTGTTTATGTATGTCAAGACTGGGCTGATCAGAACTGAAAACAATGAGGTCCAGATAAAGTCTGCTGAAGGCAGACAAATGGTATTGCCACCTCCCTGCTCCTGTCTTAATGAAAACCGGGAGAGTGAGGAGTTGATTTATGGCCCCCTATGATGGAAATGGGAGCAATATATAGAACCTGCAAAGAGGCAAATTTAGGCTTAATAACAAGTAATACTCCCCAATGTCAGCTGTTTTGGCTGCCACTTTACACTGCTGACATACTGATATTGGAGTTCACTAAAATCTCCAGATCTTTTTAAAAACAATTGCTGTCTATCCGAGCTTCTTTCATGTTATAGTTTTATTCTTGGTCATCTCCCATTCCTCGTGGGCTGACTTTCACGGAAATAGTATAGTTTAGTCCATGCACTCCTTCCTATATTTTCTCTGAGTCCTTTGAAACACACTTTCCTAAAATTGAGGGTGTGTATGGGACTCTGCTCCGATTTCTTTCTCCTTCGATATCATGAACTCTAGGATGGAGTCAATCCTTCTCCACCCTACCCCTCTTGGTTCCAATCCTTTCCACTCTAGCAACAATTCCATTTCTGTTAGTGAGAATAAGATCCAGATGGAAGTGGGCTGATTGGATAGTGAGAGTGAAGGATAACAGTCAGCTCAAGTGTTATACTGGTTTTCATGAAATGTGAAAAAAGAAGGTCTCCAGCATATTGGATAGATTCTCTGTGGAAGATTTACAGAAAGCTATAAAGAAGAATCACACAAGGTATGAAGGCATTTGGAAAAGACAACCAGAATTGGGAAGGGTCTTAGATCTACACCATATGAAGATTCACTGAAGTAACTAAGGATGAAGAGAAGAGAAGAGAAGGAAGACTCAGGGGGACATAATTGTTTACAAAACAGTTTACTGGTTTGTTTTTTTACACAAACCCCCCCCCAAAAAAACCGTTTACTTAAAAGTCTGCCATAGAGTAGTTTGATTAGACTTGCTTGGTTTGACCCCAGAGGACGACTAGGAGCAATGAACAGAAGCTGCAAAGATAAGCTTGGTTTGATATGAGAAAAAACTTCCTAACACTTAGAACTATTCAATACAGGAAGGAACGAGTGATCCCTTGAAGTGGTCTCTTTCCCCACATTGGAAATGTACAAGCAAAGCAAAAAAAAAAAAACAAACCTAGATGACAATTTTCTAGGGAAAATTTTTTTTCAAGGTATGGATTGGACTAGAAGGCTTCGGAGGTCTGTTCTGATTCTGTGATTCTATGAAAAGACATGGATGGACTGCAATCTGCTCCAGCGAATGAAATAACCACACTATTAGGATGACAGGCCTATTGAAATAGTGAAGCATTAGGCTTGCCTAAAGAAAAAAATCAAGTCTACCTATGACATCAAGACACTTTCTTGTTGAATACATGCTTCATTATGGCCCTGAATTTCTTGCTGAACTTGTACCTCCTGAAGCTCATCCTGCCACAATTGCTCACTTCTCCAACTTGTCACTCATTTTCACTTTTAAAAATACTCTCAAAGGTGCTGAATGCTCTACCTAGGATGCTGTTGCTGCAAAATGGAATGAATATAAAGGCAATTTAATCCACAAACAACTACCAATATCTCTCTATCCCCTTTAGAATAGCACTCAGATATTACTTGTTACATATTTTGCTGGGAGATTTTGGGGTATCAATTATTATACTGTTGAAAAAATGTTCTTAGTGCATAGATTAATAGCTTTGTGAAAAGCATTTACCTTCAGATAGTCATTTCCCCCTCTCAAATAGAATTGGATCCTTTCATTATTCCTATTTATATGCAGATCTAATTCAGTTAGGCTAATCTAGATGGAGAAGAAGGAGGTCAGTGGAAATCCAAAGAATGGGAATCACCTTAAATAGCCAAGTGACCATAAGCAAGCCTCCCCCTAGTCCCTCCTTCCCCCATAGAACAGGCAGCATGGAAAGCAAGGAGAACAAACTGATGATTTAGGTTCAAATACCAGCTATGTGTAGGCAGCTAGGTGGCACAGTGGATAGAATGCAGTCTAGAATCAGGGAGATCTGAGTTCAAATGCAACCTCAGACACTTACTAGCTATGTGACCCTGCGCAAGTCACTTAACCCTGTTTGCCTCAGTTTCCTTCTTTGCAAAATGAGCTAAAGAAAGAAACGTTAAACCGCTCCAGTATCTTTGGCAAGAAAACTCCAAAGGGGATCATGAAGGGTCTGACATGATTGAACAAAAACAAAACTAGCAATACTGTCTTCTGCCTGTGTGGTAAATCATTATCTTCCAGCCTCATCTCTCTCACCTTTGAAAAGAAAAGGTTGGACTAAGAAATTGCTAAGGTTCCTTCCAGCTTTAAATTCATGATACCTCTCAGGATTCTCAGGATTCTCTTGAGAGAAACATTTTGTAAAGTGCTACCTAAATGTAAACTGTGATTATTATGCCATTAATCCCACTGCTGCCTGGATTCAGGGACAATCCTTCAATGGAATTTCTTTTTAATAGCCAGTGATGTTTAGTGACCTTTTGAGGGGCTCAGCAGGATTGTGTTAACCACTTTTAATTTCATTAGCTTTCCTAGTGGCATCCAGTAACCATTCATCATGGGAAGTTTGTTCACTGGCTAGTCTGCAAGAGAGCTTGGCCCATCTATGTCAGGTAAAAATCAGCATCTGTGTGAGCTCAGTGGCCTGAGTCTCCTGGGCTTTGTTCTGAACTGACAACTGGCCACAAAAGAGACCCGAGTATGACATGCCCAGAACAACTTTTTGAAGGACAGCACCTGGGTGAAGCTTAACAGAGAAAGGGGCAAACATTCTGTGATGCTGTAAATTGTATTCTATACAGTCATAGGAGACTAAACTGGAGAGGTGACTTGGTATAATTGGAGGACTACTGGAATTAGAGACAGTGAATGGAGCATTCGTATCCATTGCTGTGATCTCAGGAAGATCCGAATTCAAATCCTGAATCAGACACTATGTGGCACTGAGCAAGTCAATTAACTTTTGTCTGCCTCAGTTTCCTCAAATATAAAAGGGGGTTTAATGGTAACGTCTACCTCCTGTGGCTGTTGGGAGGATCAAATGAAATATTCTGTGTAAAGGGCTTCTCAAACCTTAGAGTGCTATGTCAACATGAGCTATTATACCTGTTGGGAAGATGCTACCCTAAACTCTCTACTCATGCCAGATAATAATGGGAGGTCACGTGGATCTTGGAGGCTTAGAGGTGTGCAGGGTGCTTTACACATAGAAGGTAGCAGCACAGTAGAAAGAGCACTGATTCCAGTGTCAGATCTTGGGTTCCAATCCTATTTCCAACATTTAAATGTGTGACCTTGGGCAAGTCACTCAATCCCAGTGGGCCTCAGTCTCTTAAATTAGAAAAAGAGGAGGTGGGGCTAGAAGAGCACAATAATCCCTTTCAGTTTAGGAATATCTTATTACAAATAGAGGCAAGTAGGCGGTGCAGTGGATAAAGCACTGGGCCTAGAGTCAGGGGGACCCAAGTTCAAATCTGTCCTCAGACATTTACCAGTTGTGTGATGCTGGGCAAGTCACTTAACACTGCCTCAGTTCCTCATTTGTAAAAATGAGCTGGAGAAGGAAATGGCAAACCACTCCAGTATCTTTGCCAAGAAAACACCAAATGAGGTCACGAAATATCAGATGAGACTGAACAAAATTACAGTGGGAGTAATCCATCCCTCATCCACCAACCAGACCCCTCTTCCCCCATCTGATCAGCTCTGGCAAGAGAATATCTTATGGAGCAAGTCTTGGAGCAGAGTCAAACTCTGCTGGCTATGTGTTCAGTGCTGGCAGCAATCCCTTAGTCTCTTTGAGGACAACATCGAAGGAGCTGCATCAAAGAATATTAGACACTAAGTAGCTCTTCAAAAGAGTGACTGCCCTCAGGTGCTCCAGATCTTCCTATCAAGCTTCCCCACTTCTCTTTAGAACTCTCCCATCTCTACAATTCCTACAGCTCCAAATCACAGGAACCCCAACCCAACCACAGTAGTCTCCTTCACAAAGGGTTAGGGGATCTTTCCTGAAAAAAATACCATGGGAAGGGAGTATTGAGGCATGGTTAGGTCGACCAATGAGAACACAGCATGAATGACGCCACATTCATAAATCTGATCCCCAAGCACTCAGGTGCTAGAGCTACTTCTTCCTCTACACCAAATTTTTATTACTCATACACACACACACACACACACACACACACACACACACCATTCATGTCTATGTTCCATGATTTCTCAAATGTAACTGTAACTCTTAGCAATCAATACATATATTAAGGCAGCTCCCGAAGGAATCCGCCTTTTGTTTAAAGAGAAAGCAGGTGGGTGTGCCTAGCTCCTAACACTCGGAAAGTCCTACAGGACAGACAGAAGCTAGTTATCTTTGGCCCCTCTTACAAATGAAACTCAGGCATGGAGAGGCTAAATCATTGCCTTGAGTTTACTTGGTTCCTCTTTCCTCGCAGAGTAGGGTCCTCCTCTGCTGCTACAAACAGCCTCTTAACCAAAGTGATCTCTTCACACACCTGGTTTGGGTCCTGCCGCTATCAGTAACTGACCAGCTGTGTGGCAAATCCCTCCGCCTCTCTCGTGGTCTCCATTGGCTCCCCTGTTAAACCAGGGAGTTGGATTGGGTGAACTCTAAATTCCCTTCCAGCTCTGTGGCCGTGAGGGGGATCAGGTGAATAACACCCCATCTCTTACCTCAAACCAAAGGAGTGATCATTTGTTCAACAGGCCTCCGCAGGAAAATGCCACAGTAATCTGATTTAACAGGCGCTTCGGTAAACACTCGTTCGAATTCTACAGTCATTTAATTAATTAATCGTTTTCAAGAGAACCGGTTGCAAGGCTTTGCAATCTCCTCAGACACATGGTCTTCGAGCCTTCCTGCTTTCGCTTTACGACACCAGGCTCCGCAGATGCCCTCCCGGTTTCATGTTACCTCTTTAATTAGGAGGCTGCCCCGGCTGTTTTCGAGTAGCTGGGCTGAGGGCTGAACCATTTTTACATACTGCTCTGTCGGCCTTTAATTCCTCAGGCAAGTCTGTGCACCTCTCCCCTGTGCCTTCTCCCTGCTGTTGACATCACTAGACATGACCTCCATGCAATGAGACAGATATCAATAGCTCCCTGCCAGGCAGACTATGGTCTTGCTAAGTTTTCTACCAGCCTTTCATCTTCTCCACCTGACTTAGCACATTTCTCAGGTTGCCAACCTGCTTTGACACACTGAGAAGTGATGGAATTTTCCACCATAGGAGACTTAGTGAGTCTTCCCGCTTGATTCTAGTCTCCTTATGTTTACTCACAGTAGAACTTCTATTAACCAGAATTGGCACCAGCAAGGTCTTTGCTGGTCTTTTTAATTCCACATTTCACTTGCATCAGAAAGAGAAATATTAAGGAAAAACTCAGTCTATGTGCCAGGTCCCACTAAGCCCTGTTTTCCTATATCATCCTATATCATTCATATATATCTATACATATATATATATGACCGAACAATAATATTATGTACAATAATAATAATTCACATGTGCACAGCATATTAAAGTTTTCGAAATTCTTTCTGCAATAATAACAATGTAAGTTAGACTAGAAAGTGTTGATCACCGTTTTCCAGATAAGGAAATTGAGGCTCAGCAAAGTTAAGTGACTTGGATCTTGTCTTCAAAGCTCCAGCAATTTGCAGTATACTGTACTGGCTCCATTCTCTGAGCTTCCAAGTGAAACAGGTTTTAGACTTAAAATATCAAAGATGGAATGGACCTCAGGAATCACCAAATTTA
>CM053596.1:88005205-88057444 GCA_028646575.1 Pseudocheirus occidentalis | reverse complement strand
GGAGGATTGTGTGGGGAAGGGGGAGGGAATTCAGAGGTTAATTATTCACTTTGAGTGAGAGCTGATGATGACAGATGAAATAACAGCCAGAGGCACACATGTGAAATGTTGTATGGTGACTTTTGAAAGTGTTGCTGCCTTGTTTCCACAGACCAGGTTTGAGCAGCGAGTCCACCAGTGTGGGTGGGGCTGCCTCCATTTCTCCAACACTTATTTGTCTCTGACTCTGAGTTTCCCTCTGGAGCTCTCCAGCTAGTTGAAGCAGTGAATAGAGTGCTGAGTCCAGAGTAAGGAAGACCTGAGTTCAAATTTGACTGTAGACACTTACTAGCTGTTTGACCCTGGGCAAACCACCTAACCCTCTGTTTGCCTCAGTTGCCTCATCTGTAAAATGAGAATGATAGTAACTAAAATGGTACCTACTTACCAGGGTTGTCGTGAGGATCGAATGAGATAGTAATTGTAAAGTGCTTACCACAGTGCCCAGCATATGGTAGGCACTGACAGATGCTTGTTTTCTTCCTCTCTTCCTTCTAGCCTTATGCTTCTCCCCTACATTTTTTGTGGCTTCAGGTAAAGATCTAGTCTAGAGAACAAGGATGAAGTAAAAGGAACCCATTATCCCTGGCTCCAGCATTTTAGAGTCTACAATCAGAAGTCTGTTTCTTAAACACATATTCATACTTCTGTGTTCCTTTAAGCTGCTATTAAACTATACAGCCTCTTACTATGAAACTTGTCTAAATCTCTGAGTTCTGTGGCAAGAGGGGGAGAACAGAGAAAGGGCAGGATCTAGGAATTCATTTAGGCCAAGAAATGTGAAAGCAGATGATATATGGTTGAGACGGAATACTATGGTGCTACAAGAAATGATGAGCTCAATGAGTTTAGAAAAACATGGAAAAACTCGCATGAAATAATGAAGAGTGAAATGAGTGGAACCAAGAGAATACTGTATACAGTAACAGCAATATTGTGTTAAGAACAACTTTGAATGAATAAGTTATTTGGCTATTATAAAGACCCAAATTAACTATCAAGGACTTATGAAGAAAGATGCTGTCTACATCCAGAAAAAGAAGTGATAAATAGAAACATGTATAGAAGAATTTTACATACACACACACATATATATATATGTATATATATACCTATTTGTGTCTAATGGTAGCCATTTCTAGGGTAGGGTGGGGGGTAAGAAAAAGGAGAAATTTACATGATAATTTTATTATTTTAAAGGAATGACATGTACACAGTAGATTTAGTTTCATATGCAATTTTCTTTTTTTTTATTGTACCATGTTCTGGAACTGCTTGTGTTATTCCATAAATTAAAAATAATTTTTAAAAGGAGGTCAAGAAGGATGAAGAATGAATAAAGCCATTGGATTTACCCATTAAAAAAGTAAAGAAATCAGATAGGATTAATAAACCTAACATACAATGGATTTTATTCCAGTCCATAGATATTTGAGAACAGACTATCTACACAGCTTTATAGGAGACAGCTAGCAAAAAGACAACTGAGAATGAATGTTATGAAACACAGAGAATGTTAGAAGTTGATTTTTACATAAGGGAAGAAAAGACCTTAGAGGTCATTCAATCCAAGTCAATTAATCTACAGAAGAGGAAACTGAGGACTATAGAAGTGAAATGACCTGATAAGGATCACACAGAAAGTAGCAGATTTTACATGAGATCTAAAGTCCTTTCAGCAAGTTTTGATATTCTATGTTCTAAAGGCTCTCTCAGGAGAATTGATAGAGGCTCAATGCTAATTCTTAAAAAAAAAGAAAGAAAGAAAAGAAAATCTTGCCCTTAAAATTTATAGTGGAACTACCAACAGTTATCACCATGACTCATTTGTTCACCATATACCATTGTAATTATGTCCTTCTCTCTGGGCTTCTATTTCCCCCTTTATAAAAATGTAGTTGTATAGTTCCTGGCACATAGTAAGCAAACACTGAATAAATTCTCCCCTCCCCTCTCCTCTCCTCTCTTCTTCTCTTCCCTTCTCTTCCCTTTTCTTCCCCCTACCCACTACCCATCTACCTGGTTGGAGTAGATGAACTCCAGTGTTCTTTCTAGTGCTTTAGTCATTTGAGAATTACTTGGGACAAGCAATGACTTTGATAAGCTTTCATTTTATAACAGCAATGGTCACGTGTGTTTGATTCTACTGATACTGACCCTGACTTAGAAATTCAAACTTGACCAAATGAAGCTGTACTGAACTGGTTTCCCTTTCTTTTGATAGTATTCTGTCAGCTGAGTGTTAGATATTGTGCCATACCCATGAATTTCATTGCTCTCCTTTGCTGTGTTTTTAATTCTATTTTTTAAGAACGAATATTACTCTACAAAAATGTAAAAAAAGGAATAGCTTGTGAAGAGTATACTCCAATGACTGTTAGAGATATTGAAGCTGTTGATGTACAGAATTTAAGCATTTCAAGGATCATCCAAGCTAACAGTGAAAGAGGTTTTAGTTACCCTGAAGCACACAAAAAAGTACAGTTAGAAATTAAAAACAAACAAAAAATAGTTCCAAGAACTGACAAGTTTTGAGGCAAAAGAGCCCAATGAATGTTCAGAAAGCAAGCAAAGAACTTCAAAAGGACCTGGCAGCTGTACAGGTTGTTATTGATTATTCAGTGTGGTATAGATTTCTTGAAGTTCAAAGAAGAAAATGGAGACAAGGGGAAAAGATGCTGTGTCTATGAAGAAAAAATGCTTCTCATGCACAAGACAATATTCAGTGACTGGAGGGGTGAGGAAAGTCACTTATTTATTTAAGGATATACCAAAATGACTGTCAGAAGTCTGGGTGAGCTTGTCAGATCTTAGTCTCTCTGACTATATGGCATCCACCCAAAAATGCTTTGGGGTCTTTTCACTTACAGAGGTCTGGGTCTGGAAGTCTTTCCCCCATTCAAAGGATGTTGAACACTGATAAACACATTCATATACCAAGAAGCAGAATTGCTACAGAACCACAAAAATTCCCAAAAGGAGATAGGGTACTGCTATACATCAGGGAAAATTGAGAAATTAATCTAAAAAATGGAGATAATTATATTTTAAAGGCTTATGAACTCACATGATTTAAGCCTCATTGAAAATCTATGAGCTAAAACCAAGGCCAGACTTAAAAAATGTAGTTTGTCAAAGATATATGCTTGATATATCATGATAAAAGTGTGGTTTCATGATTAAGAATTTAAAAATATGGATCTAAATATTGTGAATTTAATGCCAAGTCATGCAAAATAAATGATTTCAGCTAAAGGACATGTTACATATTAAATGTTTTTTTAAGTCTTACTGCTTATTCTATATTCATCAATTTAATTGATTTTACTTTCTCCTAATGAATTTGCACAGCACTGTAACTTCTCAGTCTATTCTTCCTAGGCTAAGAGAACAAAGGTAGCTGCCCATTACAAATCAACTCACATTGCCTCCAGGAACACAGCCCTAAGGAGGCCTGGCCACAGTGTTCTTTCCCTGAATTCCTATTGCATTACTGTCTATAAGAATCATTCCTGCACTTAGTCATATGTTGCTTTATAGTGTTATTTTCCTTGTTCCAAAACAGACTACAAGCCACTTGTGGGGCTTGCTGTGTGTTTATTGCCTGTATCTGGGCACCCAGGCAGCAAAACTACTAATGGGATATTGGATAAAGAAATATTCTATGTGTGAAAGAGGTTGGCTCTCACAGTTGAGCCCCATGATCTACCCCTCCTACAGGTTTTCATGAATCTCTTCAAAGTCTCAACTGCAGATCCACTGGAATGCTAGCTCCTAAGAGCTAGCTGCTGCCACCATTCCCTCTGTGGCCCTTTGGGGTATCCTGATTTCCCAAGCTTTGGTGGTCTAGTCAGTAATGACATTCCTCCTTACTTTCATCACTGGCATAACTAGTGAGGAAATGAAATACTAAGTAGGAAGGAGACAGTTCTAATATCACTAAGAGTTTTCCATTTCCACACCTGGCTAATGTTATAACTAACCATTGGGTATAACTACCATTTATAGAAGACTTTAAGGTTTACGAAGCACTTTCCATACATTTTCTCATTTGAGTCTCACAACAATCCTGTGAAGTAGGTGCTATTATTACCCCTCCCCCCCCCCATAACCAAGGCTATGACAGATGAAGTGATTTACTCAGGGACATACAACTAGCAAGTGTCTGAGACAGTATTTGAACTTAGGTCTTCCTTACTCCAAGTCCATTCACTCTGCCACCTAGCTGTCATGGTGATGACAAAGATATCTGGTCGAAGTCTATGCTAGGAGCTCCTAGCATAGAAATTTCCACTAGCAGAGACATTCCCTCAAGTGATGCCAACTCACTTTCATCTTATAGTCCAAGAAAATTTCTAAGGGCTGTAAGAGAATAAATGATTTGCCCATGGTCACGCGTCTAGCAATTGTCAAATAAGGGGATCATTGGATCACAACATGATAGATTTAGAATTAGAAGAGACAGTCTCTGGGGCTCTCAGATCCAAACCCTGTATTTTAAAGATGAAGAAACTTGAGTAAATGGCAGAGATGGGATTCCAAGGCCATTCCTTCTGATCCTCAATCCATTGCCTTAGCCACCATATAACAATGCTTCTCTCTTACTGTATTAAACTCAATCTCTCTTCAGTGGAAGCTTTGGGTAAGACAGGAATTTCAAAATATTTCCTTCCTATCTGATGATGTGTTTCCTCATATTGAATAAACACTCTTGATCACCTCACACATTTTCTAAGCATCTAATTATATTCTGACTTTATTATAATTACTTGTATGTTTTTGTCTAATCTTTTCTGCTGGACTCTAAGTTCCATGAGAGCATAAACTTAGATTTTCACTCTCTTTTTTGCAGTCTCTGAGAGCCTTGTACAGAATCTTTTATATGTTAGATACTCAACAAATATTGACTAAATAAATCAACCATAGAACATAGATTTAGAGCTGGAATGAACCTGAGAAATAATCTAGTATAGCCACTTCGTTTTACAGTTAAGGAAACTGAGGCATCAGGCAACAAATCAAGTCAATAAACATTTACTAAGCACAGACTATGTTTCAGGCATTGGGCTAAGCATTGAGGGTACAAAGAATGACAAAAGACAATTCCTGCTCTCTAGGGGAAACAACATGCAAACCACTATGTACAAATAAGACATATAAACTTAAGATGATCGCAGAGGGAAGGCACTGGAGAGGTAAAATAGTTTGCCAGGGATAACACAGGTAGCATATACCAAGGCAAAGATTTGAACCCAGGTTCCTACAATTCCAAAAACCACATTTTCCACTCATCACAGCACAGTGCTGAACAAATAAATCTTTTTACCATCTTGTATCAGTTATAGGATCATATTCTTATAGACAGAGACTCTCCTCTAGATCCTTTAAAGTGACTCTGGCATAATGCTTCTGATTGATTCCCTTATCATTCTTTTATAAGGAAAGGTCCTGAAGCTGAAAGGGATATGACTACAAAAGACCATCTGAGCAAAGAGGAAATAGGAACCCAGACAGGGATAAAAAACAATGTCTGCAAAGAGTGTGTTTCAACTAATGGGAAATCTCCTTAGTACAAGTTAGAACAGATAAGATGTTAGAATAAGAACTCTAATAAGATGAGTGAGAATAAGGAAAAAATTTCTTCTGGTTCTAGCTTTATATTTAAGACTTCTCCTGTCACTGAATATCACCGAAAGAAAACATATCATAGTCAGACCTTAAATAGCACATACCAAACTAGACAGAGAATTTCTGACATGTATTATACAGGAGGTATGGGTGCATTTTATATTTATTTTCTTCTCTGCATATGCTTCCAGGTGTCTCGATATTAATAAAGGTTTCAAGAATGCTACCTACAAATCATTTTTCTCCTTGAAGCAAGTTTGATATCTGAGTTCACCTTGGTTAACCTGAGTGGAAGAAGCTCACTCACTCCAACAGAGTCAGGCTTATGCTGGCACTGTGGGTGGCACAAAGAGATTATGAGGATGAAGAAATGGGCAGAAGTACAGAATGAAGTAGGAGAGAAATAGGAGGGGGAGAAAGATGGGTAGATCCTGGAGACAGTGTGCCTTTGGTTTTCAGGTGGAGAATAGACAGATGTCAGAGAAGGCACAGACACAATTCTAAGATCTAAAGTCGCAGTCTATAAATAAATCCCAGGTGAAGCAGAGTAGTATACTGGAAAAATACTAGCATTGGATCAAATACTGCCTTATTATCCATACCTATGCCTTTAGTGAAGTCACCCTCTCTGGGCTTTAATTTCCTTCTCTATAATGGGAAGGTTTGGAGTAGATAGCTCCTGATGTTACATTTAGCTCTGATTCTATAGGTAAAGTGATATGGCATCAACAGATAGTAAGAAGATAGCTAAAAACATCAGTAAAAGGCTAACGAGAATTGAGTTATCCCTTCTCTAGACAGAATGTAAAAAGTGACAGAGGATGGCTACCTTTGGTATCTTGACACATGCTTCTCACCTAAAGAACATCATCTTTTTTCAGTAATGGATATCAATATATGTGGCACAAGCTAAGACCTATGGGGAACTCTCTTCGAAATCGTACTATATTAGCTACAGGGAATATTTAAATTTAGAAAAGATTAAATTATTTAAACTTTAGTTTCCTCATCTTTAAATGGAGCTAATAATCACAATGTCTACTTAACAAGGCTCTTGTATGGAAAATATTGTTAAACTTAAAGTGCTAATGAAATACCAAACAATCAACAAGCATTTGTTAAATGTTTTCTATATGCTAGGTAGGCACTATGGTAGGGGATGAGAAGATTAATATGATTTGTTATTACTATTTCTGTTCCCCTCAGCACCTACCACAGTGTGGTGAAAAGAGCACAAAGGCTGGAGTCAAAGGGTCTGGGCTTGAATTCCACCCCTGCCACTTACTAGACATGTGACCTTGGCCAAGTCGATTAACTTCCAGAGCATCAGAGTTAGTTGACTCATCTGTAAATGAGGACTAGATGGGGGACTCTTTTGCCCCTTCCTGCTACCAGTTTATGATCCTATGACACAATAGGTACCCAGAAATATTTGTTATTGGGTTAATTGTTTCTAAAGGGTTGTCAAAAAGGTAACACAAAAAGCAAAGTTCTTCGAAATCAGTGGGGCTAATTGAGAAGTCTTATCAGTGATGAGCAAAGCATTTGGACTGAGAAGGGAATGACAGCCTGGGGCTTACAGTAGTTAGTGAGGCACTAGTGAAGGGAGATTGTTCAGAACAGAAAGGGAGAGGATGCCAAGTAGAGGGCACTAAGAGAGTCATTATCAAGCAAGGGGAAAAGGCAGGTATGGACAGCAACTTTGAAAGAAAACAATTCAGCAGCATTGTGATCATCGAAAAAGCAAGTGTTTCAAGAGGTGTTTTCCAAAGGATCTGGGTGAAGAGAAGTGTGAGATATAAATGAGAAGGAAGAAGCATGTTAGTGGACTGGGAGTAAAGCTTGAAAGTCTGAATGAGAAAAGTATTTCAGGGATAAGAAGACTGAATGGAGAACTACAGAAACTGCTTGGCTTTTAGCTATGGAGAAGGCGTTTTCTGATTGACTGTGGGGGTGGGAAAGGACATCTGCAGACAGCTCCTGTCACAGAGGTTCAACATTTTTTTTTAGGAAGGTAGGAAAGTCTTTGGGTCAGAGAGATAGAGAAATAAGGGTGGAAAAAGGGAGGGCAGACAGATCCAAGGATTTTAGTAATGGCACAGAATGATGAAATGCTACAGAGGGCTGAATCAAGGAGTTTGCAGGAAAGCTAAATATTAAATTAAGGGTTACAGATGTCCAATTACATGCTCAATTCATTAGATAGCCATGTAGAATTTCCATAGCCTTGCTGGAATAATACAGAATTCAAAGGTCATCTTATCCAATCCCCTTCATTGTATAGATGAGGCAACCAAGGCCCAGAGAGGTTGATAACTTGCCCATGTCACAAAGGTCATACATGTCAAAGGAAGCATCTGAACCCAAGTGCTATGGTTCCAGAGTTAGCATGCTTTCCCTTGTATTGCATTGCTTCTCAAAATTTTAAAGCTAGCAGCATTTCAGGTTCATCCTTGTCATTTTTCAGAACTCAGGGAGTTGTATGACTGACCTTTGATCACACAGAGTAATAGAGCCAGGGTTAGAACCCACAAAGCCTGAAAGATAGCTTTATTTTAACTTCTCTTATCACTGGTACCTTATTCCAGATGTGAAGGCTTTGTATCAATATTTTAACCATAAGCATTTTACATCTTTCATAACTGTTTCTTTCTTGTTCATTCTTTCACAGAATCATAGCATCACAGAATTTAGTTGGAAGGAACCTCATTTGTCTTAGAATACAACTTATACATCAGAGGAACCCCCACTATAGCATATCTGACAAACATTTGTTCAGACTCTGCTTGCAGAACTCCAAAGAGAAGAAATTCTCCACTTCTCAAAACAGCCCTTACTACCTCTGGATGGCTCTCATGGTCTTCATGTTTCTAAATTCTCTACCTTCTCAAAATGAATTCTCACTTTTCTCTCAATTTTAGGAAGCAAAAATCTACCTTTCCATCAGGATTACTGTATAGTTAAAACTCATAGCTCTCTCTAATCCTTGAGGATTTTCAGTGAATGTTGTTTTTCAAATAATTATTAACTATTTATCAATTCTTCTGAAGCTTTTGTAGAACATAGGGCATACTACATTGGTAAAAAAAATGTTGCTCTATTTTCAATCAGCCCCAAAGGCAATGTTACGATGATGGTTATCCATTCTGGCATGTCCTGCTTGGATCCATCCCAAAAGTCTTCTTTGAATTTCCAGCTGCTCCCAAGTTCCAGTTTTTTGGAAGCTCAGTTCACTCTTTGTCCCTTTTCTATATTTAGCTATTTACTAAAGTGACTAATAGAGTCTTGTGTAGTGGGAAAAAATCATTGGAGTTCCATTTAGAAGATTATTTATTAGTTATGTAACCATAAGCAAACCAGTTCTAAGCCATAACTAACACATGGCCAGTGGGGTTTTTTTAGGGCACCATTATCCAAGGAAATGTGGTTCTTCCTGCCTGAGGCAACCAATCAGCATTGTGTTTCAGCCTAACCACTGTCAGTTGTGTTCAATGATACTTGTGGTAGAAGTCTCCCTTGCCTCTTTGCATCCCAGCTCCAACTCTGTGTCAAACTACATTCTGCCACTATGCCCTGATCTTTCCTCTCAACTATTTTCCCCTGGGAAAAATAATTCCTATCAAAATCTCTGCCTCACTTCTCTAGATTTCATTTTCTTCTTGCATCAAACAAAAGGGGGAATCATCATGAAGATCCCTTCCAGCTTCAAATCCTTCAACCCGTGAAGAAATGACCCTTTCCTTCTTGTTGGTATGTGATAATCACTGCATTGTAGATCTATGGTACATGGGGCATCATAAACCCATGAGTGCCTCTTAGATGGACACTTCTCCAATGTGTCAATGTGACAATCAGTCAACTGCTAACTGGCACCCATGTGGAACTTTGCTAATATGCTAAGCTTATGGTGTTTGAAAGATGCTGACCCTGTAGGGTGGTGGGAAGAGCAAGACAGAACTTCTATTTTTCATAGCAAGGTGAACATGGACTGGGGTTGGGTCTAGAAAAGTACTACTGAAGTCTTTCCCTGAGTAAAAACACATTGACCAGGACCAGGGTCAGGACCAGGGTCAGGGCTGGAAGGGAGGTAGAGGGCAACAGGGCTAGTTAGTCTCGGAGAGTTGCACTAATGATTTCCTGGCTAGAGTCAGGGCTGAGTTCAATGCTATGCAATTCTACCGTTCTGTACAACACAAGGTGGTTTTGTTTTGTTTTTGTTTTACTCCATTTCCTTTAAACAATACTAAAGTCCTTTCAAAAACCTTAATCTTTGTTTCAAGTAGATTGAGTGGAAGGAAAAGAGCCATTTTAGGTGTAATGGAAGCACCCTAAGGAAGAATAATAGATACCAGCAGCTTTAGAAAGACATACATATGTGTCCTAGCCAAAGGCAGTGAGTGAATAAAGTACAAAAGAAAAAAAAAGTCCAGGTGAGTCTGAATCTTGGAATCAGTTAGCCAGGAAGTATTTAGTGCCATACACTGTATTAAATGCAGGAAATATGATGGTCCCTGCCCTCCTGGAGCTTATACTCTACTGGGGAAAGAGAATACATAAATGGAAGCTAAAAA
This sequence comes from Pseudocheirus occidentalis, assembly GCA_028646575.1. Taxonomy (NCBI): domain Eukaryota; kingdom Metazoa; phylum Chordata; class Mammalia; order Diprotodontia; family Pseudocheiridae; genus Pseudocheirus; species Pseudocheirus occidentalis. Next base: position 88,047,206 of record CM053596.1, on the reverse strand, counting down.
GGACAAGAAGGAAGGAATAGTAGAGGAAGTCTCTAGCAGCCTTGAGAGAATGAGGAAAAGTCTACTCCCCTTACTAATAATGGCTTTCTTTTTCTCAGACCATTGTATTTTATTAACCTCTCCATCTTGTAATTCTCTGCTTTTATTTCTATTATTTTGTCACATCTAATTATTTGTGATCCCATTTAGGGTTTTCTTGGTAAAGATATTGCAGTGATTTGCCAAAACTTCTCCAACACATTTTACAGATGAGGAAACTGAGGCTAACCAGACTAAATGACTTGTCCAGGGTCACATAGCAAGTAAGTGTCAGAGGCTAGATTTGAATTCAGGAAGATGAATCTTCTTGATTCTAGGCCTGGTACTCTATCCACCGAGTTGCCTATCTGCCCTCTGTGATTCTTTAATCTCATTTATATAATTAAATCTAAAATACTATAGAAAAACTGGATGATATATGATTACCAAAAATGGCAAAGATGCAGTTTCCTGAAACACAAGCTACTCTACTGAGAATATATTAGATTATAGAATATATATGATATGATATGATATACTATATACTATACTACAATATTATAATATAATATGACATATGATATAATATGATATGATATATGATATAAGATATGAAATGATATGATATGATATGACATGATATGACATGACATGATATGATATAATATAATATATAATATGATATAGGATAGGATGGGATGGGATGGAATGGAATGGAATGGAACGGGACGGGACGGGACGGGACGGAACGGAACGGAACGGAACGGAACGGAACGGAACAGAACAGAACAGAACAGAACAGAACAGAATAGAATAGAATAGAATAGAATAGAATAGACTTTACTCCATGAGTAAAGGGGCTGAGCCTTGTATACATGTTGTATTTCTCCTACCACTAGAGTATGGCCTACCACACACAGTAGGTGTTAAAAAATAAAACTTGTTTACTGACCTGTAGGCAAGCTACTTCATAGAGGAAATACTTACTAGACATCTGCTCATTGCACCTTGTACTTTGACAACTTAAGAGGACGCTACACATACCTGAGTTTTTGCTATCATCATCTACATATTTCTTTCTAGCAAAGAACTGAAAACAAAGTGGGCCCACATTAATTAGAGAATGGCTAAATACAAATGTAATGGAATTATTGATGCACCATTAAAAATGAATATGGAGAATTCAGAGAAGCACGACACATGGCAGAGAGAAATAAGCTGAACCAGGGAAAAAACAATATATACAAAGTCAGCAACAGAGAAAATGGAAAAACTTAATAAAATAAAACTGAATCCTGGATAATGATACAGACTAAGTTTAGCCCCCAGGAAAATGAAAAGCTGAGAAAAAGTACCTGTCTCCCTTTATTGTAGAGATGGGGGCAAGGAGGGGTCTTAGTAAGGAATAGTGCATAAATTGCAGACCCAGTCAATATGTCGGTTGGTTTTACTGAACTTCCCCTCCTCCCCACCACTTCCCTCTCTTTTAAAAGTTTTGTTACAAGGGAAAGAGGATCAGTAAGAAAATGGATGTGATTTCACAAAAAAAGGCAAAAAAAAAAAGAATACAATACCCAATGGTATCAATAAAGATAAAATGTACAATGGATCTAGTTATTTACACATAAATAATATGCATACATATATACATGGAAATACATGTATATGGTAATATATGATTTTTGTCTTCTTAGATCCTCCACCAAAGGCACCTTCATGATATGAAGCCATCCCTGGGTATTGCAATCTGAGAGAAAGCTGATAGATCTCACTAGGGCTGAAAAAGCTTTGATTAATAATGACAAAAATATGGCACGCTAAGATTTTCAAAATGCTTCACATACATTATCTCAATGCAGCACAACTTTCAGAAGTAGGTACCGTAGGTATTTTTATCCCTATTTCCAGATGAGAAGGTACAAAGAGGTTAAGTGATTTGTGCATAGTCAGATGTACGATAGGAATCCAGATCGTCTCCAGGTCCAGCCCCCTAATCACAGGAAATGTGGAAGAGGGGCGCAACAATGGCTGACGTGTTTGTCATCCGAGGACTAACCCATCTATACACAGAGAGGCTTATCCACAGATTGGCCCCAATTTGATAAATTTTCTGGCATAGCAACTCACAAAGCTTATCTAATAAGGGTAGGAAGCTTGCAATTTATATCAGCATGAGAGGATTTACACCATCCAAAACAGAGATTATTGAAGTAATTATATATACATGTATATGTATATATATGTGTATATATATATATGTGTGCGTGTGTGTACTTATATTCATGTATGTATGTATATACATGCATGCATGTGTGTATGAACACATGTATGTATAGAAATAATATGCTCAGATATAGATATGTATGTATATACACATTTATTGTTGTTTGGTCATTTCAATTGTATTTGACTCTTTGTGACACCATTTGGGGTTTCCTTGGCAAATATATTAGAGCAGTTTGCCTCTTCCTTTTCCAGTTCATTTATAGACAAGGAGACTGAGACAAATAGGGGTAAGTGACTTGCCCAGGGTCACACAGCAAAGTATCTGAGACTGGATTTGAACTTGTAAAGATAAGCCTGACTCCAGGTCTGGCATTCTATCCACTATGCCATCTATCTGGCTTGTATATACATATATGTACATATATTATTACATAGATACATATGCATACATACATATATACGTATGTTTATTGTGACAAGTTACTCCTCAAATACAACCTTTTTTAAAGCATACCAACAATCTGAAGAAGATGCACACTGGGGAAGCAGGAGTGAGGTCGTACCCTTATCTAGGCTAATCTTTTATAACTTGATTTACTTCCTACATTCCCCTATTATGTCACCTCCCTGCACCTCCCACCTTCCCCCACCTCAAGCTGCTCTAGCCACCCCATCTTACACCTACCCATGTCCCTGGGCAAAAAGCAAATCATGAAATCGTGGTCGACCTCATCTGCCTGCAGCAAATGCACGTGCGTGCAAGCACACACACACCCCTCCCACAGATCTCCCCAAAGGTAAAGGAAAGGGTAGAAAGACATTATTCCTTTCATTTTAGTCAAGCTGCTTGACTGTAGGCAGAGGGCAGGCTCAACTTAGACTAGCAGCATGGAATAATCTGAATGAATTTTTCCTTTTTTTTTTTTTTGCAAACAACACAATAAACTAGAATGACTGATGGAGGTAAAGAAGTGTGACAATCCCAAATGAAACTCAACTAACAATAATAATCATAGCTTATGTGCTACTTAAAGGTCTACAAAGATTGTATGTAATATTTTCTCATTTATCCTTTATAACAAATCTATGAGATAGGTGCTATCAGTATCCCCATCTTATTGATGGAGAAAGTGAGGTTAGGGGACTTTCCCAGGGTCACACAGTTGTTCTAAGGCAGTAGTAGAAGCTGGGTGTGAGCAGGGCAATGTGATCTTGCTGATAGACTAACACTGACTTTTAGAGCTGGAAAGTACCTTAAGGATCATTTAATTTCTTTGCTTTAGAGATGAAGAAATGGAACCTAAGAGAGGTAAACTGTTGCCTGAGATCATGTAGGGATTCATTGGCAAAGAGAATACCAGTTCTTCTGACTCTGCTACTGCCCTTTCATCCATCTGTACGATCCAAGACAATGGGGCCAAACTCATTTAGAAATGGGAACCATACACAGGGACAGCTAAATGGTACAGTGAATAGAGCACCGAGCTTGGAGTCAGGAAGATCTCATACACTTACTAGAGGTGTGACCCAGTGCAAGTCATTTAACCCCTATTTGCCTTGGTTCCTTATTTGTGAAATACGGACCCATTGGAGGAGGAAAGGACAAACCACTCCAGTATCTTTGCCAAGAAAATGCAAAATGGGGTCATGAAGAGTTAGGCATGACAACAACTCAACAACAATCCATACATACATAAGGATCTTTGTGGGCCACATGTTACTTACATTTAAAATGTAGTTTTATCTATATTTTATTGTATTTTTATTTATTTTGTAAAATATTTTCTAATTACTTTTTATTCCAGTTCAGACAACATTTTGAAGGCCACATATTTGATGCTTCTGATCTATTATATATTTTACATCTACCTTTCCTCATAGCACCATCTTGATATTCCAACATTTTGCCTGAAATGATCTGCTTTTCTGCTTATCTAAGCTCTTCTCAGCCTTCAACGCTTAGTTCAAGTGCCATCTCTTCCATGAAGCCTGTCACTTTTAAACCCCAAAGTGTCCCTTCTCTGAACTCTGTTAGACTTAGAAGGTTTCAAGCATCTTTGAATCAAAGATATTATGCAATTTAGAACTTAATTGGACTCTAATTCAACAAGCATTTATTGACTACTTACTATATAGAAAAACAGACCTCCCAGAAATACTGGGGAATACGTCCAAGCTGATCTCAAACCATTAATGACTGCTCTTTGAATCAGACTATCCAATCAGTCCCCAATTCACCCTTGTACTAGTACACATATCTTTCTTTTCTATGAAAACTAGAGAAATTTGGAGTTTTATTACTGGTCCCACCATTCAATAGGTATTTCACCTTTTTAGGTCTTAATTTCTTCATCCTTTAAATAAAGGAGTTAGACTAGATGACCTTTAAAGCTTCTTCTGGTCTATGATTCTACGACTGAGTAAGAAAGCAGCATTGAAAAGCAGAATGGATACTATCTCCCCTACCACCCCCGCTTCCCCCTAATGGGTCCCAAGAACTATTAAAGAGCCAACAAATTGTATGAACTACCCACTCTGCAGAAAGCATTGTACTTAGGTGACAGGTGTTTTTGAAGAACATATGGAATGAGCCTAGCTCAGGTCCTTTTGCCAAGGAGATGCTCAATAAATATTTGGTGAATTGAATTTAATTGAATGCCTTTCCCTTGGGCTTTGGGAACTAAAGCTCATTCCAGATCTTTGACTTAGAATATAACAAATGAAAAAAAGATTGTGTACAAAAAGAAATATGGAACTTATTAGCATCACATCACCTCCATGTATACCCTCTGCCCTTCCACACCCCCAAGCAATTTGCGTCACTCTGAATGTTACATCCTTAGGCAGTTGTAATAAGCGTAGGAAGGAGAGAGTTTTCATATCCCCTTTAGATGACAGTAATTCCATTTCAAAGGGCAAATGAATGGAAATGCATTTAAAAATCTTGTAGAATGCTGTGGAGAAAGGTCATCTAAACTTTGTTGCAGACAAAGGTTCATTTTAGAAATTGTTTCTTAAAGGAAATCTACCATATTGTCTTCTGTTTTGATTTAGTTTGTGCCTATAAATGAGTGCAACTCTACCCTTTGAAAGAGGTATGTTTGTCCTACAAGAAAAAGGGGAGGAAAATTTCTTGATTCTCACCAAAAATTGAAGCCATTCCTGGGCCTAAATTTGCCCTTGATACCAATCTATGAGTAGGGCAGCTAATTTAGAATCTGGCAAGTTAAACTTGAATTAGACTGTGTTTTGTGGACTCTCCAATGGTATGTATGGATATGTGTGTGTGTATGTGTGTGTGTGTGTGTGTGTGTGAGTGTTTAAAGGCATTAAATGATGGCGTACAATGAGAAAAGACAGAAAGATGGGAATGAGTACTCTGTGTGTGTAGGTTATGTGTATGGATGAGTGTGCTAGTAGTATCCAAAAGAGTTAAGCTTCACTATAGTTGAAAGTTAGAGGGAGAAGAGTATAGAAAATTACTACTGGGGATGAGCAGCATGGTACATTGGAAAGAGATCTAGAGAGGAGATAAGGAGTCTGAGATTAGAAGATTTTAGTCTGAATCTCAGGATACTACTACTACTACTACCACTACTACTACTACTACTACCACCAGCACCACCACCACCACCACCACCACCACCACCACCACCACTACTACTACTACTACTACTACTACTACTACTACTACTACTACTACTACTACTACCACCACCACCACCACCACCTAGCATTTTGGTAGCGTTTTAAAGTTTTTAAAGCACTTTACAAATATTTTCTCATTTTATCTTCACAATAGCCCCAGAGTTAGATGTTGTTATGATCCCCATTTCATATATGAGAAAATTGAGGCAAACCAAGGTTGAGTGACTTGCCCAGGGTCACACAGGCTGGATTTAAACTCAGGTATTCCTAGATCTACATCTGGCACTCTTTCCACTGTGTCACCTAGCTGCCTGGGAAGTAGTGGTTAGATTTACTAGCTATATTTAACATATGACCTTAGGCAAGTCCCTCTTTCAGAGACTTAATTTCTCATATATGAAATGGAGATCATAATATATCTGCTATCATATGCAGATGTCATGAAGATCACATATGATAATATTTGTGAATCACTCTGTAAATCACAAAATTCTATAGAAATGTAAGTTATTATACGCAGGAGAAAATAAGACTGGATATGGCAGATAAGGACCAATTCACAAATGTAAGATTTAAATCTCAATGTTTTAATATTTGGGACTTTACCCCACGAATAAATGGTGAAAAAAGAATTTGGGAAAGACTAACTTAATATGTGTGTTTTCCAGGACAGTCTAGATGGAATTCAAGACCAGCTCAGAGTTGACTATAATAATGCAGGTAGAAAATGATAGAAGTCTGAAATTAGAACCTAGCATTGAATTTATAGTAGAGTAGCTATTATTCTAATCCTTTGGCAGGCATTCTAAATTAGGTAATGTCTCGGGGAAACAGTGTTGTATAGAGGCTAGAGGAGTGAGATGATGGTAAAGACTTGGATCTTGGTCTCTAATCTGCTTTTTCTTTGCTATATAATCTTGAACAAGTCATTCTTCTTTTCCAGGCATCAGGTAGCTATTCTTTAAAATAAGAGGGTCAGAGTAGGTGGTCTCTAGGGTCTCTTCCAATTCTATCAGTCTATGTGTTATTTTGAGGGGGATTATTTTGAACCCTAAAGCTCTCTAAGATCATTCATCCTTTATCAGGACAAAAATTCTTCAGGGGGAAGGGAATGTGTCTTATTTATCTTTGGTAACAGGCCAGAGTATGCATGTAAAAAGTAGAGTAGAAGAAAACTTTAAGGACATACTGTATGACTGGGGAAAAAGGCTATACAGAAAGCAAGGAAAAACAGATGGGCAACTCTGTTGTTGTTACTGTACAAGTATCCATGACGTATTATAAGGTTCAGGGGTGTCCTATGCATTTGTAAGACAGTTGATAGAGTTTTTAATGGGAAAACAGGGAAGAGAATCCTCCAAGACAAAAAGGCTTTTGGAATGGCTGGAATTTATGTTTGTAGAAGAAATGCCCATGCCAGTGACCTCATGAACCCATTCCAGTATTAAAGCATGTCCTGTCTTGTGCTTGTGTCTTACCCCACTAGAGACCTGTAATCTCACCAGAGCAAGGTGACCACCTTGTGTTTTTCAGTCTTGGTATCTCATCTGACAATACCTAGCACATAACTGTGCATACTAGGCAGGTACTCAATTAATGTGTATTGAATTTGAATTTCAAACTCTTCCCTGGAGTTTTATCAACTTCTCTTTATAATTGCTGCTCAGGCATAAATCTCCATAGGATGACTATTGGTTCCTGGAGACTTTGGGATAGATTTTGGGAAATCATCAGTTCTCTCTCACTTTTTTGAATGACTTTGGGTTCCTGAAGTCAGAATTTTAAATTATTCTCTTTTTGGGAAAAAACAAACAAACAAACAAAAATTCTCTCCCCCTCCCCCAGCTTCTCCCCTCTCTAATTTCTAGGATGAGAAATATGACCCCATGCTATCATATAGCCTCTTAAATGAAGAATTTCTTAATGAGGGCACCCAATGGACAAAAGCCTCACTTATCACAAAGAATCCTAAGATTTGAAAGCTTGTAGAGGAAGTTCAGTCCAACTCTCCCAATTTGCAGATGAAGTAATTGAGGCCCAAAGAGGAGACGTAACACATAGGTAGAGAGGTTAAGATCATAAAATGAAGCATAAGCTTGAGCACAGGATCTGTTTTGTTTTGGGTTTTTTCTTCTCTGTCAGTATAATACTAGCTACCAATTATATAGTGACTTTAAGTTGGCAGCATAGATTATGTCATTTTATTCTAATAACAACCTTGTGAAGCAGGCAATTTAAAAAATAGCAATAATAATAGAATTTTATAGAGCTTGAAACTTTACAAAGCACTTTAGATATCTTATACAATGCCAAAGGTGGAAAATACACATATTTTCAGATGAAGACACTGAGTCTGAGAGGGTTAAGTGACTTGCCCAGGGTTATACAGCTATGTCTTGAGTGCCATTTGAATTGAAATCCTTCCTGACTACCAAAACTAGTGCTCTGCTGTCCCATCTAGCTATAGTCCTGACACCTAGCATAGTCCCTGGCACAAAGGAGGCATGAAATAAATACATGATGAGTGAAATTGATTTGAATGCAGGTAGAAAGAAGCAGGGCCAAAATTCAAACCCAGGTCCCCTATTAATGCTTTATAACAAAATATGGGTTCAAAGCTAGGAATACAAGATGATCAGCCTAGAAAACAAATTTACCAAACAGAAACCAAGGTTAAAAAACAAAACCCAAAGGCAACATAAACCAATATATTTGTACTCTAGTGGTTTCATAAACAAACAACAAAGGCAACTGCCAAGGGGAGAATAAGAATTACATTCAAATATGCTCTATTTTCTATCTGACACCTTCAATACCTCCAAACCTGTCTCCAAAACTACCACCTGAAATACTGCCCAAAGAGAGAAGATAAAAAGTTTTTCAAACAAATAATGTTTCTCTTAATTAAAAGGGTACTGGTAGCTTGAAGACTGGTTCTAAAAGGTGTCCCCAAAGCTTCAATGAAGTTTTAAGCTTAAAACTTCTCTGACTTTTTAGATGCTGTAGAGATAGAAAGATGAGATTCGAAGGAAACCGGGGTGTCTAATAGGTGTAAGTAAGAATGGAAAGCATTCTGGAAATAGGGCATAATTTGTACAAAGAGATGTGTGTAAGGAGCCAAAAGAAAACTACTTTGGACAGACCAGAGTAAGTAGAGAAGTAAGGGATGGAAAGGGAGGAAAGGTAGGTCATAGCCAGCTTGTGAAGGGTTTTAAATGCTAAAGAAAGATGTCTATATTTAATTATAAAGTTAATGAAGATCTATTGGAGTTTCACTGAACAGGTAAGCAACACAATCAGAATTGTACTTCAGGAAAATCACTTTGGAAGATTTGTGGAGTATGAGTTAGAGAAAGGAGAGATGAAGGGTAGAGAGACTAAATGGGATGCTATTGGAAGGTTATATGAGAGGTGATAAAGACCTCATCCAAGGAGGTAGCTGGATAAGTGGACAGTTGACATATACAAGAGATATAGTGGAGGTAGAAGAAATAAAAACTAGGCATCTGGTTAGAAATATGGTGTAAATGAAAACCATTTAGGCACTATGGCTCTAGAGTCAATAAACTATGCAAACCCTTTAACCCACTGATACCACTGTGAGGTCTATTCCCCAAAGAGATCAAAGAAAAAAGAAAACAACCCACATATAAAAAATATTTATGGCAGCTTTTTTTGTGATGGCAAAGAACTGGAAACAGAAGAGGTTCCCATCAATTAGAGAATGGCCGATCAAATTATGATACGTAAATTTAATAGAATTCTATAATGCTATAAGGAACGATGACAGGAGCAGTTTCAGAGAAACTTGGGAAGATTTGTATGAGCTGATGAACTGATGTGAAGTGAATAGAACCAGGAAAATAATTCATATAATAACAATAACATTATAAAGACAACCAGCTATACTACAAATTTATGTTACATAATCTCAACTGGGCCTTTATCAAGTCAAATAAATACAAGCCAAATAAAAACTTTGAAAAACTTAAGAATTATGATCAATGCAATTACCAATTGCTTTTTTAGAGGACTGAAACATACTATTCACCTACCAAAGGAGACAGATATATGATGCAGAACAAGACATACATTTTTGGAAATGGCCAATGTAGGAATTTGAATGACTTGACTATGCATGTTTGTTACAAGGGTGTTATTTTTCTTTTTTCTTAAAGATGGGAGAGGTGGGAAGAAGAGAAAATAAATTTATGTTGATTGAAAAAAATAAATTTAGTTGAAGAAAAATAAATGGGAGCAATAGGGAGTGAAGAGTTGAGAATGACAAGGGGTGATTGCAACCTTAACAGAAATGGAGAGGTTGGAATAGAGATGAGCTTGTGGGAGAAAGTCCTGTGCTTGACATGTTGAATATGAAAGACCTACAAGGACAGCTTTGATAATTCTTTAAATTTGTGTCAATGTAAGTAACAAGGCAATTCAATTAATTTGTTTCCCCTACAAAATCACAGGATATCAGTAGTTTAGGGGTCCTTAACCTTTTTTGTGCCATGAACCTCATTGGCAGTCTGGTGAAAAACATAGACTTCTGATTAGAATTATTTTCTAAATGCAGAAAATGAAATGCATAGCATTACAAAGGAGATGAAATATATTAGAATATACTTATCACAATATTAAAAACAAAACAAAACATAGATTCATACACCCTGGGTTAAAAACTCCTCTAGTAGTAGATGGAATTTAAAAATCAACCAGTTTAACCTGGTTGGAGGTTAATGTGGAGAAGAAGAAATGAAGGCCCAGAGAGTAGAAGGGAGTGGTTTAAAAAGACACAATTCCTAGAAAAAACCCAGAAGATTCTAACCCACATCTTCTGATTCTAGGTTCGGTATCACCATATCACATTGCCTTTTACTTCTGGTCTAAAGCAACACATATATCTCTTCTCTCATCAATTAATTCAAACCATTCACTTCTATTAATTCAATACCAACAATTTACTTTTCAAAGCAGAAGCCTAGGTCTAGAGTGACTTGATTTTCTATTTGTTCATTCTTATTGAAAAAAAAAATCCCTACATAGATCAGTCATATTATAGCTGACTCTACCCTCAAATTCTCATTAACTAAGATACTCTTGTCTTGCTTCTGAGGCTACCTGATAATGGAACTAGACTTCAAACCTTGAATGATAATAATGGCTAACATTTATATACAGATACCACCATGTATCCTTCAGCATAGCTAACCTTTATCCATTTACAAACCCCACCTCTAGAAACCTGGAAAATTAAATATGTAACCATTTACAAAGTAACTGTAAAGGGACCTTTTATATTAGAATGAAAAAGGTCAGTAGCCCAAATTCAGTCCACATTGCCCAAGAGGCTTTCCCCCCCCTCAAAAATCTTTTTAAACAACTCACAATCATGGACTTCCCTGAAGTGAGAAGTGTGTATACATTTTGTTCTTACTGAGCACTAAGATTCTCTTGATAGCCAAGGAGGCTAGAAAGTATAACAGATTTGGAATCAGAAGATGGGAATTAAGAACTGGTTCTGCTGTTTATATCTGATCTTGAAAAAAATCACTCATCCTCTCTCAGTAACAAATTCTTTACAGGGATAAAAATTCTTAAACTACCTATTTATGTCATAGGTTGGTTGTAAGGAAAGTATTAAAGTATATAAACCTAAGTCATTATTATTGTCCTTTTTTAATTTAATATTTTATTTTTTCCAATTACATATAAAAACAATTTTAACATTCATTTAAAAAGATATTTTGAATTCCAAATTCTTTCCTGCCCCCCCTTCCCCCTTCGTTGGGAAGGCAAGCTGTTTAATATAGGTTATACATGTGCAGTCATGTAAAACCTCATTATTATTCTAAGATAATCTGTCTCGAGACAGAGACTCTAGAGTCTGACTGTTTCTGTCACTGTCTTTGACTGTATCTCTATCTCTCTTTCTCTGTGTCTCTGTCAGTGTGTCTCCATTTACTCATTCAGCTACTTATTCTATATAAATATTCAGAAGCAGCCCAGATGAGTATGAGCCCCAAGATTATGCCAGCTGGAGATTACTAGAAGGGACTGAGGAATGTTAGATCTACAGAAACAAAAGACTGAGGTGTGTATGTGTGTTGGAGGTGAGGAGCGTGTAGTGAATTGCCAAATATTTGTACTTAAGTATTTGGAGGGCTGCCCCACCATAGAAGAGAGGTTAACAATCTGTTCTGCAAACACAGGATCAATGGCTGTTGCAAAGAAGCAAATTCAAACATGCTATAAAGACTTTATAGTAATTAAAGCTATGCCAAAGCAAAATGAAAGGAGTTTCCTCTCACTGGAGGTCTTCAAGCAAAGATGGAATCACTACTTGTCAGTAGTGTTGTAAAGGGAATTTTCTTTCATGTTTGGGTTGGACTAGATGGTTTCTGAGGTCTTTCCCACCCCTGAGATTGTGGGGTTCTATGATGCAGCTACATCTATATAGTCAACATTCAGAATTTCCAAATGAAATAAAATAGGTCTTTGTGTGCATGCTTTTTCAATTATAGTTCAATATTACAATGCATAGTTTCACATTGAAAATAAACCATTTCTCTCCCTTTGGGATTTTATACAGAGTCATGAAAATTTTAGATAAGAGGAATTATCACTGTATTTTCACAGATGAGGAAATTGCCTTTATAAGTGAGCAAGTTCAGCTGGTTTCCCAAACTCAGTGTCTCCAGGGGACATCACAAAGTAGCTGTATGTTTCCAAACCCCAATCTCATTAGATTGTTCCCAGTTGGTTAGACATCTAAGAAAGCTGAAGAGTAGAAAGAAGACCTCCTAGAGCCAACTCAATAGCTCACTTGAGAATTGAGTTGAAAATATAATTTGGTTACTACTTCTAGTATCTATATGCTAATAATGATGATGTTGATAGCTAGTATTTATGTAGCACTTTAAGATTGACAAAGTGCTTTTACAAATATCATCTCATTTTATTCTCTCAACAACTATGGGACATAAATGCTCCAACAGTTCTTGAGAAAATGAAATTAGATAATACTTTACATTTTACAAATGAAGAAACTGAGGAAGATAAAGATTGAATGACTTGTCCAGGGTAACATGACTAGTAAGTTGCTTGAGGGCGTATTTAAACTCATAGCCCCATCATAACTATTCAAATTTATATCTATCTCCCAATGGAACTCTTCACTATAACAATCTATTCTTCTCAAAATATACCACATACCCCCTTTTCCTACTAATTTTTGGCACCAGGATCAGCTCCTGCAATTTCTCCTTGGCATAATGACCTCATCTTTCCAATGGCAACAAATAGTTGAAGGTTTGAGCATGAGAGAGAGATTAGAACTGTTCTAGATGACAGGTGACTCATGCAAGCTGGATCAGTGGTGTCAAACTCCAATATAAATGAAGGTCACTAAACTCTACTTAAGGATCCCAGTGGAGAGCTGCATATTGGCTTAGAAAAACACATATGAGTATTATTTACGTCGTATTGTTTTTATTTACTTTGCAGGCACCCACGTTTAATACCTCTGGACCAGAAGACTTCTGAGAGTCTATGTCCACATCCTATTCATGCTACAAGGACTGACTCATCTCTCACAGTTCTTAGTCAAAGATTCATTGAATGCCAGAACTAGAAGACTATTAGAACTCCTTTATTTCAGCTCTTCATTTTTAAGATGAGGAAGCTGAGGTGATCACACAGGTAATAAGGAATGCCTGCCCCCTTCTTCACAGGTAACAAGAATTGGCAGTCAGCCTTTACTGGAGCACCTGTCTCCATGTTTATAAGGGGAAACAAAGAACTCTTCTGGTATTGGCCTCAGGAACCAGGATCCCAAGAGAGGGAAAAAACAAAACAAAGCTAACATACATAGACACAGAGAAATAGAGAATGAGCCTCTAGGTTCATCCCATAGTATACAATTAAAATTATTAGGCTGGGTTTAGGTTTTAGCCTTAAGGTAATAGGGAGCCACCAAAAGGATTTGAGAAGGGGAGTGATTTAAGTCAGAGGTATGGTTTTAAAAGATGATTTTAGCAGCTGTGTAGAACCGCTTAAAAGATATAGAGACTACAAAACCACACTGTCATTACTGTTTGTTGACTATTAAGAAGAGCATTTGTTTCGATAGAGCAAAACATTATCCTAATAATTCTCCTTCAAAACATTTATCTCCTATGTATATGTCAAAATCACACAGGATTACTTGGAAGATATAACAACAGGGATAATAGCAAACCTCTCATTACTAATATCAAGTGAGGCATAAAACAAGTATACCTGTGTTTACCAAAGGTATTTGCCACTAAGAGTCTGCTTCACAAAATTTGTATTTAATTAAATTCTGTTTTATATTTGTTCATATATCTGAATTTTAATTCCATGGCTAAACTATGGAAATGCCTATGGGTAGGGAAGGACTTCAAACTGTGCCTTGAAGTAAAGGCCCAGTCCTTAAATGCCAATATCTTTCTAGTCTTGTTGAATGGCTACAAGATATGGGACACTTGAACTCTGAAGAACTGAAATTTCAGGTCACCTAAAGGACAAGGAAGAGGTTCATGTTAAACATGAATAGAATGCACTTTTTTCATTTTTAATATTTTTTCTCTAATTTTTCTCCAATTTACATATCAAAACAATTTCTAAGATTAATCCTTTTTTAGTTCAGTTCAGGGTTTTTTTTTAGTTCCAAATTCTATTCCTTCCTCTCTTCCTCTTTTCCTCATTCCCTGAGAAGGTAAGCAATCTGTAATTGTGCAAAATTTTCATATTATCCATTTTGTGGAAGAAAAGAAAGGAAGGAAGCAGGCAAGAAAGCAAGGGAAAAAAGAAGGAAAGAAGGAAGGAGGGAAGAAAGGAGGAAAGAAAGGAAAGAAGGGAGGAAAGGAGGAAAGGAAGAAAGAGTAAAAAAAAGAAAAAGAAACAAGCAAAAGAATGCCTACTTTAGTCTGTATTCAGACTACATCAGTTCTTTCTCTGGAGGAAGACAGCATTTTTCCTCATGAGGTCTTTGGAATTGTCTTAGATCATTATACTGCTGAGAATAGTTAAGTCATTCACAGTTGTTCATTGTACAATATTGCTGTTAATATGTAAAATGCTCTCTTGGTTCTCCTTTCTTCACTCTGTATCAATTCATGTAAGTCTTTCCAGGTTTTTCTGAAATCAGCCTGCTTATCATTTCTTATTGCACAATATTCCTTTACAATCACATACCACAACTTGTTTATCCAATCCCCAATTGATGGGCATCTCCTCAATTTCTGATTCTTAGCCACTACAAAAAAAGGTGCTATAAATATTTTTATACGAACTAATTATTTAAGGATACAGCATTACAAACAAGAAATCAGCAAGAAGTTATGCTAACAATTCCTTCAGGGAAAAGCATGAGTGAAAAAAGAAGAGCTGGTAATTAACATGGTGACAGTGAGGGGTAACTGAGTGCTATCCCATAGGCTTCACTGGTATTTCTGTACAGTCAAGAGAAAGACAGGAAAGCATGGAGCATGTTAGGTACATAGTGATTAATCAACAAACAATTATTAAGTGCCTATTATGTGTGAAATACTTGGGGTAAAAAGCAGGGTAAAAATATGGTCTTTCAAAGAACCTTCACAGTGTTAATATTCTAATGGGGAGACAACACTGAAACAACTACATAGAATATTGTATTATCTTTGTATAACAATGCAGAGTAGATGGAAGGCATAAGAGAGTGGAGGAAACGAATAGGGAAAGACATCCTGCAGAAAGTGGTGCTTGAGCTGAGTCTCAAAGGAGGTCAGGGAAGCCCAGAGGCAGATGGGAGGAAGGAAAGCATTCCAGGTATGGGGGTCAGCCACTGCAAAGGCACACGTTTAGAAGAAGGAGCAGCATGTGTTAGGAAGAGCACCAAGGCCAGTGTCATCAGATTGTAGAGTATGTGAAAAGAGGACATGAACGAGAGCTATGTATGGAGGAGAGAACATGGACAGGTTATGTTTTGTTAGAGGAAGTTCTCATATAAGTGAAATCGTCTGTCTATTTAAATGAATGGAGGATGAACTAGAGGGAAACAGAGACAGGAGACAGGGAAACAAATTGGTATATAATAGCAATGCTAGAAAGAGATGATGAACATTCTGAACTAGTAGGGTCATTTAGATAATAATTAAAAAGTACTTAGCACAGTGCCTGGAACATAGTAGTAATATAATAAATTATACTGTTAGCAATTGTTATGGTGGGAAGCTAGATAGCCCAATGGATAGAGTTCCAGGTCTGGAGGCAGGAAGATCTGAGTTCTAATTCAGACACTTAGCAGCTGTGTGACCTTGGGCAAATCATTTGACTCTGCCTCAGTTTCCTCATCTGTAAAATGAGCCAGAGAAGGAAATGGCAAACCACTCTAGTATCTTTGCCAAGAAAACCCCAAATAAGGTAAGGAAGGTTGGACAGGACTGAAAATGACTCAACAACAACAACAACAAAATGATTATGATTGTATGATTAGAGGGCATAATCACTTATATTTATTTATATTTATCAATCAGATTAATGTTTTTCAGGCATTTTTACACACATTATGTCATTTGATCCTTATAAAAACCTAGGGCAGTAGAAATTATGATTCCACTCATTTTTTAGATGAGGAAACTGAGGGTAACAGACATGAAGTTACCTGCCCAAGGCCACTGGGACAGTAAAGGTCTGAGGCAAAATGTGAAAAATCTCAAGTCTTCCTGAGTTCAAATCAAACACTGCTTCTGGGATGTGACAGAGATGAGACATATTATGAAGGTAGCTTTTCTGCATTATACAAAGGTCAGGGAAAAAAATAACACAGGAACATTAGATAAAATCAAATTGTAATAAGTTTAGCTTGCTGCCTACAGCTCAAATCTCTACTTTTCATATTGCCATCAAAACTAGGCATGCAAGCAATTTAAGAATGTATTACCTGGTCACATTTAATAATGATTTCCTTGATTATAAAAGGTCCATTAAGGTTCTCTTAGTTAAAGATCTGTCATCATATCTTTGGGTCCATTATTTAGTTATTAGGATTTAGCTAGAGAAATCTTCGATTGACTATGGGCAATGTGTTCTCCATGCTTATGCAAACCCTACGCATCATTTAGAATCAAGTTTAAGTCCTACTTGGACCATGAATGAAGCCTTCCCTGACTAACATGGCTTAATCCCTGTTTTCCTACTCTTCTGAATAATTGTAACATTAATAACCAATTAACTGATCAATAGTCAGTTTGACAAAATAAAAGCTGACATACATATTGCTTTTGTATTACCACGTGTGTTCATCTGGATGTCACAGCTGGAAGATGCAGGCCCTCTGAAGGCAGGGACCATGTATTATAACTCTGTTTTAGAGTCAAGTGCTATAGCAGAATGAACCATAGATTGGATTTTGAGAATCAGGGCTTGAATCCTGGCACTCCCTGGGTGCCTGTGGAGAAGACACTTCATCTCTACATATGAGGCCAAAATCCTCACCTGTTAAAAGAGAAGAGTGACTTCTAAAGCTTATTCAAATCTAACATCCTCCAATATTATCCCAGTGTCTCCCTCCAAGTTGGCCATAACTGTAGGTACATACTTATTGTGTATAAAGCACTGAGCAAGTCTGCTTGTGGTAGTGTATGGGATATAGGTCAGAGGATTTGGGTTCAAAGCCCCACTTTCCTAGTTATGACATTGGTTGGGCAATGGCATGATCTGTAAAATGAGGCAACAGAATATTCCCAGAATCATAGACCTACAGGGATAAGGAAACTTGGAGGACATCTAGTTGAACTCCCTTATTTTACCAGTGAGGGAACTTAGGTCCACAGAGGTTGACTACCTTGCCCAAGGTCATAGAGAGGCAGGAGGTTAACACAGGCTTAACCCTCTGACTTCAAAGTCAGTATTCTTTCTTCAAACGATATGATCCCTAAGGTCCTTCCTACATTAAATTCTATGCTCTCAGGAGACAAAGATGAAAAATGACATGGTTCCTGCCCATGGACAGGGCAACTACTCCCTTCCCATCAAACAGTGACAGTAGCAACATAATACAAATTGGAATACAAGAACCTAGGAAATGACCAACAGAATGGTATGAGAGATGTGTGGAGGGACAGATCATTTCCAAATTGAGTAACTGTTGGGGGAGAGCGCCATCCAGGAATTATGATTGAGGAATTAGCCTCTTAATTGAGTCTTGAAGAAAGGGATGGATTTCTACAGGCAGAGGTGTGTTGGGAGGAGGGAGATTAGGGGAGGAGTTTGTGCCTAGCAGGGGAGGGAAGGGGAACAGCAGACACAAGTACATGTTTGTGGGAAAGGGTAAGATAAGACAGAGTAAAGGGCAGACCAACCAAAAAAAGTCGGCAATCGATACCTCTGAATGAATGATTTGGGGAAAGTCAGAGGCAAAGTAAGAATGAATTCCCTTTTATGGTTTCTCTCTCTCTCTCTCTCTCTCTCTCTCTCTCTCTCTCTCTCTTTCACACACACACACACACACACACACACACACGGATGTGTTTTCCTAGTTTTGCCTTAGGGAAGAGGATGGTCCAAGGGTTAATTTTGTTTTATAATGCCTGGATGAAATGTGTGATATCAATTCAACGTACCCTACCATTATACTGCTAATTTTAGATTCTTCTTTCTTTGAGATGCAGCACTGTCTAATCCTG
Organism: Pseudocheirus occidentalis; assembly: GCA_028646575.1. Classification (NCBI taxonomy): domain Eukaryota; kingdom Metazoa; phylum Chordata; class Mammalia; order Diprotodontia; family Pseudocheiridae; genus Pseudocheirus; species Pseudocheirus occidentalis. Next base: position 88,028,625 of record CM053596.1, on the reverse strand, counting down.
CATAGAGGCAGAATGGGGAGTCCTGGGGAGCCCCTCTGACACAGCCACTGGCTCTTTGTATAACCCCTGGTGTGCACATTTTTTCATTTGAGCACTAGTTTTTTGTCACTACAATCTTTATGACATTACTTGTTTGCATGTGACTATAAGTCTCTGTCAATGATTGCTTTTTTTCAGATAAAAATATCAAAGAAGGAGTAAAAGTGGTCTAAATCTATTTCCTACTATGTTACAGCACATATCAGAATCCTTGACTCTAAAGAAGAGACAAAAAATACATGCCTTTGCAGAAGTAGTAGACTATGGGTGTGGAATATTGTATATGCTGTCAGATTTGGTTTGTGTTGGTTAGTTTTGCTGAAATATTTCTCTCTCTTTCTTACTCTGTCTCAATCTCTCTCTCCCTTCTCATTTTTATTCTTTATAAAAAGGGATGACCTACTGGGTATGTAAGGGCAGAAGGATGTATTCAGGAAAAGAAGTGATATTTTTTTAAAAAAGACATAAATGGTTCAGGAGTAGACAGTAGAAAAGTAGATACAAGAAAAATCAAGGATTTGTGAAGGGGCTTTAGAGATCATCTTGTCCAACCCTCTTGTTTTATAGGAGAAACCCTATTGCAGGCCTTTGTCCGATCTCGTCTGGAATATTGTAATAGCCTGTTAGTTAGACTCTCTTCCACAAATCTCTCTTCACTCCCAATCATCTGTCATTCATTGTCAAAGTGATCTTCCTAAAGCGTGGGTCTGACCACATCACTCATATACATCTACACTCAATAAATTTCAGTGGTATCCAATCACCTCCAGGATCAAATATAAAATCCTGCTCAGTTTTTAAAGCCCTTCATAAGCTGGCTCCCTCTTACCTTTCCAGCCTTATATCTTATTCTCTCTCATGTACTCTATGATCTAGTGACTCTGGCCTCCTTGAGACTACTTTGACTTCCCCACTATGCCCCCAGGCCTGCTCCACTTAGTTTGGACTCCACAAAACAACATGTTCCCCCACTAGTTATTGTCAGCTGCCCTTTACTACCACTTTTCAGCTTTCCCCACTAGATTTTAAGCTCCTTGAGGGCAGAACCATCTTCCTTCTCTTACTGTATGAGAGCTTAATAAATGTATATTGAATTCAATTGAATTCAGTCCCCAAAAGACACTTTATTTCCTTAATCCGGGTATTTTCAGTGGCTGTCCCCCCATTCCTGGAATGCTCTTCTTCTTCATTTCTACTTCCTTTATTCTCTAGCTTCTTTCATGTCCCAGATAAAATTCTATTTTATATAGGAAGCATTGGAAGCAGATGCTGGCTCAATGGATAGGGCACTGGGCCTGTAGTCATGAAGACCTGAGTTCAAATCCAGTCTCAGATACTTCCTAACTGTATGACCCTAGGGCAAGTCACCTAACCTCTGACTGTCAGACAAAATGGATCCCCTAGATCTATTGGGGAAGGAAATGTCAAACTACTCCAGTATCTTTACCAAGAAAATCCCAAATGGGGTCACAAAGGTTCAATCAAGACTGAACAACAACAACTTAATGCTAGTTCCTGCCTTGGTTATCTTCAGTTTATCCTGTATATAACTTGTTTGTGCAGAGGTAATGACCATTGTTTCTCCTATGACATTGTGAGTTCTTTGAGAGTTAGGACCGTCTTTTGCCTTTTTTTGTATCCTCAGTGCTTAGCACAGTGGAACATAGTAGGCACTTAAGACATTTTAACTGATTAGCTGAGAGTGAGCAATATTGGAAGAAAAAAAAGACTTTATAAGAAATAATGAGCTTATTATTGCAAAGGAGAATGATAGTAAATAATGGTATTGTCAATTTTATTATGCTTCAAAAGCAAAAAGAAAACCCCCTAAAAGTGAGTACTTCAGAATAGAGTCAAGCTTGTCAGAATATTATGACCCATGGAGCATTTTGCCTAGTCAATGGGAATTCTAACCATGCCCAGGATGAACAAATCAATGGGTTATAAATTACATGAATTAATTTAAACTTCCTATTAAAATCAGACAGAGACCAAAGTTTAGGGTCTAATTTCTGAGAACAACACTGAACTTGGGCTAACAATTCTTCCACTCTCTCTGTTCATCCAAATTTCCAGTGGGATTTATGCAACGATAATAAGAAAGTGCTTCTGTCTGTTTTGCCCCATTAGCTTTATAAGCTTAACAGCATCCTGGATTCTCTGGTGTCAACCATAATGAATCAGAATGAGCTAATTAGTTCCTTTACCTTTGGCAAGTCATTTATGCTCAGAGTAAAGGACCTGAATTGAGACATGGCTTCAGCATCTACTAGTTGTGAAGCCATGGACAAGCCAACTGAACACATGAGCCTTGTTTTCCTCATCTGCAAAATGGAGATGGTAATACTTGTACTACCCAGTTCAGACGACTGTTGTCAGTATTCTGTAAATCATGCAGCTCTATAGAAATGCATGCCATGGGGGCGGCTAGATGGTGCAGCAAATAGAGCACTGGCCCTGAAGTCAGGAGGACCCAAGTTCAAAATAACCTCAGACACAACACAAAACTAGCCATATGACCTTGGGCAAGTCACTTAACCCCAATTGCCCTGCCCTTCCCCCTCCAAAAAGAAAATACAGAAGTGCATGCTATAACCTTCTCTAGAGACTTTAGTTTCCTCATCTATATAATGAGAGGCTTGAACTAGGGCATGTCTAACATCCCTTCCAAGTCTACAATTCTTAATCTATATACTAAAAGGCTAAATTCTAAGGCATTCAAATGCACTGATTCTATAGAATTCATAGATCGTTAGAGGTGAAAGGCAGCTACAGAGACTGCACATTATGGTGGAAAGAGTAGTATTTCTGGAGTGGGAATGACCTGGATTCAAACCCTGCCTCTGCCAGTTATTAACTCTATGACCGCAGGCAAGCCACCTCACCTCTGTGAGGTTGTCTTTTCATCTGTAAAATGAGGCCAATAAGACCTGCCCCTTAAGGTTACTGTGAGACTTCAGTGAGCTTATATATGCAAGGCATTTTATAAACATTAAAATGCCTTACAGATACTTGTTATGATTATAAAAGGGACTTTTAGAGTTCATCTGGCAACAGTTTGATGAGAAGAGATACTGGACCTGGAATCAAAGGAATGCTAGTTTGAAATTCTGGTTTTCCATCTTGACTATACTGTCTGGGCAACATTGGACAAATCTTTTCATCTATCAGGGTTTCTTTTTTTTCACATCTGTAAATGAAGGATTTAGACTAGATGGCCCCTGTGGTCCCCTCCTGTTCAAAATCCTATCAAAATCCATTCATTTTATAGTTGCAAACTGTGGGGTTACAAGACTATCTGGTTACCTCTGCTTTGATCCAATCATCTGTGGCTTCTTTAATGCCACAGATTGATTGACCTATAATCTGAAGCTTCTGCCAGTCATATCCCTGGAAGGTTGGTCTGTCAACCTTAACCATACAAAATCAAATGGAGAGTGAGTGATCATCTGGTGAATGAGTCCTGCTGGATAGCAAACTCAGTTCAAACTACTGAATGTCTACTGTTTTCTGATATTTTGCTTGAATTGTGTTGAATGTTCTTCTTCTTGGGACTTGCGTAGATACATGGAATATGTCCTGAAACTTAATCACAAATCTTTTGACCTGAATCCAGATCCCCAGGGGTATTTTCATAAAGTCATAGGATCTCAAAGAACAAATTGATCTTAGGAACCATCCAATATAACTCCTTCTTAAAATATGAATCCAATATATCATCTCTCATCCTTGGTCATTGAGCCTCTACATGATCATCTCGAGAGATGGGAAGCAATGGAAAGAACACTGTACTTGGAGTTAGGAAGATCTGAGTTTAAATCCTGCTTCAGAATTGAGGCTTTGTGACCGCGGCAATTGACTTAACTTGTCTGTTCCCTCATCTGTAAAATGAGAATAATAATAGCATCTACATCTCACAGTTTTTGTGAAGGTAAAATAATATTGCAGAGCACTATGCACATTGAAAAGTACTATATAAATGGTGCTGCTGCTGCTGCTGCTGCTGCTGCTGCTACTACTACTACTACTATTATCACTACCACCACCACTCCTACTATTACAACTACTAAGACTACTACTACTACTACTACTACTACCACCACCACCACCACCACCACCACTACTACAATGATGACTTCTACTACCTCAAAAGCCAGTCAGTTCCATTGCGAAACATTAATTCTTAAACATTTCTTCTTGCTCTGACCTGAAATCTGCTTACCTCAACAATGGCCCTAGTCCTGCTTCCTTTGGACAATCAGAAGCCCAAACCCTCTTCACGGGATCACAGACTTAGAGTTAAAAGGGACCTTGGACATCGTCTAGTCCAAAATCTTCATTTTATATTCATTTTGTAGGTGAAGAAACTGTGAGCCAGAAGACTCAGGTGACTTGCCTGATCTCAGAAGTAAGTGACAGAGGCAAGATATGAAAGCAGGTCCTTTGATTCCAAGTTGCAGTTTTTTCACCATACCATGGCTGCCCATCAAATATTTGATCACAATGATTATCTCTGCTGCAAAGCCTCATTCCCCCTATCAAATCTTTTCTTCTCCATGCTGAACATCCTCATTACTTTAACTGTTTCTCACTTAACATGCTTTTGAGTGTCTTCATTGACATAATGTAATGAAAGATGAAGGACCAGATGATCTCTACAGTTCTTCCCAACTTCTAATCTAATGAACTTGTGAAATACCCTCTTTCCCCCTGCTTCATTTACTAAGTAAATTAAAGGGGATAGAGTTTGGTTTGATATTTATTGAGCAACCAAGATGTGATTCTGTATAAGTGAAATGTAGATTGAAGGCCAGGGCTGGGACCAGTTTCTAACCACCTTGGGGATCAGGCTTTGAAGGTTATGTATGAACTGTTATCTGCTATCAATGCATGTCCATTCTTCCTATTTTAAATCAGGCTGAGTTTTTCATTCTTTTATTATGTGGTGTTCTGGAATATATTGAGAGTTAATTAAAGGTGAGTTCATGGATAACAGCTCTTCCTCTATTATGTGTCCAATAAAAAGTGTGACTGGGCTGTGACAGGCGACTCTTGGTAATTAATGAGAAAGAAACATATTATACCCCAATTCATCTTAGGTATATGTTTCAAGAACAATATTTTTATTAACTTAATGACCTGGCATTATTTTCTACATAATACCATTTCAGCTAATAAGGACAATTGGGGGTAGGGTGACTCTCTGGTTACAAAAGTCTCCAAATGATATTCCCAAAACATTGACCATTTCCTTAGAGAAAATAAGATATATCACTCAAAGTGGGAATTTAAACAGCCCTTTGCCCTTTAAAAGATACCTTTAAAAAAAGTTCTTTCAATGGATTCTTCCTCTAATTTATGTTTGTTTTTCATGGAAAAGGACATCAGTTAATTGGATAGTGTCTGAAGGAAGGCAACCAGGATGGTAAAGGATGGTAAAGTTCAAGTCATATTAGAAGCAAATAGTGATGTTTAGCCTGGTGAAGAAAAGACAGGGCTAGGGCTGGGGGGTAGAGGGGAGTGACAGAACATGAGAGCTGCATCCAAATATTTGAAGAGCTAACTGATGAAAAATAAAATAGAGGACTCATCCTACCTGAGCCCAGAAGACAGACTAAGGAGGTATGGGTGGAAGATGCAAAGGAAGGTCTAGATATAGGTTTGATGTCAGGACCAGTTTCCTAATTAGAGCTACTCAGAGGTAAAATGAACAGGGATGGGTGATAGTGTGATTTCCCTCCCTAGAGGTCTTTAAGCAAAGGCTAAATGACAACATGCCTGCTCTGATTTAAAGGGAATTCTTTTTCAGTTATGGGTTGGGCTTAGGGGTTCTTAGTCTTTTTATGTCATGAATGGACTCCCTCCTCAGAGTAAGGTTTGTAGATGTAGGAAATAAAACAGGGAATTACCAAGGAAACTAATTACATTGAAATACAGTTCTCAAATTATTATCATTATTTTAATTCACAAACCTCTTCTCCCCTCCAGGTTAAGAACCCATGAGCTAGATTCCAACTCTGAAATTCTGTGAAATTTAGTTCATAATCATCTCAGCACACTAAGCTACACATATTAATGTGTTATTGTTTCCAGGGCTTACTGGATCATTCCCCATGAGGAACTGAAAAGAAAAAGAAACAATCACCAAATGAGGAGAATTGCGGTTTTTCCTGCTTGACTACAAGCACATAAATAACACTGAATCAAAACCTAGAGGTAGTCACAAATGCATTGTTCGCTCTCATGTGCTTTCTTTTGAAAACTGAGCAGAATATAAGTCAATAGCAAAGATATCCCACAGGTACTTTACAACTAAGTTTTGGGGCGCATTCAGATAAGTCAACAACGTCAGAATATTCAGTTGGGTGAACTGGGCTTTAAAGCAACACCAGAGTTGGGATTTTTAATTGATAATTGTTCATTTGAAACTGAAGTAATCCACAAAGTTTTCTGTCTTAAGTAATATTACTACATCAGAATCCTCCCCACCCCCTGCACTTTCCTTTTCCTTTTCTTGTATTAGTGAGATGAATATAAACAATTTCACAGACCCATTAAGGGGCAGGTGCTTGCTAAAATTATAATTTCTGATCATACAGCTCTCCAGAGTCCTCCTACATGTGCTGCTTCTTGGTAACATAGGAAAGCAAACTTATTCTGAGCTCAGAAAAAAAGGGAGAAAAATCTTAAAAAAAACAAAACAAAACAAAAAACCACTTCAGGACAAAGGAAGCAAAGTCTTGCAAATATCATACTTGATGTTCTGCATTTTACAAGTTTCCAGTTCAGATTCAGAGGATTTTGATCTGGAAAAAACCTAAGAACTCATTTTCTCCAATATCTGCGTTTTACTTATGAGGCAACTGAAGGCCTGAGAGATGAAGCAATGCACCCAAGGTCAGACAAGTAGTACATAAGGCAGCAGATGTGGGACTCCAATCCAAATCCCTGGACTCTAAAACCAGTGCTTTTCCCACTACACCAATATATATATATATATATTTTGTTCATGATGATCCTCCAACTTCCAATGCTATCATTAGAAAAGCTGTTGATTCCAAAATCACATACCTTAAGTGTTAAGTGTATAATAGAATAAAATATATCCACCTGCTAGTAACTTCTAATGCTACCACCCAACTGATTTCCTAGACAAAAAGAAGATAACACTATCGTCTAAGCCCCTTAAAAAATAAGCTTGGGGGTGGGGTGGGGGAGATGCCATCTGCAAAGGGAAAGAATAGCAATGGTCTGAGATAAACAGTTTGGACAGACAACTGTAAGGTCTCAAAAAGACAACAACCCCCTTCCACATGACAAGGTAGGTGGGAACTGCGCCCTTCCCCCTCCCATTTGGAATTTGGAGAAAAATGCCTTTGTTATGTATTCTTTCTGGTCCCTACCTCTCCACATGAGATCTCAAATCATTCAACCACTGAAATCAAAGAACAGGGGCTACATTCGCAGTTCACATTCACCAGACTCAGAAAAGGGCAAGCAAGAGAGCAGGGGAATGACTGGCGATCACAATGCCTCCACCTTCCCCTCTCCTAACAAATAACGCAGGCTTCCCTCCACCTCCCCAAGCAAGCTCAATGATCCACAAAGTTCCCACCTAGAACCAGGACTCCCTCCAACCTCCTGACCTCCCAGTGGGAAAGGTCAGTCTGTATTTGAGAGTCCAAGCAAGAGTAAAGAACGAAGTGACAAAAATATTTGTAAGTTACTGTAAATATCACGGAAACTCCTTCTCCATCTGCCCATAAGGTTGGTGGCTCCTACAGATTTCTCCCCCCAGTGAGCCAAGTCTTTCTCTTTCTTTTCTTTCCCTCCCTCTCACATATCTCACTACCAGGCATGCCAAATGCAAATCATTTCTTTTCCCCATGATGCAAACACACATACACACACACACACACACACACACACACACGGAAGCCACAGGACTGATGATGCGGTTAATTCCAACAATGTCAATTATTCACAATCCCTCAACCCTGTTCCACACAAAAGCTTTCTCTGTGAACCTCGCATCGTAGCGCTCCGGCTGCGTTGGAGTCAGCTCCCTGGCTGGTGTAGAAGTGCTTCAATTTGGAGCTTTTTCTAATGCTAGAGGGGGAAAAAACAGGAAGAAAGAAAAGAAAAAAAAGAACCCCCTCCCCTCCCTTTGCATGACTTCTTCCTGCCATGAAGAAAAACAATTTTGTAGCAGAAAGACTTGTTCCCAAGCCTCTCTGAAGGGATAAAACCGGACAAAACGACAGCTTGGAAACTTTAGCGAGCAATGTAGTCTTCCAGGATCAAAGTGAATAATTGATCCGGCTTTCATTTCATCTTTCCCGGGGATTTCTCATTAAAGGCAAATCATGCAATTTGTCAAAGCCCCCAAACACCAACCCGCTTCTATGACAGCAAGATCCGAGTCTAAACTGTTCCGCAGATTCCCGAAGCTTATTAAATAGCAATGCTAATCTCAAAGCCGCATCACTCACCCAGTACAGAATGATTGGAACAAAAGCAGGGAGCAGCGAGCAAACAGACAACGCAGCTTCTCTGGATTAGCTAGGGCTCCACGCTCCCGTCTCCCGTCCGGTGCACGCTCGCCTTTATAACTAAGCCACCCGACAGCATTCACTTGCTGAACCTGATGAATTATAAAACAGTCCCTCCTAGACTCTCATATTTTACATCACAGGGGGTGGTCATGCCGCATCCCCGCTGCCTGTGTACACATATTCCCTTATAACTCATCCTGATAAACACATCAGCCCTGGAAGCAATGACAGTAATTGGTGTTTGGGATGTACAAGCACAAACCAATAGAACACTTTCCCACCACTGGCACCCATGCCCCATCCCCACTCGGCATCTACGGCACCTTGTTAAGGTGGAACCATTAGATGTGGGTGGGGGAGTGGGAAAAAAAAGCACAAAACTTGGAAGAAAAACCTCAAATCTCACATGCAGTTGTATTATAGCATGTGAGAAATAGAAGTTTGCGATTAAAATCCAATTTGAGCCAATAGAGCAAATATTTAGAGTGCCTACTATGTACAACTGTGCTCCAAGAGTACAAGGATGAATAGAATAAAAGAATGCCAAAGGAATGCAAGAGATTGTGAACTCTAAACTCCTAATCAAACTACTATGAAAATTGAGCTTCCAAGAGGTTCCCCAAGGTAATACTGCTAGTTAATGTGGCAGGTAGGACTCGAGCCTAGATGTTCTGATTCTAAGGCAAGGGCCCTTTCCATTACACCATGGTTGTGGCAACCCTCTGCCAAGTTTACAATCTAGTGACAAACATAAGGCATGCACTCATATCACTATCATACAAGGTAGAATATCAGTGTATATAAGAAAGATATGAAGTCAGATGAAGCATCCAAGGGTGGGGGGAGGAGAAACTGGCTGTCTAATTCTCACAATGAGCAGCTAGGTGGCACAGTAGACAGCACTGAACCCGGAGTCAGGAAGACAACTTCCTGTGTTCACATGAGGTCCTAGACACTTACTGTGTGGCACTGTCTGCCTCAGTTTCCTCATCTGTAAAATGTATTGGAGAAGGAAATGATAAACCACTCCAGAATCTTTGCCAAGAAAAACCAAAATGGATTCATGAAGTGTCAGACATGACTAAAATGATTGAACAACCCCCCAGATTTTCATGATGGTGCCATAAAGAAATGGTGATTATTGCAAATGAAGAGACTGAGACAAAGGTTAGACTCTTCTGGCCTATGCAAACCCTATGACAGCTAAGACTGAAAGGCATTTCTGACCTCTCCTTAGGAAAGAATTTAGTAATCTCTACTATGCTACTCTAAGGGTTCTTATTATTGATGGGATCAGCACCAGTGCTACTGACAGAGTCAAGGTAGGATTTTGGGCTCACTTGAAAATAGGATGTCATCTTTTAGATGAAATAGAAATGTTGACCTTTGGTCTTTAATATCTCCAAGGTGTGTGACTCTTGGTGATCATGAGAGCATAGTTTTAGAAAGAGAACTTAGAGGTCATCATGTCTAACCCTCTGATGTTAAAGATGGGGAAACCAAGGCACTTAGGTGGCATGTACTGGGCTGAAGTTGGAGTCAGAAAGATTTTTGTTCCCAGACTTCTCTGAAGGGATAAAAATGGACAAAATGGCAGATTGGAAACTTTAGCAAAAAAAAAAAATGCAGCCTTCCAGGATCAAGGTGCATAACTAATCAGGATTTTGTTTCATCTTTACAGGGGATTTCTCATTACAGACAGGCCATACAATATGTCAAAGCCCCAAGCACCAACCAGAATTGGTGGTGGTGGTATTCCATTGTGTCAGACTCTTGGTGACCCCCATTTCAGGTTTTCTTGCTAGAGAGATTTGCCATTTCATCTTCAGCTCATTTTATAGACGAGGAAACTGAGGCAAACAAGGTTAAGTAACTTACTCAGGGTCACATAGCTAGTAAGCATCCAAGGCTAGATTTGAACTAAAGAAGATGACTCTTCCTGACTCTAGGCCCTATGCTCTATCTACTGAGCCACCTGTCTGCCTGCATTTTAAGGCAGTTCTCCTTAAAGGGAGAGGTACCCTGGCAGAGTTGTTATTATTTTTCCCAGAGCCTATCATTCTATCAAACTGTAAGGCAACAAAGCAAAGGCGGAAGAAAGAATTGGAGATTTCCAAATGCCAGATGAGTGTTTAGGGAACTTTTTCGTCCAGTAGGAATGGAAGGTCTGAGCACTATTTTTGTCTGATCAGCTCCATTCTGTTGTTAGGGTTTTTTATCCAGAGCACTCAACTTAAGTGTTCAAGATTCATCACCAATCAAAATCAAACAATCAACAAATCTTTACTAAGCATTTCCCACATGTAAGGAGGGGCACACAAAATATGAGCAGACCTACCCTCAAGGATCTTAGAACCTATATGCCATTGTTGTTTGGTTTGTTGGTCCTTGGTTCTCGAAGAGGACCATTATAATAAGAACAGGGATGACAACTGAAGCTCATATTTTTCTAGCCAATAATTCTAGAAAGGTATTGCTATATTTCCTTATAGGAGCACGGCAAGGCACAATATGTACATGTTATTCTCATACTCTTTTCACAGGTGATGATATTGGGACCCAGAAAAGGTACTTGCCTATAGTCACACAGCAATTAAATGTCAGTCATATTTAAACCCTTTTCCTCTAAGACCTTGCTCCAGCAGTCACCCCCTACTTTCATTCCAGTCTCCTCTGACTTATACATTTTTAGTCTTTTCCTCTATATTAGCCCTTTCACAATCTACCTACAGACATGCTCAGGTCTTCTCAAGACTTCTCTTGGCTCTTGTAGCCCAACTAGTCACAACTCCATCGCCTTCTCTTTCACTGTTAAACTTCTTGAAAAGGCTCTCCACGCCTAATACTTTTACTTTCTTATGTTCTACCCTCTCCATAATGTCTTACATCCAGACTTCTACCTCCCTACCTCTCAAAGCCTTCAGAGATTCGATGTTGGCTTTTGAATTAGAAATATGATGAGAATAGTGATTGGATCTGATTTCACTGCTTTAGACAAATCCTGGGTGAGGAAACTCCCTCTAGTGGACATAGATAAGCACCTTCTTTGCAATTTAGAATTTTATCTGTGTAGCTGTTTCTTTACATCTATCCACCTCAACTTTACCCCCAATATATGATTCCATATCTGCCTGCCCTTCCACTATGCTCCCTGGAATGCCTACTCCAACCAGCTTCCTTTTAACATAAACCACTTTATTTCTCATTCCTTCAATCTTCTTGTCCTTGATGATACATAGCTCCCTCTGGATATCAGTCCTTTCCCTCAGCAATCTTTCTAGTATTGGCTATGCTTTCTCTTTCTCTAATCCTTCACTTAGGGAGTGGCTAGGTGGCACAGTGAATAGAGCACCAGCCTTGGAGTGAGGAGGAACTGAGTCCAAAACCAGCCTCAGACACTTAACATTTACTAGCCATGTGATTTTGGGCAAGTCACTTAACCCCAACTACCCTGCCTTCCTCCTTCCAAAAAAGCAAGAAAAAAAAACTGAGGGTAATGGAATATTCTTTGCTCCCCTTTGCTACTCTCAATTTCTTCTTCTACTACTTTCACTAAGTAACTCTCCTTATTTGAGGTTCACAGCATCCAATTTTATCACCCCATCCAGATTCTGTTGGCTGTTATCAACAGACCCTCCCACCTCCCTGGACATTCCCAATCCTTCCTCAATGAATTAAGTGTCTGGCTCACAGCTTCCCTTTCCCCTTTTTTCTGCCCTCATACTAAAGGACTTCAACCTATATAGTTATATCTCCAAACATCCTAGCTTCCAAGTTCTTCAATATACTCATTTCTAATGACCTACTCCCCCCTCCACCTCAACTACACACAGAGATGATCATCCCTTTGATTTCATCATCGCCCACAAATGTTCTAGTTTCTTGCTCATGAACACTGAAATTCCTTTATATGATCATAACCTTTTACCATCCCATCTTTCACTGTGTCTTGGGAACCAATACGGTTCTCATGTGATGATGATCTCCATTCCATCTACCCCTCAATTCTTTCTCATGCCATCTCCTCTGTAGTGGTTATACTCTTCTTTAGCTGTCTCTGCCTTTGATCAACTAAAAAATTGTCCTTCCACGTTGATTTCCTTTTCTACTTGTCTCATTACCCATCGTACCATGCAAAATCCCAGTCCTGGACTATTGCCAACATATGCCTCCTTTTTCTCCTATTCTGAATGTGTTGTTGAATAGAACTGGAGGAAATAATGAAACTGTGCTGGTTTAGACCTACTACACATTTATGTTATCTAATCTCAGGTGGGTCCTCACAGCAGTAAAACAAACATTTTATCGCTTCCAAATTGATTTGCTATCCCTTTCTCCACAACAGCTGATGCAAACTTTCTTGTCTCTCTCAAAACCTCCCATAGGACCTCCTCTCCCATCCTTAGAATAGAGGATCTTGCCTCATACTTGGCAGAAAATATTGAGACCATTCATTGAGACTGTCCTCTTATTCTCTCCTCCTTATCTCAAATTATTTAGCTATATTCTACAGCTATCTCATCCTTCACTCTGGTCTCAGATGAAGAGGTAACTTCTTTTTGCCAAGGAAAACCCTTGATATCATTCCCTTCCTGCTTCTCTAGCATACTGCCCCTTCTAACAGCTCCATAGTCTAGATCGATTTAAGATTTATAATAAATCTTTGCCTGTATTTACAAAAACACTTATCTCCTTAATTCTTAAAAAAAAATTTCTCACTTGATCCAACCATTCCTACAAGCTATTGACTGATATCTCTTGTCCCTTTATAAGGTAAATTCCTGGAGAAAGGAGTTAACATCTATACTAGGTGACTCCATTTCCCCTTGTCTCATTCTCTTCAAAACTCTCTTCAATCTCCCATCCAACTTCATAATTTAAATGAAACTTTCTTCTCCAAAGTTACCAGTGATCTCTCATGAGCCCAGTCCTTTCCTCAATACTGAGCTTCATTGACAGTTCTGTAGCATTTAACATTTCCAATAATGCACTCTTTCATTTCTAGGTATTAATGACAATTCTCTCTTCTGGTTCTCCAATATGACTCCTCACAATAATTTTCTGGTTCATCCCTACTAACCATGGATTTTCCTCAAGGCCTTATCCTGGCTCCCCTCCTCTCTTCTTGCTATGCTCCCTCAATTGGTGATTTTGTCAACTCCTAGAAACCCAATTGCTATTCCTAGACGATTATTCTTAGATCTATATATCTAATCCTCATCCCTCTGCTGAGCCAGTCAGGCATCTCCAACTACCTCTTGAAATCTCCCTCAACACCTCTCATGCACTCATTCCATATATCCCATATATATATATATATATATACATACATACATATGTCATTTCTCCCTTTCATACATCCCTCCTTCTCTACACCTACATAGTTGTGACCTTGATGCAGCCCCTCATTGACTCATGCCTGGACTACTGAAACAGCTTGCTGGTTGGCTGATCTTCTTACCTCAATTCTCTTCCACTCCCATCTATTCTCCACTCAGTTGTTGAAGGGACTTTCCTAAAATGCTGATCTGACCATGCCACCTCTCTCGCCTCCCTCTCTGCCTCAATTAACTCCAATGGCTCCCTGTTTCCCTTAGGATCAAATATAAAGTTCTCTGGAATTTAAAACCTTCTGTAACTTGCCCCTATTTTAGGTTTCCAGTGTTTCTACACATTATTCCCCTTTACCCATTCAGTTATCTAGTTACATTGGTCTTGTGGTTGTTTGTCCTTCATTCTCTAAGAGGACCAAGATATCAGGGAGATGCATGCAAGTGAATTGGATTTAAGTGAGGAAGGGCTGTGCAAAGTTACTGGCCTCATTTTCTCCTCTGGAGCCATTTGGGACATCCAGATATGGATCAGGACAACTGTAGATGGTCCAGGATGCAGTGAGGACCTTGACCTTTTTAAGCTAAGATCTTTAGCAAGTATCAGTTTGACTAAGGCAATGCCAATTCAGTGATTAAGGCTAGCATTTGCCTACTTCCTCACACAAGATAATCAACTTCCTGTCTTGGTTCTTTTGCTATGACTCTCTTCCATGCCTGGAATGCTCTCTTTCCTCACCTCCTTGCTGGCTTCCTTAAGACTCAGCTCAAATCATACCTTCTTTAGGAGACCTTTCTCTATCACTTCAACTACTAATGCTATCCCCTTTCAGATTGCCTTCCTAGCACATGTATATATTTATTTACATATTGTTTCACCCGTGTGAAAGTCACTGGGCCAGAGATACTAAGAAAATGTAAAAGCATCTTTAATCCATTGTGTGAAATATTGTGCATTATTCATTTTGCCAATAAAAAGTACTATGTAAATGTAAGTCGTTATTGTTCCTGGTTCTTCAAGGTCTTTCTATCTTCTTTTTAAGCTAAAACTCCATGTTTTTTCTGCTCACATACTTGTGAACTCCATGAGGGCACGAATGATTTCTCATCTAAATTTTGCATCTCCGCCATCCTCTAGTACAACATCCAGAAGGATTGTTATGCTCAAATGATGTAGTGGATGGAAAGCACCTGGCAAAACTTGAGGCACTATGCAAATGTGAACGATCATCATTATTATTAGGGTGCCATTGCTAGACCTCCTGGATGGCGATGATTTCATTCCCCGAGCCTTCTCCTGTACTCTGGGTGAGCTCAAGCAATGGTCATAAAACAATATAAGGGATACTGGGAAATGTTTAACAACTGGCTTGGGGGTGGAGGGGGAAGTATTCATATACACATTCTTAAGTTTAATCAGCATTATTAATGCTTTAAGTACAGGCAAGCAAAATAATCAGTCAAACCCTGATTTATAGAGAGTACCAATCTCTGAGGTATTAAGTGCTCACTCTGAGAATTTAGCAATTGGCTTCAAATTGACTCTAGCACATGCCAGAGAGTATTCCACATCCATGAGACTTTAATAAATGCAAGACAATAGGATGTGGAGTTAGGGGACCCAAGTTCTAATCCTGGATTCTCCTAATTACTACCTGTATGGCCTTGAACAAATCAATTGACCTCTCTGGACCTCAGCTCCTTCACCTGTAAAAGGAGGAGGTTGGGCTAGATGACCTCTAAGGTTGCTTCCATCTCTGAATCTATGATTCTATCCCCAAATGCCCCAATTGTGTGCCCTTGGTCAAGTCTTTTAGCTTCCACAGACCTCAGTTTTCTCATTCGTAAAATTAGGGGATTAAACCAGATGGTCTGTCTCTAGAGGGGTTTTCTAGGTCTATAATCTAGAAATGTCTATGGATGTGAACTGCAGGCTATGATGTATAAAAAGTTCTGGGTAATTAGTCAATTTATTAATTATTGCTAGAGGATAATCAATAAAAAGATGGTCATTTGGCTGCCTTTCATAAACCAAAGATTTCTCATGGAACCCACTCAATGCTTATATGCTTTTGGAGAGAATTAATTTAATGACAGATTGGCTTATTCTAATAAGGGTCTGGGAGAGGTGACTCTGATTACTCAAAGACACTTATCTATACCTATACTACCCAATCTGGGGTAATCTAGACAAGGGAGTGAATCCACATCCACCCAGACCTGTCTGACTAAAACACAAAGGGCCAGAATTCACCTATTCACCTAAACTAGAATTTCTTTACTTTTCCATCAGATCTAAGTTTTCCATCTTATTATCAGCCCTGAACTTCAAAGGCTTCCTGAATAACCTACAGGGATTGATTTCTAAATAAGGAAATAGAAAAGAAGAAAACACTTAGTCTTAATTCAATAATTGGGTATGTATACAAGAGAAATAATCATTTCTTTCATTATGCTCTATCTAAATCAAATGAGGCAGCTGCATCTTAAGGTTACCTAAAAGCCTAAGAAATTCCTATCACTACACATACATTTTTTTAGGTTGGGTTAGATTTAATGCCCAGTCTGAAAAATATGCTCCATAGTGAAAGAAGTATAGATGCAATTTTTCCCTTTGAATAACATAAAGCCATAATAAATTGAGCCCTGGATTGGTATTCAGGAAGGCCAGAATTTAAAATGTCTCCCTGACTCATATTAACTATGTGACTATAGACTAGTCATTTAAGAATAATATTTCACAATAGCCAACTGCTAATTTAATAATAAGAGCTAGCATGCATCTATTATTTTAAAATTTGCAGATCACTTAACAAATATTGTCTCATTTTATCCTCAACGACCCTGGGAGGCAGGTACTATTCTTGTCTCCATTTTACAAACAGGAAAACAAAGACATGCAAAGGTTAAATCATTTGTTCATTGTTATAATTAACATTATACTAACTCTAATGTTATAATCTGGTAAGTGACTGAGGCTTCATTTGAACTCGGGTCTTCCTATCTTCAAGTCCAAAGCATTAATCACTTGCCACTGAGTTTCAGACAACTATCTAAAACATGAGTAAGGAATGGGTTGCAATTTGTCTCAGATGGGAGAGCTCCTGTACCTACAATAACAGTATTGATTTTTTTCTCCACTTAAGGATACTTTGTACACTGAACAAATGAGAAGGAAATGTGAAAGCAGTCAGGTATTGGGTCTTATAGAAAATATTCATTTTATTGCTCGGCAATTATTTTGTGATAGGTATGTCAATGCATTTCTCAGAGTTGTTATCAAATATCTGTCCTCAGTGGTCCATCTGGAAAAAAGAGAAGGAAGCATTGTACAGGTTTATAAATGACACACTTTACCTTTCTCTACTCAGTTGAAATGATCAAACCATGCAAGGAAGCATTCAAAGGAAATCACAGAGTTAAAGTATTGCACAGGGTTAGGAAAATTATATTTGTCCCAGAGGTAGCACACACACAAAAAGAGGTTACAGAATGGACCTTTGAGTGGTGACAATGACTTCTAGATCACTGTGATAGTTCTGCCATTGACTTTATGACCTAAACTTAATCAGAGGATCTTAGAGATAAACATTAATTAAGCACCAGCAATGTACCTGGTACTTTGGTAAGTGCTGGAAAGAATGTTATAGATCATCTACTCCAACTTCCTCATTTTAGAGATGAAGAAGCTGAGGATCAGAGATGGAATGCTAGAACACACAGCTAATGAATGGAAAAAACCCCAAATCTTTGGACTCCTACTTCAGTGCTGTTTCTTCTATAACATGCTGCTTTTTCGAGTCCTAACTCTGGAAAAATCTATACCAAATGATGTCCTGTCTACTTGCCAAAAAATGAATCTACCCATTAATATAGAGGAGTTCCAGTGAGATTTAGACCAGCATTTGGTCATTCTTGCTATCAACTTTGAGGGACCACTAGGGAAAGCTAGTAGAGCCATAATGGAAGGTTGACTAGGTAAGTAGTAGGCATAACCACAATGGGAGTAAAAAGAAAGGAAAGACACTGTGTTGGAGTGGAAAGAGCAGTGCATTTTGAGTCATAGGGCCAGGTTCAAAAGTCTCTTTACCTGTTTAGGCACCAGTTGTCTTATAAAATGAGGGTGGCTGAGACCTCTTCATTTTTTTGTCTATGATGCTATGTATCCCTAGAGCTTAGCACAGTGCCTGGCACACAGTAGGTATTTAATTAATACTCACTGACTAACAAAAAATGCTTACTGACCAACAAAAAATAATTCCCTTCCAGTCCCATGTATTATAATCCTGTTATCTGAGCTGGAAACCAGATACATACAATGCTCATGGAAATCCACATGCGGAGGGCAACCACAAAAGATGACCCATACTACCTAATGGGCTCATGCCTTTGGAGCAAGTGCCAGTGTAGAAATTCCTCAGCATCCATTGTATAGTTCCAATAGTCAACACATTTTCTTTTGTCTAGTTTAAGAAATCTCAGGTCCTTTACCATTTCCTTACATAAGCTGTGTTCTGTCCTTGAAATAATGTTAGTTGGGGTATTCTGAAGATTTTTTCCTTTCTTTTTTCCCATGGTACAGACTTGGCACAATGCTTTCACAGAATCAAAGAAGCTGAGTTAGAAGGCCCATCCAGCCCAACTCATTCAGAGAAAAAATTACTACTATAATGTATCTGATAAGTGATCATCTAGTTTCTGCTTAACCTTCTCTAAGTAGAAAAAACTTGCCACCACTCAAGGCTACCCATTCCACTTCTGGATAGCTCTAGTAACTAGGACGTTTTGCCTGACATCAACCCTAAAATGGCCACTTAGCACCTTCTTTCCATTACTTCTGGTTTAGCCCTCTCAATCAAAAAAAAAAAGGTAAATCCCTCCCTTGCTTGATAGCTTTTCGATACTTGGTGACATTTATCATGTCTCCTCTCAGTCTTTTCTTTTCCAGGCTAAACATGTCCATTTCTTTCTACTAATCCTCATATGACATAGACTCAAGCCCTTGGTTATCCTTGTATGGGAATTTACCAGTTGATCAAATGCTTCTTAAACTATGACTCCTAGAAGCGAGCTTAATACCCCAGATGAGGTCTGACTTGGGCAGAGTAGAGTGGAATGATAACCTCTTCAGCCCTAGAAACTCTGCCTCTTTTATTGCAGTCCAAGTTTGCACTAGCTTCTTTTTGGCTGCCATATCATACTACTGACTCATGCTAAGCTTGGAGTTCACTACACTCCCTCCCTCTCTCCCCCATGATCTTTTTCAGAAAAATTGCTCTTGACCCCTGCTTTCTTTATCTTACACTTGTGTAAGTTAAACAGACTACACTTGCAGTTGGGAGCATTATGGGTTAAGTAAATTATGATTGCATTTGGGAGCAAAAACCTCATAAATATTCTTGCTAGGTCAAGAATGATGTGTGGATAGCAGCCAATTCAGTCTTAGATGAACCCTTACGAATCCTGCACGTTTCAACCCCTCTCCCTACTCAAGTAGTTTCAATAAAATACATCAGACTCCCATGGGTAAGCCCTGTTTGCTAGTCACAAGCTGCTAACTGCTCCTATGAGAAAATCAACTTGGACTATCACCCTGGCTCTGTGTACCTCTTTCCTCTGAATCCCTGTATCACTAGTGGCGAGTCCACAACAACTTATGAAGTTGCTGTTTTAAGACAAGAATCATTTCTGACTACAATGAAAGAATGATTTATGGTTCTATAAGTTTCAGTCAGTACATCCCAGTATTATGTTAATTTAAATAATTAATACCAATGTTCACTCATATTCAAGCCATGGCCTTACTATGAATCATAGATTCTTTGAATTGTGAGTTTTATCACTCATAATATTTTATATATTATCCAGTCCAGCTTCCATAATGATGTAGGAGTCCCATTTATAATATCCCTGACAAATAGTTATCCAAGCTTCTAATCAAACTGTTCCAAAAAGAAGGCTCCTACTATCTCAGAAAGCAGCCAAATCTATTTTTAGATGGCTCTAATTGTTATAAAATACTTCCTTACACTGAACCAAAATCTACCTGCCTATAACTTTCACCTGCTGTTTCTACTACTGCCTTCTGGGGCTTGGCATAAACCATATCCATCTTTTACATGACAGGTTGTCAAATAACTGTGGACAGCTGTCCTGATTGTTTGAAGTCTTGTCTTCTCCAGAGTAAATATTCTCCTTTCTATTAACCAGTCTTTGTATCACAGGGTTTCAAGACCCTCTAACATTCAGATTCATATTCTCTGAATGTGTTCCAGCTTATCTTGGTTATTAAAATGCCATTGCGAAAAACTGAACAAAACAATCTAGGTTTGATCTGACCCAGCCAAAGCACAAGGGAAGAGTATCATCAACTTTGTGCCAGACATTTAATGACCTAGACAGGAGTGGGGAACCTGTGGTCTTGAGGACACATGTGGTGCTTTAGGTCCTCAAGTGAGGTCCATTGACTGAATTCAAATCTCACAGAACAAATCAGTTTGGATTCAAAGGGCAGTACTTGAGAACCTAGAGGACCATATGTTGCCTCAGAGTTGCAGGTGCCCCACCCCTGACCTAGGATCATTATAGATCAGCAGTTCTCAACCTGTGGGGCATGACCTCTTTGGGGGTCAAATGACCCTTCCACAGGGGTCGTCTAAGACCATCGGAAAATACATATTTCCAATGGTCTCAGGAACCTCCTCTATCCATCTCCAGGCGGGTCCACCCACATGTGCCCACATAGAAGTATTAAAGGGTCGTGGCATTAGGAAGGTTGAGAACCACTGTTATAGATTTTCTGGCTGCCTTGCTAAAGCATTGGATATGTGCATAGTCATTGGCTGCGGAAATCGTATAGCATACGTTATTGCCGTGACCAGAATAGGAAATGATTCTATGAACTCTGAAATAAAATAGGCTATGTGGTCCTATAAAGAAGTCAAAATGTAACTACAAAAATTTTCAGATATCCACAGAAAGATGAAAAAAATATGATGAGTCTAGTAAAGTATTTTCCTATAATTTATATATTGTCCTCATTGTTCTAATATCTACTGACCATGTAACCTTCAGCAAGTCACTTAAATTCTCTGAGTCTTAACTCTCCCTATCTGTAACATGGGTCAGTAATATCTGCTGTGGTTTGTGGCAAGGATCAAATGAAATAATGTGTGCAGTTATCTCTACTTCTCACCAGAAAATCCAGGTCCATCCCTAAAACCACCCTGGTTTTGACAGGCTGACTGCGACCTCATGATTTCGGATCCAGCCCTCCATGGCCCTTCCTTACCATCCCAACACCATGCTATTGGGCCTCACTCTTCCTCCCCTATCCCCAACACTTTTAAAAGTACCTGAGTAAATTAAATTCATCAATAAATTAAATGATTGAATAATACATTGAGTTAATTAAATTAAGCAGTTAATTCTCTATCTAAACCTTAGATATATGAATGTCAGCTATCACTGTGTTAGAATATGCTGCGCTCATAATTTCTACAATATAAAGTCTGTAACATTCTGCTCACATTTATGAAGTAGAATACATTGAAGATAGACTTTGATTCACCTTCCTTACTGAAACATCTTTTATGATTAGGCATGACTTATAGAACAAGAAGTTAGTTCAATATTAGCTGTGTGACCCTGGGCAGGTCATGCTACCTCTCTGAGGCCCAGTTTCTTCATTTGTTAAGTGGACATAATAACAACACACAACTCATAGGGTTGTTGTAAGAATCAAATGATTCAATATGTGTAAAATGCTTTGCAAACCAGGGTGGCTACGTGGTGCAGTGAATAGAGTACTGGCCCTGGAGTCGGGAGGACCTGAGTTCAAATGCAACCTCAGACACTTAACACTTACTAGCTGTGTGACCTTGGGCAAGTCACTTAACCCCAATTGCCCTCACTTCGCCCATTCAAAAGGCAAAAAAAATAATGTATTGCAAACCTGAAAGTGTTGAATAAATGTTAGCTCTTATTATTCAAGCTATTAATTTATGTATAAGTGTAGGAAATGGTGAGTGGGCAACATAAACAATGAATAAAAACTAAAATGACCATTTTAAATTCTAAATTAAATTTTGAATGTGAAGTGATTAAGTATCAGTTATTAGACCTTGTCACATTTGAGTATCAGGGGATGAGGCATTATCAGGGATGTGTTTGAAAGAAATGTGAGTGGCATCCATATGCCAAGGAAAATTAGATAGTGATGAATGACTGGACACGTGGGAGGAACAAACTGAGAAATTTAAGGAGTAAAAGTTTTCTGGAGGCCATGTGGACATTTGCTGGGTCTGTCCTCATATCATGCTCTCTGCCTCAGCAGCAATGGACTAGGGCTTACTATCGGCTCAGTCATTTGCTATGTGACTTTGGGCAAATCATTTCCTATCTCCAGTGCTCAGTTATCCTGAGAGTGGTCTAGGATCTGGGGTGAACCAAAGATAGCTCCGAGCACCTAGCTAGAAAGCCAATTGTAAAATGTTCAGAGTGAGCATGTATGCTTTGGAAATTATCAAATACTACAAATCAGAGCTTGACTTATTTTTTTTAATTGTCTAGATTTAAGAAGGTGAGGGAACTAATGCTAATAATGCAGACCAAACTTAAAAGTGAAAAATTTGTATACAATATTATTATTCCCCCCCACCTCATCCTCGTAGAGCTGGTTGTTAAATATTTACCCACACATCACTATCTAGGTTGGTCTCCAATGTCTCTCACAATTCTAAACCATATGAGATGAGGATATTATGAGATTTAATCATCTCTATTTTACAGTGAAGAAACTGGGTTTCAGAGAGGAAAAGTGACATGTTCAAAGTCACATAGCTAGTAAGTATCAGAAGCAGAATTGAAAGCCAGGTCTTTTTCTGAATTCAAGTCTAGCACTGCTAGATGGTGCATGACAGAGAACACTGGGCCTGGAGTAAGGAGGTCCAGAGCTAAAATCCTGCCTCAGACATGTACTAGCTGTGTGACCCTGGGCAAGTCACTTACCACTGTTAGCCTCAGTTCCCTCAACTATAAAATGGGGGTAATAATAGCATCTCCCTCTCAGGGTTGTTGTAAGGATCAAATGAGAAAGTAACTGTAAAATGCTTAGCACCGTGCCTGACGCATAGTAGGTACCAATAAATGTTTGTTCCTTCCTTTCTTCCACTAAACTATACTCCCTGATGTTATGAGGGAAGACTGCCAAACTTTCTACAAAACCATTTGATTCATTATTCATTTTTATAAAAGGAAATTCTGAGGTAAAAATAAATAACGGTTACTTAACCGCAATAAATGGTAAGATTACAAAAAATATATTTTTATAAACAATGATGGGCAATGAAATAAAAATCAGTAGGCTACTAGTTTGCTGGAAAGTCAATACAAATATGGCCTTAGAGTATCTTGTTTGGATCGATCTGGTGTCTGCCATGTTACTCTGCACGTGGTCGTGGTGGTGATGGTGATGGTGATGGTGGTGATGGTGATG
>CM053596.1:87949965-88004705 GCA_028646575.1 Pseudocheirus occidentalis | reverse complement strand
GATGATGGTGATGGTGATGATGATGATGGTGATGATGATGATGGTGGTGATGGTGATGATGGTGATGGTGATGATGGTGATGATGGTGATGGTGATGATGGTGATGATGATGATGGTGATGGTGATGATGGTGATGGTGATGATGATGATGGTGATGATGATGATGGTGGTGATGATGATGGTGATGATGATGATGGTGGTGATGATGATGATGATGGTGATGATGGTGATGTGATGGTGGTGATGGTGATGGTGATGGTGATGATGATGATAGCAAGTACAGAGTGCTTTAAAGGTTTGCCAAGTACTTAAAAATGTAATATATTAGGTGCTTAGTAAATATTCACTGAATGGAATTGGGTGTTGAAGAACAAAGAAAGGGGGCTGAACCTGGAAGCAGAAGCCCTAGCTTCCAGACCAGACTCTGATATGACTGATCGTGGGACTGTGGTTAAGCTGCTGAATTTCTCTTACTCACTCACTTTCCCCAGCTATAAAATGTGGATGACAATAATGAGACTTGCCTGATTACTCTGAACATGGGGGTGTTGGGAGGTCTAAAGAGCTCTGTAAACCATTTAGTATTACATGAATAGGAGCCATTATTGTTATAAGAGCCTTCCATTCACTCCCACTCATTTTTTAAGCTGTTGCTGATTCTGTTTATGAACATCCAATTTAGAAAGTTTAACTCAGGCCACCTTTGAAAAACGTCTAATTTTCAATATTTCAGCTCGAAGGACAACAGTTGGGAATTCTTTTTAATCAGAAGACAACAACTTTACCAGGAATTTTTTTTTTAAAATCATCCCATTTGCATTCTGACTGGTTTACCTAGAAAACAAATTAACAGATGTGAAACTATTCCCAAACACTTTCAAGCACTCTAGGAATCCCAGCCACCATTCCCTAATTCCAAGGTGCTGAATAAATGATGCTGACAGCTGATAGGAGCCAGATCCCTTCGCTGGTGATGAATCTGCCTCCAATCCCACAGTACATTACAGATTGCATTCTGGGACTTGGCATTCTAAAATTCCCCCACTGGACCTTGGACTACTGCGATAGCTTTAGAATAAATCTCTCTGCCTCCATTCCGTCTTTTTCCCTTCATGCATTCTTTACAGTGTTTTAAGATTACCCTTGCTTTACAGCCTTCAGTAGCTCCCTACTGCTTACTTCATAAAGCCTGGCATTCAAGACTTTCAATAATCTTCTGGTACCTAACCTTTTCAGCCTTAACTAATGTTACTCCCCTTCATATAGTCTATACTACAATTAAATGGGCTTCCTTTCTGGTCCTTTATATCCTGAACTGTACCTTTGCTCATATTGTTCCATAGGCCTGGAATTCATCTTCCTTTCTCCACTGTACTATTGCTTATTCTTAAGGGTCCAATTACAATTCCCACTCCTTTATGAAGTTTTCTTTGATGCACCTTGATGGATAATATTTGGTTTACTCCTTTTATAAATTTAAATATTATTTGTATAAGAACAATTTCTGGGTATACTCTCTTCAGTTCCTCAACTGCCTGTTTCACAAGGATAGAGATTTTTGTCCCCAACAGTGCTCTGCATTGTCAGTGTTTATTAAGTGCCTACTGTATACCAGATGCTGCGTTAAGTGCCAAGGATACAAAGAAACACAAAAACCAGTCCCTGCTCCCCAGGAACTCACAGTCTAAGGAGAGAAGGCCACAGGTAAACAAATATGTACAAGCCAGTTACGTGCAGGAGAAAGAAGTAATCAGCAGAGTTAAAGCTGTTTGTTGAAATGAATGGAATCCAGAGATTTTTTCCCTTTTAGCTGCCTACTTTCCTACCATCTAAGCCTGGGGGAAAAAAATGGAGACAGTCAGTCTTTTAAGAATTTGTATGTGATTGCACATGTATAAACTTTATTGGATTGCTTAATATCTTGGGGCTGGGGGTGGGGGGAAGGAGGAAAGAAGAAAATGTGGAACTCGAAGCTTTTTTAAAAATGTTTAAAAAATTGTTTTAATATGTAATTGGGGAAATATTTTGTATATTTTTCATACATATATTATCTATATGTGTGTATATGAATATACATACGTGTATACACACATATGCGCTTACCCACTCACTTTTATATTTATATTCTCTGCACCAATTCTGGACACATTCCTGGCCCATAACAGACATTTAATAAATATTTGTTGGTCAATCAGTCATTGAACAAGCATAAATTAAGCAATTACTATACATGTCAGGTATGGTGCTAAGTGCTAAGGATATAAAGAAAGGCAAAACCAGGCCTGGGCTTCAGAGGCTCCCATTCTAATCCACCTACACAAGATTAGAGAGCAGACAGAAGAGAGCATGGGAGAAGCCGGCACTGGGATCTGGGGGCTCTCAGAAAAGCCCATGCAGCAGTGGTATTTGAGCTGAGTCTTGAGGAAAATCAGGGAAAGGACAACACAGAGGTGAGGAGGGAGGGTATTCTAGAGATGAAGGACAGGCTGGCCAAAGGCAGGAAGTGGCTGAGGAATTCTCAATGGAGAATCATGTTTGAGGAAGGGCAAGAGGGCAGTGAGGCTGGATCAGGGTGTGTACAGGAAAGCAAAATTTGGGGACATTAGAAAGTTAGGAAGAAGCCAGTCACGAAGAGTTTTAAATGCCAAAGAATTTTATTTTATATTTTTATATACTTATATTTCAAAATATAATAGGCTATAAATATAAAAAATATTTTAAGGTGAAAATAATGAGGAACCATGCCACAGGAGTTTAATGAACAGTGGTGATATGGTTAGGCCTGCCCTTTAGGAAAATCATTTTGAAAACCGAGTGGGGGAGAAATGAGAACAAGTGGGACCAGTCTGAAGGCTGCTGCCATAGTACAAGGGAAAAGTGATAACTAACGGTTTGAAGGAGCTGGTAGTGAAGTGAGTGGAGGGAAAGGGATACATAGAGATTATAAAGTAGAAATGAAAAGACCTGGCAATAGATCGGATATGTGGGGTGAATGACAATGAGAAGCCATGGCTGACACTGAGGGTGTGACCCTGGGTGACCAGGAAGATGGTGATACTTTGGGCAACACTCAGGAAACTACAATAATAGTAACAAAAATAGCTAGCATGTTTATAGCACTTTGAGGTTTGTGAAGTACCTTAGACATATCATCTTATTTTAGCCTCATTACATCCCTAGGAGGTAAGGGCTATTTTTATCTCCATTTTACCAATGAGGAAACTGAGGCAGGCAGAATTTAAGCGATTCACTCAGTCACAGCTAGTAATTCTTGCCTTGCCTATTCCAGGCTCAGAGCTGTGAACCTAACTTGGAAGAAGGGAGATTTTGGTAGAAACAATAATGATGCTGATTTTGAGATAACTACAAAATAATAGTTCAAAATTCCAAAAAGCAGTTGGTGATACACTACCAGAGTTCAGGAGAGAGAAAAATATTGGATCTGTTGGTTTGGGAATCATCTGCACTGAAGTGATTATTAAACCCATGGGAGATGATGAGATTCCCATAGGGGGAAAAAGAAGAGCCTGGGGAGAGGGGCACAAAATAAATGAAGGCCCAGCAAAGGAGACTGAGGAGGAACAGTCTGAGAAGAAGGTGGAGACCCAGAAGAGAGGAGGGTCATGAAAATCCAGAAAGAAGTAGGCATCTGGGAGGCAACATCAAATGTCACAGAAGGTGAAGGATAAGGGTTGTCAGCTGGAGAGGACCACTCTAACCTGTGGTGGGCAGAGTCAAACAAAAGAGGCTAGAAACAGGAGAGTCAGAAATCAAACAGAAGTTTAATTTCAAAGCAAAGGAAACAGCTTACAAGCATGGACACATGTGCCAGAGGGCTTGCTTTAATGTGGGGAGACCTTAATACTTATACCAATAGCTGTGCAGTGAGCTGTGGCCCTGGCAATGAGGGGTAACAGCAACAATGAGACAAGTTTGATTCACAGCAGAGCTTCATGACCAGAACATGGAGTCAGCAGGTACTTGTACACGCTCAAAGAACACCTAGTACTGCTCAAAGCAATATTATAATTATGATATTGCCAGATGGTAAGACCATTCAGAGGATGAGTACAAAGGACTGTTGTTATGCCAAGCTCAGGGCACAGCCTGCTTGTTGGGTTCTTAGCTCTGGAAAATAGGCTATCTCCTAATATCATGACAGGATTTCAAAAAGGCAATCAGAACTGGCAGTGAAGACCTCATTAGTAACTCTAAAGAGGATAGTTTCAGTTAAGTGACGAGGTCTAAAGTCAGATTGCAAGTAAGGAGGTCATAAGGATGGGGAACCTGTGGTATTCTAGGACCTTAGGTGTGATCTTTTAACTGAGTTCAAGTTTTACAGAACAAAACCTTTTACTAAGGGGATTTACTCTATAAAGTTTGGATTCAGTCAAAGGTCAAACTTGAGGACCTAGAGGGTCCATGTAGCTTTGAGGCCACAGGTTCCCCACCCCTGGAGAAGCAAGTAGAGAAGAGTAAGTGGAAGTACATATTGTAAATGACTTTATGAAGAGAATAGAGAATGTTACTTATAGATGGTCGGATGAAGGGAGAGGTGTTTTGTTTTTTAATAAGAGAGACATGGCACATTTTTAGGTAACAGGGAAAGAGGTGGTTGATGAGGAGAGACTGAAGATAACGGAGGCAGAAGAGAGGATAGTAGGGGTAATCTTTTAAAGACGACAAGATTAAATGGGATTAAGAGAACAAGTATATAGATTAGCCATGGCAAGGAAAAGGTCCACCTTTTCATGTAAATGAAAAAGGAAAGAAATCTCAGGGAAAGGTCTCTGAGTGATGTTCGAATTTCTAGCAAACAAGATCATGAAGTTAAATCTGGACAAAAACTTATACGCAATCCCATCTAATTTTCTAATTTTACAGACAAAGAACCTTAGCCAGACAGGTTCAGTGACTCATCTAAAGCAGCATTGGTAGTGAATAGCATGGTTAGGAGCTGAAGTAAGGTCCCTTTTCTCTAAATCCAGTGATTTTTCCACTGCTCTGTAATGCCCTTCAATTTGAGCTTCCCTACAAATACCTTAATCTTGTTTCTGAGTCTGTTATTACTATTCCTACCTTAGCAGCCCTCTTGCTAAGTCCAGGGAAGTTGATGAACTCTGTCCCATGGGGAGAGAAGCACAAGACTGGGCAGAATCCGCAAGTCTCCTGACACTTAACGTCTCTATTCTAGGTTCAGACCAGACCAGTGCACAAACCAGGAGTGACTCGCAGTGTACCTCAGGGCCCAAGTACGCCAACCCTGGCAACAGAAAACTGTGGGGAAAAGAACGGGCCAGGGAAAGCCAAGGAAATGTCACCTGGTTTAGTTCTGTGTCTAAAAAAAGTTTCAGAGTTCTCAAAAAATAAATCATTGAATTAACTGGAAATGCCACCATGGAATGAGAATAATAAAAATTAAAAATGGTTTGGCAATGGGCTCTCCATAAAGTCAAGAAATTAATAATGTACATTATTGCTTCATTTGTAGTGAGAAAAAAAGATGTAATAACCAGAACATAAAACAATATAGTAAATTACAATGAATCACAAATATTCTAAAGATGTAGTCAAAATAATACAACTGTCTAGTATAGCCTGTATTACTTAAAAGTTGGTGCCAAAGGGCTGGCAAAATGAAGGTTGTTATGCTTTCAGTACCTTTAGGACCACTTGGAAGAGGGGCATGGGGCTTGGAATACTCACTGGGAAAACACATAGCAATGGGATGTCCTCTAGCCTGGGTCTATGAGGTTGTCTTTTACACACACACATTATTTCTAGCTTCACTGGCCATTTTCCATCGTCTGTACTCTGCAATCTAGCCAAACTGGTCTTTTCTCTGTTCCTCGCTCACAATACTCCATGTCCTGTCTCTGTACCTTTGTACTGGCCAAGCTCCGTACTTGGAATGCACTCTCTCCTTCCTTATCTCCCTCTCCCAGAAGCCTTGTCTTCATTTAAGAGGTAGCTCAGACATCACCTGAACATCTGAAGTCTTTCCTGATGTTCTCCTATGCCCCCAAATATTAGTACCTCCCCTCCCAAACTACCTTGTACTTAGTTTGTGTGCATGTATACATAAAAACAAATAAATATGTTTGTGTGTGTATTAAGTTTATCTTCATGCTGTATATGGACTTGCTCTCTCCCCCATTAGCCCTTAAGTTCCAATGGAGTCGGGATTATTTCATTCTTTATATCTGTAATCCCAGTGCTTGCTCATTTATAATATTTAGAGTCTAAGAGCATGTTAGAGCTCATCTAGGCCAACCTTCCCATTCTACAGAGGAAAGGGAAGAGGGAAGGAGGAGAAGGAGAAGGAGGAGGAGGGGAAGAAGGAAAAAGGAAGAAGGAAAAGGAGGAGGAGGGGAAGAAGGAAAAAGGAAGAAGGAGAAGGAGGAGGAGAAGAAGAAGGAAAAAGGAAGGAGGAGAAGGAGGAGGAGGAGAGGAAGAAGGAAGAAGGAAGAAGTTAGAAGGAGGAGGAGGAAGAAGAGGAAGAGGAAGACGAAAAGAAGGAGAAGAAACTGAGGCCATAGAAGTTAAGAGCCTGGCCCAGCGTCATAATGGTAGAACGAAAATGTGAACCTAGGTCCTCCAACTGAATCAGAGTGCAATTTTGCTACACAGGCCATAGATCTGACATTATGCATGGGCATTCTTGTATAATAAGGAAGAAGTTCCCTCCTCCCTTTTGTCTAATGACTCTCTTTAATTACAGTGAAGAGCCAGTCTGAGGTGCTGGGCTATGTCCTCAGGGTTCTCCCTATTACTGTGGGGAAGGATAATTTTATACTTCACTTGCCAGCCCTGTGTGGGTCTTGATGAAAGGCTATCCTGCCTGATCTTGCCTGGAGGTTTCTTCTTCTTTCAAAGCTAGATTTGGGCCTGGGAAAGAAGACTCCTTTTCTGAATGTGTTTATAGAAGTTCATTTCCACAAGTCTTTTATTTTAGACAGATGCATTTGGGGGCAAAATAAACTATTTTATTTGTTCAATTCCAGTAGTTTTTCTTGTAGAGGAATGTTTAAAAGAAAGCAAATATGCTCTTTTGGTAAACAACTATAAGACTTTCCCCATTGGGAAGGGGAAGGAGGAGGGAAGGAACAAGTACTCCTTAGCCCCTGCTATACTAGACTAGACATTGTGTCAAGCCCTTCACAAATATTATCTCATTTGTTCTCAGAACAATCCTGAGAGGCAGGTGCTATTATTATCCCCCATTAATGGTTGAGAAAACTGAGGCAGACAGAAGTTAAGCCCAAGGTTACACAGTCAATTGGTTATCTGAGTCTACATTTGAACACAAGTCTTCCTGACTGTAGACCAACATTGTATTGATTGCAGCTCTTTGTTGCTCCAAGAAGATGAAGAAAAGTTTTCCTGTTGTTTACAACATGATACCCTATACCACTCTCCGAAGTAGAAAAATAAATTATTCTCTCTATAAAATGTGTCTTCACCAGTCTGAGTGATTTCTCTTATTTTAAAAATTGCTTTTATTTACTTGATATGAACCAATGATATCTTAGAGTTAGGGAACTCAGTGGGAAAAGTTCGCAAGCATGAGAAGCCTTAATATGGAAAAGCAGCATCTTCCTTATTCCCTGATAGGATGTTTCTGTAAGTCACAAAATGCTTTTGTACACAGAGAATTGGACAATGCTTCTTTATTATAGCGTCAAGTCCAATCTCTGCCCCTAAAAAGAGGTTGAACCAAATGCAACCAATTAAGGGCTAGATAACAGGGCCAAAGGGAAAGAATCTTCCAATAAAAAAGGGGATAGCCCAAGTCACTCAGAGAGTTATCTTGAAGAGGATCAATTCAGATTCAAGTCAACTGTCAATATACTTTTACAATTACTAAATAATCTTCCCTCCTCAAAATATAAGCTCCCTAAGGGCAAGAACTATTGTGTTTTTGAATCCCAGCACGTAGAGAGGAAGTCAACCTCAAATCTGAGGAGACCTGAGCTCCAGGAAGGCCTCTGACACTGGTAGGCTATGTGACGCATCGCAAGTCACTTAACCCTTCAATACCCTTGGTAACTCTAAGACTATGAATTACAGAGTAGTTGCCAATATGGTTGGTAGAGGGTGTTTCCTCCCCACTATGTGTTTCCTACATCAGTGAAATCACAGGTCTAGACAACAATGACTAGTATGATACCTTGCACATGGTAATTTAATGTTATAGCCTCAATCCTCAAAAAGTATTTGATTTATGGCAATAGTCCAGGGATAATACATTTTGAAGGGATTAGTGTGAATGGGCTAGATAAGCTATGTACAGAGTGTCAAAAGGTCTGGGTTCAAATTCTGGATTCACTTCTCAGTACCTGTTATACCTTAAGAAAGTCATTTAACCTGCTTGGGTCTCAGTTTCCTTATCTATAAAATTAGATGGCCTCTAAAGGTCCTTAAGTTCTAAATCTGTACTCTGAATCTATAAACTTCTCTCTCATCTCTTAGATCCAGTTACTTGAACCCAGTCTATTCCAACATCTCTCATATTAGACGTCTTAATTAAGTTTCACAGCCATTGCCCAGGAACAGCTCCCATAGACCTGAAAATGAACCAATCTAAGAGCATCTTAAGAGTTTTTTCCACATCTTCCTTAATGCTACCAGAATAAGCTCTTTGATATTCAAACATCTCTCTTCAGTTCAAAAACTGTCAATGACTCCTTCATCTAGGAGCTCCTCAATTTCATATCAAGGATCTTTCAAAGATTACCTCATTTTTATCCTTTCCACATTGTCTACCTTTCAACTAAACTGGAGGTAAATAGATTTTATATACAGAATACCACTCCTACTCACTCAATCAATCAATAAACATTTATTGCTGTTGTTTATTATTTATTATTGTTAACAAACAGCAACAAAAAAGAGTTAATAGAGCAAGATAAGTGTATGATTTTTTAGTACCATACCATCTTTCCCCTTTCCCTCTACTCTACTACTGTTTCTTCAGGATCATATGAGCTCACCTTCCATGTTACTTGGGTAGAGAGGAAAGAATTCTGAATGAGGAATCAGAGGATCTGGCCCAGCTCTGCCACTCACTACTTAGTCTTTCTGGGGCTCAACGTCCTGATGTATAAAATGAGGGTTCTCAATTCTGAAAACCAAATTTCCTTCCAGCTCTAAACCTACGACCCTGTGACATAGCCTCTTTCCCACATTTTGTCCTGATTAGGAAACTGTTGCAGCCTATTTGTACCACACAGGCCCCTCACGGCTGCCCTTGGAGTAATCTCGATTCTTTGAGGTGATGTTCACTATAACAAGTACTTATACTTACTGACGGTCTACTATATTCCAGGCACTGTGCTTGACCCCGGGGGGCATAAACAGAAGGACAAATATGTCTTGCCTCAAGGAGCTCACACTCTAATGGTGGTGTCAGCTTGCAAATAACTGTATGCCAACAAGATAAATGGTATAAAAGGTCCTGAATAAATCCCTCCTGATTTGTGATTGATATCTACACCCTTTCCTCACTCTATGAGACTGTTCTTCAGGATGGCTAACAATACAGATTTCCCTCTCATAGTGGCAGCTAGTTGGTACAGTGGATAGAGGACTAGGTCTACAGTCAGGAGATTCATCTTCTGCTCATCTTTATCAGCTGTGTGACCCTGCGCAAGTCACTTAATCCTGCTTGACTCAGTTTCCTCATCTGTAAAATAAGCTGGAGAAGGAAATGGCAAACTGGTCTAGTAAATTTGCCAAGAAAATCCCAAATAGGATCATGAAGACTCAGACACAACTGAACAACAAAATCCCCTCTTGCCCATAAACATCGTAGTTAAAATGATTTTTTGTATTCTTTAACAAAATAAAAGACATTATAAAAAAAGACATTATACATTAGCACTTGTACATAAGAAGAGGCAAATAAAAGATATCATCAGAGAAATACAGGACCAGAAAAAATGGGCTATTTAAATTCCTCATAAAAAAATTTCTCTGGAGGAAAGTCTGGCATTTTTTGAGGTCATATACTTAACTTGAGATTACTTTCTTTAAGTGAGTGTGACAGGGAAAGTGTTTTCATTTACCAGTTTATGGTCAGTTTAAAAGAATTCTTTGTTTATGGGGTTCCAGAGGCATCCTGCATCAATATTTTAAATAGTTTAAATACTTTATTTTCTTTAGCTCCTGAATGAATTTTTAATGTGATCATCAAAGAATTGTTTGAATATGGGTATAAAACAATACAGGCCAGTCACACAGAGAGAGAAAGAGAGAAGGTAAATCAATGAATAGTTCCAGGCTTCACTGATACCCTCACAGCGTCAAGGGAGTTTGGGAAGGCTCCTAAGCACCCTGGGTCAACCCCTGCGGCAGATATACTGGAGGACACAGACAAGTGTCACATAGGACAGGAAGGCATGGATGAGCTGTAATCTCCATCACTGGAGGGAGTGGCAAAACTAGGGATCAAAGGAAAAAGCAAAAGTTTGCTGCTACTGAGTGATTAGCAAAGCATCTTGAATGGGAAAATTTAGCAACCAGAATGTTTAAAGGATCAAACACAATTTACTAAAAATTTTCACAAATTATTAAAAAAAATATTTTGGACTTTATTCCACAGTTTTCAAATACACATTGCTTCTAGTCTAAGCTATCTGGAAACCCTTTCATAATAAGAAGATAGATCCCAAACATCACAGTTATATCTAACATATTGGGCTGATTAAAAACTATCCCAGACTTAAATACATTTTCTTCATTAAATTTAATTTCAAATACTATCTATCAACCCTCACCTCCTCCCTGGCATTCAGCAGATGAGTGATGTCCTAATGCAGTGGTCTACAAAGTGGAGATTGTGAACCTTAGTAGACTATGATATTATGGCCTGACCCCAAATGGGTAGGTGATCAATCACTTGAATTGTGGTCTCATCTACCTGTTCCCCAATGTTCTCTCATTCTATCTTGCCCTCTACTGTGTAAGCTCATAACCTCCCCGATTCTGAGCTGGGTGCTGGCATCTCAAGACAGTTTTCATCCACATGTGGTCCATGCACTGGGTAGCACAGGTAATTGGAAAAAACTTCCCTGTCATCATCCTACTCAGTTCCTCTTTCACTCAAATCAAAGTCAACTGCAAGTCATGTCATCATTTCCCTGATTCCCTGGTCCTCTTCAAGAACAAAGGACAAACACAACCTGTGAATAGACCGAGATGCCTGAATGGGGACCCAGCTAGTTGGGTAACTCAGCTCATCCTCTCCCTCTCCTCCTTCTCTCCAAAGGAAGGTAAATTTGGATGGCCAGAAGCTGCCCACGTAACTTGAGGTTAACTGGCTAGATTCCTTCCTTGATTCCTTGATTCCTTGATTCCTTGACTCCTTGATTCCTTCCTTCCTTCCTTCTTTCCTTCCTTCCTTCCTTCCTTCTTTCCTTCCTTCCTTCCTTCCTTCCTTCCTTCCTTTCTTCCTTCCTTCCTTCCTTTTTTCCTTCCTTCCAAACCTTAAACCCAGTTCATTCTGAAGCTTTATACATTGAACCACAATAGGTCCCTACCCAAGCTCCACTTAATGACTGTATTTTAGGCCCTCCAGGCTTAGAGTGAATGTCCATGGCAACTGTTTCTCCTTAGAACACCAAACCAGAGGGTCTCCCCTTCCAGTTTGATTTTTTTCTTCTAATTAAAGAGACCATCCCTTGACTCACTTCCTAAAGAGGCCTATTCACTCAATGGGCATCACATCACTCTCAGTGAGAACGTGCAAAGGTCTTAGTCTAAAAAGGGCCAGATTCTCCCATTGTATCTTGAGTCATCTCCAGTTGTCCTGATGAATATCTGGCCACTGGATCCCAGATGGCTCAGGAGGAAAAAGTGAGGCTGGTGACCTTTCACAGTCTTCCCTCACTCAAATCCAAGTCAACTGCAAGCCATGTCATTATTTCCCTAATACCATGGTCTTTTTTGAAAACGAAGGACAAACACAACAACAACTGAATTAGGACAATAATCAATCAATCAACCAACATGTGCTAAGCACCCCATTCCTTTTAGTCACCCAGATTCACATTTGTGGTGTCATCCATAATCCCTCACTCTCCCTCCACTTCACCTATTGCATCATTTCTCAAATCTGTTTTTTTAATCTCCTCAGCATCCCCTTCTCTCCACTCAATACAAACAACACCCTTGTTTAAGTAGTCTTCACTAGAGACTAAGGCAATGACCTCCCTGACTCACTTCTTACCCCTCACTCTCCCTGCTTCAGGTTACTCCCCTCTCCACTCCATCTTCTGAAAGACTGCCAAAGCGATTTTCAAGGACGAGTCTCTCTGTGTCACTTCTGCACTCAGTAAACTCGAGTATCAATAGCATTTGTTTCTGCTCTGACCAGAAACTCTGAGGGTCTTCCCCTCCATATGGATTCTTTTGTGAAGGCAAATTGGGCGATTTTTTGCCTTGATTCTTACCTAGCCCAAATCACTGAATGGGTGTTGTCTCAAACAGACTGAGACCATGGAAAGACTTTAGCTGCATCCAGGATTATCTCCAGTTGTCTTGACCTATGTCTTGCTATGGGACTCTGATGACTCTGGAGGAGAGAGTGAGGCCGTCGACTTTTCACAGCCCTGCCTCACTTAAATTCCCTTGTAAGTCGAGATCCCAACCTC
The DNA here is from genome assembly GCA_028646575.1 of Pseudocheirus occidentalis. Taxonomy (NCBI): domain Eukaryota; kingdom Metazoa; phylum Chordata; class Mammalia; order Diprotodontia; family Pseudocheiridae; genus Pseudocheirus; species Pseudocheirus occidentalis. The sequence continues at coordinate 87,992,052 of CM053596.1, read as the reverse complement.
CTAATGTTACTGGCCCCCTTCGAAAACAAAGGACAAACAAGAACAAACTCCAACTGTTCCCTGTTGACTCTAGGATCACATATTATTTCATTTTGATCTCATCGTTTAAATGCCTATTTTTGTGCAAACTTTATAATGTATAAAATTAATAGTACAGCAATGCATGTATATAATTTATAAATGGGTGAAAACGTATATGGAGTGTGGGCACAAAATTATTTTTATCTATACTGGTACATACTGTTCTAATATAACAGGCAATTATGAAAAAAGGATTAATTTGCATTTTACCACTCGCAGCAGAAAACTAGATTTTTGTAGAGCATGGTATACTTAGAACACAACAAAGGTAAAAAGGGCAATTCATTTAAATCTTATATGTGCATATGCAAATGCACATATGTAAATATATACATATATATGAAACGTATTCCTCCTTTTGACAACATGGAAAAGAGCATGAACAGCTTTTAAAAAGCTTCTAATTTTCTCACCAGATGTACAAGCACTGAATCAGTAATCCAAAAGGCTAAAACAAATAAGCACACTAGGAAAAGAGCATATTGCTTAAACTGTATAATTTTGGAGCTGGCACGGAGCTTAGAGTTCGCCTGGTCAATTCAATCATTTTAAAGATGAGGGTAACTTATGGCTGACTGTTGCTTTTGGAGCAAAGGAAAAACATTTGTTGACTGAGGATTTTTGGAATTTGGAATCTCTGACTTTTCGGCCTTATAGTATACTTTTTAATCTCCACAAAGTCCTGCTGTATTGCCTCATGGTGGCTTGAGGGGACATGGAGTTCACAAAAGTTAGACTAGAGGAATACAGGTTCCAGAAATTCTACAGAGCTGAAAAGTCTTTGAGAACAGCCCCAGCATCAACCTATACCTACTTTCAGAGACCAAATACGCTAAGTACAGAGAGATTCCTCAGGAAAACGTCATCCATTTAATAATAATTCATAATTTTAATCATTTAATTATAAATCATAATTTAATCATAATTGTCCATGAAAACCTATGAAACAAAGAAAATACAAAACAGCCTTTAGTCCCATATGTGCTCCTTCCGTTTTTCCAGAGATGGTGTCAGAAAAGCAGAAAAAGAGTTCAGGTGAGAAGGAGGGCACAGAGAGCTAAGAATCCTAGTTTTTAGATGATCTTAACTGTTAGTACTCTAAATATGAGGTCCTTGTCCAGGGACCAACAAGTGGACAAGCAGCTTAAGGAAGTAAATCCTATTAATTTTGACATTCTCAATATAAATGGATCCAGAAGAAAGAAGGGGAGCTTCCGCTAAATGAGAGGGTGGCCCAATTTCCCTGAAGGGGCAAATTAAAGATTCGGTAGAGTTTGCATCGTGCCTGGCATACTGTAGCACTTAATAAATGTTTGATGATTACTTTGATTAGGGATTGGTTCTTAAATGCTCTAAAGACAATAAGAAATACTATTTCATGAAACATTTGGTCATCTCTTATTTAATGACCATGATAAGTTTTTTGCAAAAAGACTATAATGAATATAATTGAAGATTAAGTAGCAACATCTATTCCAGAGGCTAAAAAGAGGTATTTTACAAAAAAAATCACAAAGCTTCATTAAGACCCTTCAATAGATACTTCTGTTGCCAAGATGGTGGAATGAAGAAGGAACCCTCTGAAATCTTTCCAAACTCCCCTCTAAACAATTAGAAAATTGCCACAGGATTGATCTGGGAGAAGGGAAGCCTCTTACTAGCATAGCAGGAAAGGTCTGTCTCAATGGGATAGGAGGGGATCAAGGGTCTAAGAGCAAGAGCACCAGCAGCCAGCCTCACAGCAGAGGGTCTGCAGGAAGGCTCCACAACTGGGGCAATTTACCAGCAAGACCCTTCCCTCCTGCAAGCTAGCCCCCTAGGCAAGTAAGCAGTCTGTCTAGCACAGCAAGGCATCACCCCAGTGACCCCACCCTCAGTATAAGCCACCAGCAAGGCCTTTACTCCATTGCTGACCAGAAGTGAACCCCCATCCCAGGGCTGACCAACAGTGAGATTCCAACTGTAGAGTCTACCAGTAGAGAGACCCTGTTTCCATAGCAACCCAGCAGCAGGGGCCTACCCCTGGGGCAGACTAACAATAAGATCAGTCTTTAAAGAAAATGACAACAATGAGATAACATACTAAAATTCATGGAATGCAGCCAAAGTGGTTCTTAGGGGAAAACGTATATCTTTAATTGCTTACATAAATAAAATAGATCAAAAGCAGATCAATGAATTGAACATGCAACTGAAATAAAGGTAAAAGAACAAATTAAAAATTCCCAACTCAATACCAAATTGGAAATCCTTAAAATCAAAGGAGAGACTATTAAAATTGAAAAAACGAAAGCCATTGACATAATAAATAAAACTAGAAGCTGGTTTTATGGGAAAAAAACAGATAAAGAAAATTATAAACCATTTTCCCTAATGAATATTGATGCAAAAATTTTAAATAAAGTACTAGCAAAGAGATTACAGTAATTTAACACCATAGGGTTATACACTATGACCAGGTAGGATTTATACCAGGAATGCAGGTTTTAATACTAGGCTTAATATTAGGAAAACTATCAGTATAACTGACCATATCAGTAACAAAATCAACAGAAATCATATAATCATCTCAGTAGATGCAGAAAAAGCCTTTGTCGAAATACAGCACTCATTCCTATTAAAAACACTACAGAGCATAGGAATAAATTGAATTTACCTTAAAATGAGAAGTAATATTTATCTAAAACAAACAGCAAGCATTATCTGTAATGAGGAGAAGCTAGAAGCCTTCCCAGTACAATTGTGGGTGAAGAAGGACACCCATCACCACCTCTGTTATTTAATATTGTACTAGAAATGTTAAGTATAGCAATAAAAGACGAAAAATAAATCAAAGGAATTAAAAAAGGATGTGAGGAAGCAATACTATCACTTTTTGCAGATGATATGATGCTAAACTTAGAAAACCCTAGACAATCAGCTAAAAAAACTACTTGAAATTATTAACAACTTTAGAAAAGCTGCAGGATACAAAATAATCCCACATAAATCATCAGCATTTCTATATATTATCAACAAAGTCCAGAGGAAGAGTTAAAAAAAAAAGAAATTCCACTTAAAATAACTGTAGACAGTACAAAATATTTGGGAGTCTACCTGTTAAGACAAACCTAGGAATTATGAACTAACTATAAAATGCTTTTCACATAAATAAGGTCAGATCTAAACAATTGGAAAAATATCAGTTGCTCATGAGTAGGTCAAGACAATATAAAAAAATGACAATTCTACATAAATTAATGTATTTATTCACTGCTATGCCAATCAAATTATAAAAAAATATTTACAAATCTTAGCCACCACAAAAAAAGAGCTGCTATAGATGTTTTTGTAGCAATAGGTCCATTTCCCTTTTTTTGGATATGTATGGGATATAGTGATATTGCTGGATCAAAGGGTATGCACAGTTTTATAGCCCTTTGTGCATAGTTCCAAACTGCTCTCCATTATGGTTGGATCAGTTTATGACTCCACCAACAGCCCATTAATGTCCTTGTCTGAGGATGGATTTGAACTCAGGTCCTCCTGACTCCAGGGTCAATGCTCATTGACTCTCACTGCACCACCTAGCCATCCCAACAATGTCGTTTGATGAAGAACTGTGAGTGATTTAGCTATTCTCAGCAATTCACTAATCTAAGACAATTCCAAAGGACTCGTCTGCCTACAGAAAAAGAACTGATATCCTTTGAACACAGACTGAAGCATGGTATTTTTCACTTTTTTTCTTGCATTTTTCTTTTATTTAAATCTTCTTGTACAAAATTACTAATATGGAAACGTCTTACATAATTGTATATGTATAACCTATATTTGATTGCTTACTGTCTAAGGGAAGAGGGAGGAAAGTAAGGTATAGAATTTGGAACTCAAAACTTTAAATAAAAATGTTTAAAAAAATTAAAAAGATTCTTCCATAGTCAATATGTACTTTGGTAATTGGCAACTTTAATGTAAAGGTGGGGAATATATAAGGATAGCAAGAAATATACTGAACAATATAGGCCAGGAGCAAAGAAAGACTGAAACCAGATTGAAAAGCTATATAAAAGCCTCCTTATCCTTACTTATCCTGTATACTTTCCTCAGGAAAAAAATTTGAAAGGTGTTAGATGTTATGAGCAAGGAATAACATTATAAAAATTATCCAGATTATATTTTAATGGTCTGTAGAAAACTTGTTGCTGATAAGGGGACTTCCCCAACAGGGGAATCAAATTTATTAAAGCACATATGATAGTACAAAGTAAAAAAAAAATGAAAAAAGGAAATGAAGGTGATTAAAAATAAAACATGAATAATCTGAAAAATAAAAATGAATAAATTAAAAAAGGTACGCTGCACAATTAAACTCCAATTTGACCTATTTATATGTTATTGATGAAAAATGGGATACAAATGGAATATAGACTTACTAAGTAGAAAGATATGGCAGTCAAAGGCAACTGCTGTTTAGAAAATAAGCTTGTTTGTAAGTTACAAAGGATGATAAAAGATTATAAGCAATATTGTCTCGTAAGACAACCAAAAGCAATAGAGGGGAAACAGTTTAAAGAAAATGTGGTTAGAGAACCAACCAATCAGTCATCCTTTGACATTTACAGACTAAAATAGAAAGAGGAGAGCAAACAAAAAAAATGCATTTTCTCTTTACATTTTTTTCAACATTAAAGATAAAAGACATAGTATTTAGACTAACATCACATATCCAAGTGCACTCCTATGGGAGATAAAATGATACCTAACAGAACAAAGGATGAGCAACTGAATTAAACCAAGCGTATGTAAAGGAGGTCTATACAACTGTGAAGGCAATGAACAATTGATACCTAAGATATCTGAAGAAGGGAAAGATACTAAAGTCATAGGAAAATGTTTTAAACCTCATTAATACTGACAAAAGACAATCAAGAGTATATCACCTACTTACCTATATCTACTTTCATATTACTATATCTCTATTTAGTCATCAGTATAAATTTGACTGAGAATAATATACACACACACAGCCAGGGTATCCCCAGTGAAAGGACAAATAGGCAGGCATTTGTGAACAATATTCCACAATACACTACATAATTACTATGATGGAAAACATAGAGCAGGAGACATCATTCTGCTAATATTTTGTTGAGTTTAAAAGAACATCTCCACTTACTAGCTGTATGACTTTGGGCAAGTCACTTAACCCCAACTGCCCCTTCAAAAAGCAAAAAAAAAAAAAAAAAAAGAACATCTGAATTGGGAGAGTAAAATATAGTTTAAAAGGTCTCTTCTTACAAAAGGGTCTCTTCTATATCAGAACTAGTCAAAATTCTTTGAAAGATATAAAAACTAACATGACCTTGTCCAACATCCCTCTCATCACTAGCATTAGGAAGGGCATAAAGCAGTGTGATGTGTGCTTGCCACAGTAATGGAGGAGTTACAGCAGCATAAATCATGAAGAGATCACAGAATTTAGATCTGGAAGCGACATTGAACAATGAAGCTAAGTTTAGAGATGAAGGCGATGGATTTGTGTAGATAGACTTTTTGTGTGTTGAACTGATCAATTCATTATTAATCCTGGAGTTAGCAGTCCTCATCGGTAAAGAGAGATGGTAAGATCATGGACATGGAGCTAGAAGGGACCTCACACATCATCTAGTTCAAGCACCACATTTTACAGATAAGTAAACTGAGGCTCAAGGAATATGTGGAACGCTGAACACCACAAAGTTGTGTCAGGTATGATATTTGAACCCAAGTCCTCTGACTGAAGAGTCAGTCTCTTCTAGTTCTACATCTTTTCCAACCCTTTACCTACCATAAAAACATCTCTGCCAAGAGTGTAGCTGATTAGCTCCAGTGGTACAGAATTCACTAACTCAGAAGGCAGAGTCCACTTGATTTTTTATTATCTCTAATTATGGGGTATTTCCTTATATGGAAGGCAGCTAGGTGGCGCAGTAGATAAAGTGCCAGGCTTAGAGTCAGGACAACCCATTTTGAGTTCATATCCGGTTTCAGACTCTTACTAGCTATGTGACCCTGAACAAGTCACCTAACCCTGTTGGTCTCAGTTTCCTCATCTGTAAAATGAGCCGGAGAAGAATATGGCAAATCACTCCAGTATCTTTTCCTAGAAAACCCCAAATGGGGTCACGAAGAGCTGGATACAACTGAAAACAACTGAAAAACACCAAAACCTCGTATGGAGTGAGAATTTGCCCTTCTCTCATAGCTCTATCCTCAGAAGCCATTTCCTTGACCAAACTGCCCTTTATTAACTGACTTGACTTAGTGAGAAACAAAAGAAAATTTCCCAAGAACAACAAAGGTGAACATGCCCTAAGGCTGCAAATAAAAGGATAAATAAACAAAAGGGTTTGCTCGTCTAGTGACAGACAGTAGTTCACAGCTGGGCACAACCTGACTGTACTCTGGCTGTCCTGCCGACTAGGAAGCCTTTGAATCACGTGGGCTAGAAGAGGGGCATGCTGTCTCTCTCTCTCCCCTGGTTGCCATCATCAACCACCCTGGCGTTGCTAAGATTCTTTACGTTGCTGAAGATGTTCTGTGGCTGAGCTGCAAATGGTTTTAATTTAGCTTTTGAGCAGCTGCAGGTTTTGTCTTTGACAGGGAAATTGACGTTTATGTAACTACCTTAAGTTTCTGGGACAATTTCAGTCCCAGTGGGTAAGTCTATCTCTCTAAATCAGTTCCTCAAGAATCCCTCCCTTCCCCATGAAGGTATGCCAATGGGCAGATGTTGTGGGACCCTGGAGTAAAAGAGATTAACTTAAAAATTAAGGACTACTAAATCTCTATTTCTGCACCTAAACTCCTTCATGAAAGATGTGGATAGTCAGACATCTGAGCTCACTGATATAGAGAATGAATGTAAGTCAGTTCCATCCCTGGAAGCTACCATCTTACAGAATTGCCCAGAGTACTGAAAGGTTGGGGGATCTGTCCAGGGTCACACAGCCAATACTTATCAGAGGCAGGATTTGAGCACACACCCTCCATCCTGGCTCCAAGACCAGTTCTCTATCCACTATGCCACATTGCTTCTCAGAAAGAAACAGGATAAATAAGAATAACTCACATTTCTACAGTATTTTAACATTTATAAAGCCTTTTCCTCACAACAAATCAGTGCTATAAGGGTTCTAGGATTCAGAACCAGGAGGGAACTTAGAAGTTATCTAGTTAAACTTCATGTAAGAAATAAGCAAACTAAGGCCAGGCCTAGAGGGGGGCTTATGCCTAGCCCATTGGGGTGTAAATAATAGGGCAAAAACTTGGGATCCAGGCTGTCTGGCACCAGTCAATATTCTTTCCAGTGTCTGTGAGGTAGTACAGGTATAGTAACCCCCATGCTACAGATAAAAGAAAACTAATTACAATTTTGGGGAAGGAGAACAAGAGGAAGGAATGAGCACTTCCAGAGCATCTACCAAGTCAGATACTCACTGTCCTAAGCGCTTGACAAATATTCTTACCTGATTTTAGGATTAGATTTTAAGATTATAGATATAGACTTGAAGGAACTTTAGAGGTCATCTAAGGCAGTAGAGAAACCTGGTACTTAGGAAGAAGGTTAAAGGTCACACAGACACTGAGTGGCAGTGCCAGATTTGTACAGTCCCCCTCTCATTCCACTACACCAAGAAGCTTAGAGAGCCTTGAAGACTTGCTCAGGGACATGTATCTGCTAAGTGTCGAACTCTGATTAAGGTCTAGAAGCCCAACTAAAGCAGCAGTGCTCAAAGGCCATGCCACCCAACACCTCTTGACCCCTTGACACTTCTCTAGGCCCAGCTGCAGTTTGCTGCCTTCTCTTCTTGGCTTGGCATTGGGAAGATCCCAAGGGTAGTTCTATCTACAATGGTTTAAACTACCTTCTTTGCTGCAAATCCCAGGGAAGTAAAGAAAGAAGAGAGTGATGGGTGGCTATGGCAAAGAGGCTAAGCGGAATACATCATAAAGCCTGGGTACTGGGTCTGGAAGCTCACCTGTCTGGGGATCCTCCTTTGTTGCTAACTGCAGTTAGTGGTAGCTAATGGCACAGTGATAAGAGTACCAGGCTTGGAGTCAGGAAGACCTGAATTCAAATATGGCTTCAGACAGTTACTAACTCTGTGACCCTGGGCAAATCACTTGATCCTGTTTGCTTCACTTTCCTCATCTATAGAATGAGCTAAAGAAGGAAATGGCAAAACACTCTAGTATCCTTGCCAAGAAAACCCCAAATAGGATCATGACTGAAATGAATGAACAAACAAACAACAAATGCCATAATTCTTCATAGTCCAGAACTCTGCTTTGAGCCAAAAAAAAAAAATATATATATATATAACATATATATGTAAAATATATAAAAGAGAAAGAGAGAGAGAGAGAGAGAGAGAGAGAGAGAGAAAGAGAGAGAGAAAGAGAGAGGGAGGGAGGGAGGGAAGGAGAATATTTGAGAACCACTAAATCAAAGGATAACAGGCCAAATGGCCTAGGAGATAGAACACTGAACATGGAGTCAGAAAGACCAGGGCTCTCAGATTCTACCTCAGACAGTACTAGTTATGTGATCCTAGGCAAGTCACTCAAAACTTCTCTGTAGCTCAGTTTTCTCATTTGTAAAACAAGTGGGTAGGACTCATTGACCTCAAAGGTCTCTTCAAATTCCCAATATATGATCTCATGCCTCAAAAGCAATAAGGGAAGAAATGGCAATATCACTGATTTTCAGCAAAGGATTTGAAATATCACTGTGGATAAGATGGAAAGACAGTCTAAATGATAAAAAGATTAGAGATCTTTGAAATGGATAAGGGAGCAAATCCAAATAGTGGAGAATAATTGATTTGCCTTTTGTGGAATGCCACAGTGTTTTGTCACAAAATCTGCTCCAATCAATCTTTTTATCAATGTATCAGATGAAGTCATCATTGGTAAACTTGTAAAAACATCAGATTGCAGAAATCTGGAGCAGATATCTAATATATTAGTCAATAGAATTATGGTCTAAAAACAACTTAAAAGCTTACAAACTGTAGGGACAGAGTCCAAGTCCTATATTTGGATTAAAAAATTCACCGATTTCACTGCAATATAGGTAAGTTAAAGCTGGATAATAGTCTGTATGGGGGGAAAAAGAGAAAGAAAACTGAGTCTTTTAGGGGTATGCAATTTCTACAGGGAAATTTGTCTGACTCTTTGTGACCCTGTTTGAGGTTTTCTTGGCAAAAATACTGGAGTGGCTTGCCATTTTTGTCTCCAGACTATGGGTCAGATTTGGGAAAGCTGATTGTTAAAATTTTAACATATGCATTCACACCTGTGAAATCTGCAAATTATACAAATTAGGGCTAGATATAATTGTTTGCTGATTGTCTCTAGACTTAAGGAAGTGATAGAGAAAAGATTAATAATATATATCAAACTTAAAAGAGTGTCCTGCATACATTTGTTTTTTAGAGAGCTGGTTGTTAAACATTTACTAGAATATCACTGTGTGTAAATCGACAAAAAGACCTGGCATCCAAAACAACTGCTGAAATTCTCCCACATTAATGGTAGAAGCATGTGATAGAGCATAAAAGATGTGATGGTTCCATGATGGTATGCTGTGGACAAACCATACCTAGAGAGCTCAGTTCTAGGTACCACATCTTAGGAAGCACATTAACAAATTTGAACATTTCCAGAGAAAGGCAACCCCAGTGGAGCATTCCCCATGAAGGAAACTATATCCCTCTGAGAATACACATGACTTATCATGTATCTATGTTGTTTCTACATAGTTGTTTGCATGTTGTCTTCCCCATCAGTCTATTAGCAGGTCCTTTTCTTTATATCTCTAGTGCATACATAGCCTAGTGCTAGGAACACAGTAGGTCCTTAATAAGTAATACTTGACTGAGTATGCAAGAACTGATTAAAGAAATGGAGGACAAAAACAGAGAGAGAGAGAGAGAGAGAGAGAGAGAGAGAGAGAGAGAGAGAGAGAGAGAGAGAGAGAGAAGATATTCTGGAGACATGATAATTGCCTTCTAGTATCTAAAGACCCATTAATCATGTAGAAGAGACTTTACTTGTTCAGCTCAGACACAGAAGGCAAAACTTGAAAACCTGGATAGAAACTGCAGAGGCAACTTGCAGTTCCACATTAAGAAAAACTTTCTAACCATCAGAGCTATCCAAAAGTGGAATGGAGTATGGCGGGATGCTGGATGGGATGCTCTCCTTCCATAGGCTTATACAAACCAAGGCTACAGAGTGTCTTAGAGCATATGCACATTCAGATCCTGGTTGGACTTGATACACACTGAGATCCTTCCAACCTTCTAAACTGAGCTTATATCCTACACACTGAGGAAAGAAGAATAAGGTAAGCTGACCCTCAGCTTTTGGAAGGCTCTTCTTTTTGATTGGATGGTACCTTCCAGAACCCCATTTAAAGAGGGTGCTTAAGTGAGGCATCTCTTCTTTTCTCAACATGTTGAAATCCAGACTCCTCTACCATACCCCCATTCCAAGGCCAAGTACTTCCCCTCCTCCCCCTTCTTCTATTTTGGCATCCTTTCATGTTTTATCTTTCCTCATTAGAATATAAGCTACTTGAGAAAAGAGCCTATCTTTCTTTGGATGGGTTTGTACTTGAATCCCTAGCACTTAGCACCCATAGTCTGGAGATGAAAATGGCAAGCCACTCCAGTATTTTTGCCAAGAAAACCTCAAACAGGGTCACAAAGAGTCAGACACACCTGAAAAACTACTGAAGGCCAGCTGACACACAATAAACACTTCTCAATGCTTGTCAATTAACTAAGGCAAAGAGAGGCTAAGTACCTGCCAAGGGTCAAAAATCTAGGAAGTATCTTGAGACCTGATTCAGGTCTTCTTGACTCCAGTCCCAGAGCTCTATCCACGGCTCTGCCTGCAGTAGTGAGGGGGTGGGGTTCCTTGGATTGGTGAGTCCTGGTCTTCTTAACTGATTACCTTGCCTTCAGTTTCTCCCCTCTCCAGTCTAACCATCACATCACCAACCAAAATCATCTTCCTAACACAGAAGTCTTACAATGCCACTCCTTTGCTCAAAAACATTTAGCGAGACCCCTTTGCCTACTAGAGAAGATAGAAATGCATTTGAGGGCTTCCAAAATGAGTCTCCAATCTACTTTTCCAATTTTATTTTGCACTGCTCTTCTTCACATATACTATGGCTTAAATTCCCAGTTTTAAGGAGCGGCTAGTCTCATTTGCTCTTCTTTGAAACTCTGCTGGGTCAGAGTACTCTGTAATTATTTCTTTTCCCTGCCTGCAGGTGAAGGATCTTGCCCCAGGGAAAAAGGTTTTATAAAGAAAAGTGGTAAGGACAGAAGTACAACTCATAAAATTACAAATTAAGAGTTAGGAGGGACATTAGAAATTATTTCATTCATCGTCCTCCATTTTATAGATATAAAAACTGAGGCCCAGAAAGGAAAAAAAAAACAAAAAACATTACTGTCCTTAGGTCGCATAGTTAACTATTAGTAAAGTTAGTATCCACAGTCTTTGACTCTAAATAGACCACTATTCCTACAATATTGACCCCAGGAACCTCACCCTGAAATGGGTACAGTATATAGAGTAATGGACTTGGAGTTAGGAAGATCTGAGTTCAAATCCTGCCACAGATACTTACTGTCTGTGACACTGAGTAAGTCAATTAACTTCTTACACTCCCTGTTTCCTTATCTGTAAAAAAGGGGATAATAATAAACTTACCTCACAGATTTGTTGATAAGTTATGTACATATATGTAGCACTTTGCAAACCTTAAAGCACTATGCAAATATAAGCTATTATTGTTAATATCATTATTTTCTAATAAGGAAAAGCCCCACCCCCACCCCGACCCTTGGGTGGTCATCCCTTCAGCCTTCACCAATACCAGACTCTTCTTGTCCTTCTGAGGCACATGGGCTTGTTCGAGCTCTCCTAGCTTAAGTGAGATAAGAAAACTCCTTCGGCTTAATGCTGCTACCCTGGCAAAGGCCCTCACTGGGCTCTGTTGGTATAACTTTCCCAGGCCGGCAATGTGTGGCCCCTTGGGATAAGAACAAGTCAAGTCAAGTGAAGGAGTATCTGTCTACACCTCCCACTGCACTCTGCACTGAACAGCTGCTGCTGCTCTGTTACAGATAAGGAATTAAAATATGGACTCCCCAGAGGGAGAACACAGACAACTCACCAAATAAAAAATGACACTAAAGAGAAGTGACAATAGCCAGACATTGCAGACCAGTGGGAAAAATATGGTAATTAGGGGTTCTGCATTGTCGAATGATGACTTCTAATAATTACCTCTGAGTTTCATATTTTCTCCCTCATTTGTCCCCTTCCACATCATCAACTACAAAACGAGACCTTTCTGGCCCACTGAATGACGTCCGTCTTGGGCTTGACGTCAAATGAGTCATTCGCTGTCCTCTAGCTGCAGGTACCACCCACAGGTATTTTTTCAAGCTGTGAGGGCCCCCTGCATGTTCCTTGCTTCCTTCCAAAGGCACCTGAAACAATTCCATTTGACATTGCTGGGTGAATAATAGAGGTAACCTGTGAAGATGAGAACCCAGCTTTCTTGTTCCTGCCCCTGTGGGAAAAGCACAGGTTATAGGTGAATATCAGGGACTGTAGTGAAATCTAAAGGGTCAAGAGGGAGTATGTTGGAATGGAAAGAGCACAGAATTGATTATCGGGGGACATGAGTTGGAATCCTGGCTCTATCACTTGCTAACTTACTATCTAAGTGACCTTAGTGACACCTTTAACTGACACTTCTCATCTTGGTGACTCAGTTTCTCCTCTATAAAATGGGAGTGTTGAAATAGACAATCTCTTAGTTATCTTCCGGTGCTACATCCTATGACTTGAAACTAAGCACCATGCTTGGTCCATTTCTGTTTTGTATACAAGTTCCTTCCAACTCTATGATTTTATAAATTCTTGTCCCTCTTTCCTTCAATTCCAGCCAGAAAGCCACTCTTGAGTGCCTTAGTTGTTAGCTGTCTTTTCCCTCCAGATCTCTCTAAGTGCCTCGTTTTACACTTCTCTAAGACTATAAAACATTATGTATCAAAAGGGCCAGCTTTGGAGTCAGGGTAATTCTGATTTAAGATTTGTCTTTGAAAACTACTAGTTGAGAGATCACAGGAAAATTACTTAACTAACCTCAGGTTTTGTCTGTTCAAGGGAACACTAAAACTATAAATTAAAATAAAGCTGCTGATCTGCATCAACGGAGTAAGTTTCTACCATAGGAGTTCTTGACATCAATGAGATTATAGTTCTTCATCCCATCCTTTGAATCTTTTCTTCCTACCAGACTGAAAACTTCTTGGGGGAAAGATCATTTCTTATGTAAGTTTTGTATCTTGTTAGAACCTAGCACAGAGCTCTGCAACACATATATCCGTTGATAGGTATCTTGATATTGCCTTTTTGGCTGTGAATGGTAAAGATGCAGAGACAGAAAGTCAAGGCCATATTTGAGCACAGTAAGGTCAGAGAGCTGGTACAGTAGATAGAGTACTGGGCCTGGAGTAAAAAGGATCTGAGTTCAAATATGACCTCAGAAGCTTACTAGCTTTATGACCCTAGAAAAGTCACTTAACCTTGTTTGCCTTAGAACCTCATCTGTAAGATGAGCTAGAAAAGGAAATGGCAAACCACTCCAGTATCTTGCTGAGAAAGGCCCAAATGGGGTCACAAAGAGTCAGACATGCCTGAAAAAACGACTGAACAACAAAAAAAGACCAGACTGGATTGAGTAGAGGGTTCTTAGACAGTAATAAGAAAGCAGATGGGGGAACTAGGTGGCACAGTGGAAAGAATTCCAGACCAGAGTTAGGAAGACTCCTTTTTGTGAATTCAAATCTGGCCTCAGACACTCACCAATTATGTGACCTTGGACAAGTCACTTAACCTTTTTTGCCTCAGTTTCCTCATCTGTAAAATGAGCTGGAGAAGGAAATGGCAAACCACTCCAATATTTTCTCTAAGAAAACCCCAATTGGGATCACAAAGTGCTAGACACAACTAATCAACCAAAAACCAATTTTAAAAAATCACATAGCTAGTTAGTTATTCTAGGTTAGATCTAGCTTACAAAGGATCTTCAAGCTAAGGAGTTTGGCCTTAATCTTGCAGGTATTGAGGGACCACTGGAGATTTTAGAACTGTGAAGTACTAAGATCAAAACCATGCTTTAGCAAATCGATCATTTCCTGACCAATTTAGCTAAACAAAATTTTATTACAGATTTATATCTGAAGTGGCAAAAACATTTCATACACGTGCACACAGATAGATTTATTTATGTTTCAGGTGCAGTTGATATTCTGGTCTAGTCCCCAAACCTCTCTGGTCTGCAGACGGAACTGTAGAAAAGTATGTATCAGCACCATCCTCAATGGCTTTGGTAAATATCCTTGCCTGTAATTCTATACTAGCTTAATCAACTTGACTGCTGGCTTTATGCCCCAGGATCTGACTTCATTATTTTTTGACCAAAGCATATGGTATTTTTCAAGGCAACTGACAATGAGCTAGACTGAAAAGACTTATCCATAAACATGGATATTTTTTCAAAGGACATCCTGATAGACCGTTCATCTTTATATGGCACCAAACTAAATATGGAGGAAATAAAGTTGCTTAATGGTGTACAAAATAGGGACACTTTGTACTACAAAGATGATGGTGGATGTCTGTGTCCTGATGAGGAAGAGAATATTTTCAACCTAAGGACTGACATACAGAAAACAAAACAAAATAAAAGACCAATTAAGAACCACATAAAAAACCAGGTTATTCCAATGTTCTCTTTTTGAAGGAACATGAAATGTGCAGAAAGTAGAGTTAGAAGGTGTCTCAGGGGCCTAGTTCAATCCCTATTCCAAGAACAATCTCAACAGTAGCTGCCTTTTAAATGAAAATGTATGTGAAATTTTAATTTTCT
This sequence comes from Pseudocheirus occidentalis, assembly GCA_028646575.1. Classification (NCBI taxonomy): domain Eukaryota; kingdom Metazoa; phylum Chordata; class Mammalia; order Diprotodontia; family Pseudocheiridae; genus Pseudocheirus; species Pseudocheirus occidentalis. The sequence goes on along the minus strand of CM053596.1, from coordinate 87,976,979 downwards.
CAATATTTCAATGACTTTCCCTCCAATGATGCAGATTACAAGTCATCCATGCATGCCTGCCCATTCTGCCTAATTTGAATCCACATTCTTCCACAAACTCACCTCCAGAGGTTCACCCAACTGTTCTGGGGGACCTTCCTTGTTTTTTTTTTTAAATTTGTTTTGTTGTTGTTATTGTTTTAATTAATTTGTTAATTTACTTTTAGTTTACAAGATTCAGTTCCACAATCCCTTGAGTTTCAAATTTTCTCCCCTCTCTCCCCCCACCCATGGTGGCATGCAATCAAGTACAGGATCTCCAAATACTTTCACATTGGACATTAGTTTGGTTGTAAAGAAGGGTTGTAACCAATGGAGTGAACAATAGGAAAGAAGAAGTAAAAAAAACCAAACATCTTCCTTGTGTTTTTAATGATATAACAAGGACATCGGTGGAGCATATAGGCTGTCCCTCCGCCAACATCTGACACTGGACAAGTCTATTTTCTCCTACTATGACGTAGTGCCTGGGATACAGTAGGTGATTAATAAATGTTTGCTATCATACATTTCCTGATGATATTCTTTATTACTTCTTTGTCTCCAAAGTTACTCATTGGTCATACATTAGAGCATAAAAATGCCATAAAGAACAAATACACTAAAAAAATTTATAACTATCTATTTCCACGTGTATTTTACACTGATGTAGGGAGATCTCTCTGTAAAAACTCCTTCCCAAAAGCAGATTTTCAATTTACAGGCTATTTATAGTTGAAGAGTTGGTATGGGGATACTGAAAGGTTGATACTATGGTCATGTGGTTAGTATCTGTCAGTCAGGATTTAGAGAAGCACAGATTTTAGGAGGGATCTTAGGAGACATCAAAGGCAACTCCAAGCCCCAGTCCCACTTTACAAATGAGCAAAGTGAGGTTTAGACAAGTGTGTTTGAGGGGAAAGAGCTGACACTGGAAGCTGGGGACCTTTGGCTTCAAAGCCTCCCTCTGATGCTTACTCCCAGTGGCACTGTAGACAAATCATTTAACTGAGCCTCAGTTTCCTCCTCTGTAAAATGATGAGGATGGTTTCTGAGGTTCCTTCTAGCAATAAATCTGGATATGACCTTATGAAGTGACTTCCAAGGATCGAACTGCTAGTAAATGTCAGAGGTGGAAGTGAAACCCAGATACTCCTGACTCCAGCTTCCTTGGGCTATTATGCCCCTCATAGGAGAGTCAATAAACAAGGATTTATTCATTTGAGGTGGGATAGGAGAACGATCACAGTCCTGGAGTAAGGAAAAACTGCGTTCAAATTCAGCCTCAGACTCTTACTAGCTCTCTGACCCTGGGCATCATTTGATCTGTTTGCCTCAGTTTCCCCATCTTTAAAACAGGCATAAAAATAGCACCTAATTTTGTAAGGTTGATGAGAGGATCAAATAAAGTAAAATTATAAAGCACTTAGCACAGTACTTGACACATAGCAAGCACTCTATAAATCCTAGCTCTTACTACTACCAGTACTACTACCACCACCACTACCACTACTACTATTGCTGCTGCTACTACTACTACTACTACTACTACTATGTTCTTACTGTGTGTCAGGTACCATGCTAGGGCCTAGGGACACAAATATAAAAATCAAATCCATTGTCTTCAAGGAGCTTACTCAAGTGAAGCAAGCAGAAAAAAGAATGGAAGGAAAAAAGAAAGAAAGAAGTTGGGTAACAAGGAAAAAAAAGAAAAAGTTAAAGTGTTTTGTACAGACAGAAGGAAAGACTAGAGAAAGGAAGTAAGGGAAGGGGATGAGAGTTCTTACAAGAGATGAGTGCCACCTCCTTCTTCTCTGTCCTTCCTACTGAAGCCTGCAACTCATTCTACCACTGCCGTTCCAGAGCAGAGAGTATGGTCTGGGTGAGGTGTTAGGAGAATGGGGTTAACCATTCAGATCTGGACCTCCTGCCCAAGTGTCTCCTCCAGTGAAATCATCCCATGGTGCATTAAACTCACCTCTCTCACCATATTTTACATCCCACTTTAGCCATCTCATCTACCTAATTCCACCCCAAGCACCATCTCTTTCCCTGCTCTAGGAAAAGGAATCAAGTCAATCCTGCCATTGTTCAGTAAACTCCAGTAACTCCTCATTACTTCCAAGGACTCCACTTTCAATCCCTAGGATTTTGGAGAGAAAGCAAAACACATATCTTCTCTGGGCAAATCACTCTACCTCTATTTGAATACAAGCACCTTGAGGGACCTGTCTTACTTGTGAGTTTTCACCCCAGGTAGTTTATTTAGCACAATGCTCAATTTTTTTTCCCATTCATGAATTCCCAATTCATTTTTCTCATTCATCCCATTCTTTGAGCAGCCTTTTCTGTTCCTAGGACAATGAATTTCAGAAGGGAAATACTTATTCTTCTATTCTGATACGTTAATTAGCTGCTATCAACTGTTCCAAGGCACTAAGGTGATGAGGTAGAGCACAGGGCTTGGAATTAGAAAGACTCATGTTCCCAAGTTCAAATCTTGCCTCAGTCACTTATTAGCTGCGTGACAAAAGGCAAAAGTCACACAACCATGTTTGCCTAAGTTTCCTCACATGTAAAATGAGCTGGAGAAGGAAATGACAAGCCACTCCAGTATCTTTATAAATAACAACAACAACCCCACAACTAAACAAAACAAATAAACAACAACAAAAAATCCCAAATGGGGTCAGAAACAGAAGGCATGACTGAAATGAATGAACAACAATCAACTATTCCAACAGCTAAAGTTTGTAAGGCTCCAACAATGAATAAGCCTTAGCAAACTGCTTTAGTACTTATTTCCTGAACTCATGGGGTTTTATTTTTTTACAGTTGGAAGGAACTATAAAAGTACTCAAGTCTAAATCCCTTATGAATATGAGGCAAAGAGCCAAGAATTACCTTCAGTCAAGGTAAGTCAACAAACATTTATCAAGTACCTACTAAGTGCCAGGAATTACACTAAGCACTGGAGATACAAAGAAATGAGGGAAATGAAAATAACCGCATGAACAAGACACATGCAGGATGACTTGGAGATTATCAAACAGGGAAATCAGGAGCATTAAAGGGGATAGGAAACAATTCTTTTAGAAGGCAATATTTTAGTTGGGACTTCAAGGAAGCCAGGGCAACAGAGGCAGAAAAAAGGAGATTAAGAGAGATCCAGGTATAGGAGAGAGCTAATCTTGCTTGAGGAACAGCAAGGAAGCCACCATCACCAGATTTTAGAGTCTGTGAAGGGGAATAGGTTGTAAGAAGACTGTAATGGTAGGAGGGGCCAAGTTATAAAGGGCTTTAAAAGCCAGAGGATTTCATATTTGATTTTTGGAAGTAACAGGCACCTATTGGAGTTTACTGAATTGGGTGGAGGATGATGTAGCCCTTTCAACCCAAATCTAGTTCTCATTCTATTTCATGGCATAGTCTTGGTCACTCATTCATTCATTCTTTCATTTTAATCTAATAAACATTTATTAGTTATCTACTATATATAATATATACCATATGATATATTACATATACCCACTGATAGATACTTTGGTAGCTGTTGGGAAAAAAAAGAAAAAAAAAAGAAAACCAGTTCCTAATCTCAAAGAGTTTAAAATCCAGTGGGGGATGGGAGGAAGGGAAAGACGAATGTCAGGCACCGATAAATATGGCGCAAATAGTAATTCAAGCAAATTAAGAGGCATACAAATGTTTAATGACTAAGAGTGTGAAAGATCTGTAGCAGAAGAGGATTCTGGGTGTGTAGGAAATGATGAGGGAATAACAACAAGAAAAACTACTGACATTTACAAAGGAATTGAAAGATGATCATCACCTTTTGCCATATAAAAGAAGGGAGATTCTTAAAATCTCAGGCTTAGAAGGAAACCCACTCCAACTTTACTAATATAGCAGTCATTTCTATCTATAATCAGTCAGTCAATAAACAAGAGGAAAGACAAGTGGTCACACAGTTTAGAGACCTCCAGGGAAGAGGAGGGAAGTTCATCCCATTTCAGGCAGCTCTCTAATCCATAGAAAATTTTTCCCTTGTCAAGCCTAAATATGCCTCTTTGCAACTTGTATTTATTGTTCTATCCAAGTGAAACAAGTGAAATCCATCTTCCAGGTAATAGCTCATCAGACACTTGAAGGCAGGTATCCTGTTCCCTTAAAAGCCTTTTCTTCCCAAGAGGGCACATGCTTAGTTCTTTTTGTTTGTTCTCCTCAGTCATGGATGCAGGTTTCAGAGTCAGATTAAAAGCATAGGTCTCCTGATTCCAAATCTAGTGCTCTCTGATAAATCTCCAGGACAGAGGAAAGGAGGTAGTACCTGGGCCAGACTTTGAAGGAAGGGGGTAAGATGTAAAAAGCCCCAAATTTTGGAAACCCAAAATCAAGCTGAGGGGCACCCCCCAAAAAAAATCAAGCCTAGGACTTGATACGGCTCCTGGGTCAGCAGTTTTCCTGCCCCTAGTATATTCACAGGCAATGTGATAGAGTGGAAAGAGCCCTGAATCACAAGAACTTGTGTTCAGATCCCTTCTCAAACAGGACCCTGGGTGAGGTATGTCATCTCTGAACTTCAGTTTCCTCATCTGGAAAGTGGGCACAGGCATGGGTGCAGTATGAATAAGATCTCACCTCTGATCTAACTTAACTAATCTATGCATTCTAGGGCAAGTCATTTTACCTCACCATCTCAATTTCCTCCAAGAGGTAAAAAGAGAAGGAATGGTTTACATGCCCTCTGAGACCCCTTCCAGCTCTCAATCATGACTTTATGTCTTGTCCTTTACCTCTATAGTGCCTCTTTAGCCTAGGATAGCCCCACTCTTTCGACAAGACTAACAGAAACCATTCCTCCCCTTTCCCCCAAATTAATCCACTTAGTTTTGGAACCCCTCCCTGGGATTGAGCAGTCCTGGTTAATTAGTGACTACAAATTCACTTTACTCATTACTTCAAGTTGTTTCCTTTCATGCTATCCATCCCAAGTACCTTGCTAGCTGCTAAGTTTCTAGAGTATAGTGATCAAGTCAACATTACCACTACATCTGGAAAGAGAATGACAACCAACTGTTCTAATGTTCCACGAACCATCCTTGTAATTCTAAGGTTCCCTTTCCTGGAGACCAGTGATGTTGCATTGGATAGAGCCCTGGACCTAATGTCAGGAAGACCTAGATCAAATCTGGTCCCAGATACTGGCTGTGTGATGCTGGTCAAGTCCCTTAACCCTGCTTTCCTCCGTTTCTTCATCTGTAAAATGAGGTGGAGAAGGAAATGGCAAACCACTCCAGTGTCTTCACCAAGAAAATCCCAAATGGGATCACAAAGAATAAGACACAACTGAAATGACTGAACAGCAACAACATTTCTAGAAAACACTCCTCAATGTGCATTGTCTCCCCCAGTAGCATGCATTTCATTTTTCTATTTTTATTCCCCACTGCCTAGAACTGTGCCTTGACACAGAGTAGGTGCCTGATAAATGCCCCTTCATACATCCACCCTAAGAGCCCACTCCCTCCCTTGCAGGACTACTATAGGAGAAAGGACTTTGTGAAATTTAAAAGCACTACAGAAATGGGAGTTTTCTGGCAGAATGAACCTTTAGCCAAAGCTTTGTGGAAGTTAAGTGATAAATACTCATTTTCACACATATTCCTACTGCCCTAGAATGCCATTTAATCAATAAATCTATAGCTCAGTCCTCAGGGAAAGCAGCACAAAGTGCCCAGAAGAGAGAGGAATCATTAAAATTGAGGTCTGAAAAGAGCCCTGTACTTCTGCACAGCAAGCCACCCAGCGCCCAAGGCCACATCACTTAACCTTCCCATGTCCCAGTGTGCCTAGCTATATAGTGGGGAAGAATGCTAATTGCTGAGTTTTAAATTTCTACAGTATGAACTCCAGTGCCCTCTTGGAAATTTTATAGCAAGTAAGGGATAAAAATAAATTGTTAGTTAAGTATTTGCTACAGCACATTTTCATCTTGTAGCAAGATACCTTTGTGCCCCGTGGGAAGCATAAAATGCTTAATTAAGACAATTAAATTCATTTCAAAGTATGTACTATGCAGCAAGGTCCTGTGTTAGAACATGAGAACCCAAGAGCAAAACCACCCTGCCCTCAAGGAGCTTACATTTGTCAGAGTTCTGAGAACTGACTGGCCATCTAGAATTCATAGTTCAGAGGGCCAATTCCCTCCTAGTCCTGAAAGAAATTTGGAGTATCATGCTCTTGGAATCAAAAGGAATACTTGGGTCACATTTGGGCATGTTGAAAGAAGAATACACAGTCTTCTATGGGAAAAAAAAGTAAGAAGAAACCAGGACAGCAGCTCTCAGTTTCATCTGAGCCAACTCTGTAAGAGCCCTAATGTTCCTCAATTGAATGTAATAAAATATACTAATGTAATAAAATATACTCAGTTGAATATAATAAAATATACTAAAATATAGTAAAATATAATAAAATAAAAAATAAAAATATAGCCTCTCTGGTTTTCTTTCTCTTTTTTTAAAATTTTGGTTCTTTTTGAAGGGGGAAGGAAGGGCAATTGGGGTTAAGTGACTTGCCCAAGGTCATACAGCTAGCAAGCATTAGGTGTCTGAGGTGGGATTTGAATTCAGGTCCTCCTGACTCATCCTCTGAATCAAGATTGGTGTTCTATTCACTGCACCACCTAGCTTCCCCTCTGGTTTTCTCTTTGTAGTGTTCTTGGGTCTGACTAGCTTGGCCTCTTTCCCTGGCCCTGTTAATTATTCAAGTAGAATGGTCTTACATTGTCTTTTTAAGATTGTCTAGAGGTTTTGAACCTTGACTCTGTACTTTCTTGTATAATATCTGCACTCTACACATGAGAGGAGGCCCTAGGTCTAGACAAATGTCTTAAGTCTTCCCAAGGCAACTTCCCCTTGTTGGCTTTGTGCTCGCGTTCCATTCTACATAGAGCTCAACCAGATTTCAAAAAGGTGACAGATATGACAAGATGGAATGTCCTTTCAAAACTCCCAGGTTGGATCCAATAAAGACTGTGATTGTTCAGTCTCTAGGAAAGAACTCTGGGCCTTCTGAATTACAAATCTCAGAATGTCAATAAATTCTCAAATCCCTATTATACATTTTATTTGGTTGAGGGGTGGGGTGGGGAAAGTAATAATATGTAAATAGATAAGTGGAGGACCAAACTCCTCCCAATGCCTTCCTTTATTGAAGGCAGGAAATGGACTTTGTCTCATTCAACTCTGTATCTACTTCTCTGAGTAGGCTCAGCTCCATGGTACCAGATGCCCTTGCACTGGATATCCTCTGGTCTCCCCTTTTTCCTGACTCCTTTTGTGTGTTGTCTCCCCCATTAGATTGTAAACTACTTGTGAGCAGGGACTGTCTTTCTTTTCATGAATTATATCCCCAGTACTTAGCACAGTGCTTTCCATATAGTAGGTACTAATAAATGTTTATTAGATTGGATCAGACTGGATTCAAAGCAAATTAAAAGTATGTACAAAATAATTTCAGACACAAGAGATAACTGATAATGGGAAGGGCCGAGAAAGAACCCATGTAGGGGTGGTACCTGAGCTGTGCTTCCAATGAATCTAGCAGTTTCAAGAGGTGGAGGTGAGTCATTAGGATGTTAAAGGCAAAAGGGACAGCCTGGGCAAATCCATGTAGGTGGGTTGGCAGTGTCATCTATGGGCAACAGCTAGCAGGCCAATTTGACTATAATAAAGAATTCATGAAAAGAAGTATTATGAAATGAGACTGGAAATGCAGGTAGATAGCTATTTTGAGGAGGATTTAAAATTCTAGGCAAGGCTAAGTACAATTTAAGATAGATTACTGGCTAGAATTATTTCCATTTTTCAGAAGGTAGAAGTGAAAAACAGGGAAGTCTGATGACTCACTTTTGGTCACATGAAATGGGACTGGCTGGTGGGTATACTTGGGCTAGCCAATTGTTAAGTTTTCTGAGTGAGCATTTATTTCTCCAAAATCGACAAACATCAACCATGGGTTGATGGCTTTCTTTGTTTGGCTGATTGTTAGAATTAAGAAAATGATGGGCAAAACATTCATGTGTGCCCTGTGTATATCTTTTTCTCTCCTCTGGAGAAATGGCTGTTAAACATTTGTCAGCATGTCCCTGGATGTAACTGTCTAGGACGTCCAATCATGTACTACTCAACTTGCCTATATAATTGTCACATATGCTCCATCAACTAAATTTTAGCTTCTGAGGCTAGATCTCAATGTTAAACTCATCCCTGTGGCTTTGCAGAGATCATGACAGTCATTCGTACAGAAAAGGCACTAAATAAATATTTGGAGTTCCCATGTGGTTTCAAAGCACTGAACTTAAGAGTCAGGTGGCCTGTGTTGGAATCCTATCCCTTACCACTTACTGTGTGACTGTGAATACGTTACTTATCCTTTCTGGGCCTCAGTTTCTTTTCTGTAAAATGACTTCTAGTCTTAGCTTTCTCACTTGTGAAATGAGGGAGTTGGACTAGATATGTGTTAAAGCCCCTACCATATGTAAGTTGATGATCCTTTGAAATCCCTGCACTGTGATTCTGTTATCTACACACAAATTTCATCCCTACATTTTAGAGAAAATGTCAGTTGCTCCAAATTATCTTTTCAATCCTCTCCTTGGAAAGACAGTGGGGTAGAGATTGGTTCTGGACTCTAAGGAAGCCCTTAGTTCAAAGATGGCTTTTGATGTTCTTCTGTGAGGTTCAAATCCAGCCTCAGACATTTACTGCCTGTGTTGACCCCAGGCAAGTCACTTAAATGTGTTTACCTTAGTTCCTCAGTTGCAATATGAGATGGAGAAATTAACGACAAACCATCTCCCAGTGTCTCTGCCAAGAAAACCCTAAATGGGGTCACAGAAATTCAGATGTGACTGAAAAAAAACTTCACAACAATTCTGATGCTTACTTTGTGTCCTTGGCTAAGTTATTTAACCTTACTAAGCCTCATTTTTCTTATCTCTGAGAGGGAGCGTTGCAAAAAATCACCAAATACATAGTTTTTGACCCAAGAATATCACTATTAGCCATGTACCTCAAGGAGGTCAAGGACAGCAGAAAAAGATCACATGCACAGAGATATTTATAGCAGTACATTTTGTTGCAGCAAAGAACTGGAAACAAACAGGTGTCCATCAATGATAAATGGCTGAACAAACCATGGTGGATGAATGTAATAGAATTTATAGCACCATAAGGAAAAAACCACTCTGAAAATCAGAGAATATGGGAGAAATGAAACAAAACAAACTTGTATAAGCTGATGTAGAGTGAAATGAGGAGAATGATTTCTATAACGACCATAATAACAATGTGAGGGAAAACAACTTAGAGAGACCTCAGAACTCAAGGCAGAGCAGGGACTAGACCAATAATGACTATAAGAGGCTAAGGAAGGCAGGGACTTCCCACCTCTTTCCTAAGAAGTGATGGACTAGAGGTGGGGAAGCAGACATTCTTCCTCAGATGTGGCCAACAGGTTAATTTATTTTGCTTGACTATACTTTGTTACAAGAGAAGGCTTCTACTTGGGATGGGAGAGGAGGCAGGTTAGTGGGGGATGGGGTACTAGTAAATGTTTTAATAATCTAAGGAATCTCCCCCCCCAAAAAAAGAATACAAAATGCATTTTTAAGTTTAATCACTTTCTTAAGTCTAGACAATCAACAAAACAATAAATCAAGCCCTGATGTGCAGATTTCCCAGGAGTAGATGCTTACCTTGAAAAGTTAGCAATTGGCTGGTTCAAGCTGCCTATAATACACATCTGCCCTTGTAGAAATTGTGTGCAGCTAATTCATCCACTTTTCTTTCTGTTTCCCAACCCCAATACACATACAGACACAGACACAGACACACACACACACACACACACATACACACACATACAAAATTATCCAGCTAAGGCTTCCCTGTCTTGCACTTTTACACCCCGTAGGTAAGTACGTTTTTTTAATGCAATTATTTTCTCATTACCTTGTGTACAAATACATACACACACACACACACTCATACACAGGCACACACATGAGCATACACGCGCACACACCCTTTTGGAAAATTGTGTAACTGAAGTTCACAATTTTTTATACAACCTTCTCTTTTTCTTTGTGACTTGAAATGTTTATGTTTACAGCTAATTAAGTTCACAATTTTTTTTAAAGTTGTGAGAAAAATACAAAGCAAATAAAAACTTCCAAGGTCCCTACCCCTATCAATCTCTGTTCAGTTAATCCTGCGAGCTCTGGAGTCATTTCCAAATGTTAAGCTATGCCCCAAGCTTTAGTTTAATCAACCTACCCACCTTTGTTCCTAATATTTCTCCGTTTGGAAAGCTCTGTGGGCTCCTCCCTGCCTAGATTTCCTTCAAGGGGCAGTTAAAACTATTGCTTCTCCATGAAGCCTTTTAATATCCTAAAATTTCCCCTTACAAAAATCACAGAGAATTTCAGAGCTAGACAGGACTTTAAGAAGTCTTGTAGTCCAAGGTCCTTATTTCAGGGCTATGGACATTGTGATCTGGAGAGGTGATGGGGCTTACCCATGGTCACAGAAGGAGCATGAGCCCGGATTCAAAGCTGGGGCTGCTGACTCCAATGTTCAGGGCTCTTTCTGCAACACTCCACTCCTTCCTTCTCTCTTTCCCTTGTCCTCAAGTCCTAGAGCCCGTAAAGCCTGTATTACGTGATTTGCCACTTGCCGATGTACTTCCTTGTCTTGTTTTTCAAATGTTTCCATGCTTGTCACTCTCATTTCTCCAATTAGCTACAAACTCCTTAGGGGCAGGGACCTTGGCAGATCCGTGTACAATTAACCAGTCTTTAAGCTCCCTTTTCAATCTGAGTTGCGAAGACTGGGGATTCGGGGTCAGAATGGAAAGATCAATTGACTGGTTACCAGGAGAGAATGGAGTTCAAATGCTGCCTCTGACATCATTCATGTGATTGTGGGCAAATCATTTCATTTCCTGGGTGTAAGTTTCCTTATTTATAAAATGAAGACAATAATAAACTACTTGTAGTACTCCCACACCCAGCCCCTAAAAGGTTGTTGCAGCAATTAAATAAGATGAAGTATATAAGGTTCTTTATAAACATTAACATCTGCCTGGTATTGGTACTAAATCTTTTTTTTTCTCTTGTTTATCCCCCCACGGGGCCTAGTAGAGTGCTGGGTACCCAACAGTAGCTTGATAAATACTGATTCATCTTTCAGGTATGAAAGAACAGTGGAAAAGGACCATATGCACAGAGATATTTATAGCAGCACATTTTGTTTCAGCAAGGAACTGGAAACAAACAGGTGATAAATAGCTGAACAAACCACAGGGGATAAATGTAATGGAATTTTATAGTACCATAAGTGGCTCAATGGATAGAGCACTGGTTCTAGAGTTAGAAAGACCTGAGTTCAAATTTAATCTCAGATTCTTACTAGCTGTGTGACCCTGGGCAAGTCACTTTCCTCATTTTAAAAGTGAGCTGGAGAAGGAAATGGCAAGACACCGTAGGATCTTTGCAAAGAAAACCCCTAACGGGGTCATGAAGAGTTGGACTCAACAAGTGAGAGGTTAAATGACCACTTGCCCAGGGCCACCCAGCCAGTGTATTTTTCAGGTGCAACTTGGACCTAGGCCTCCCTGCCTCCAAAGTTTCCTTTCTATCTGCTATTTCTTTTCCTTAACTTTTCTCTGATTGAGCAGTGCATTTAACTTTTACACGACTTGAAAAGTGGAAAACAGGAATTCCAAGAATCTCCAAATAAATCTCCAAGAAATTCTGATCAAGCTCTCCAAGTATTCCTTGCTTCTCTGGTTTATGAGAAGCACTAAGTTAATATAGGAAAACTGATAGCAATTACCTGCACAGATGAACTCTGACAAAGGTTACTGCTTTGTCAATGATTGGAAAGGCTTGAAAGGGAAGAAGGGAGGGAATGGAAACTGCCAGATCCTGCCTGCCTGGGAACCAAGAGATTAGTGAGTTGGTGTTGGTCAGGTTGATACAAGAGAAAAAAGAGAAAAAAGGTGGTGGTGTAGTTTAAAGCAAATTGGGTTTGAATTTAAAAAGGACTGGAATTAAATTTTAACTGTTACTTACTGTTAGTGATACCTTGGGCCACTCCTCGCCTCAGGGACTCAGTTTCCTCACCTTTTAAATGGTGGGGTTACACTAAATCAGCTTGGATTCAGTCAAAGGGTCACACTTGAGGACCTAAAGGGCCACATGCAGCCTTGAGGCCGCAGGTTCCCCACCCCTGGACTAAATGAACTCCAAAGCCTCTTTCAGCTACAATATTCTACATTCTAACATTCTATATCTTAAGGCCCTTTACAGCTCTAACATTTTGATGGAGGCTTCATTTCTAACGCATCCATTCTATGTTCTAAGGTTCTACTTCCCATGGTCAATGATCCAAGGTCACCTCTAGTTTGAGCATTCTATGATCTAACATAGCTCTAACATGCTATTGTTTAAGACCCCTTCCAGCTCTTACATTCTATGTTCTAAAATCTTTTCAGGGTCAATATTTAATGTTTTCCTGAGCATTCAGTTTTCAGATCCCTTCCAGTCTAACATTCTATGGTTCTATGAAGGTTCTCTGGAGGTTTCGTGATGTGGTTAGCTAATAACACTCGGAGAAGGAGCAAAGAAACAACTGTGAAATGAGTTCAGATGGAGAAAAGCAGCCTGGAAGCTGACTAATCGATTATAGCTATTCTAGCAGTTGATTACAATGTCTATACCTAAAAATCACAGGACCCAAATTTGGCTGCCCCTTTGTCTTTGCAAAGATGGGACAAAAATCAATGAGGATGATATGATGTCACATGATTGAGATCACCAACAGTGAGACTTGCTGCTTGTTTTGTATGATAGGAGTTATGGCAAGCCTCTAAGAAATTAGGCTGCTGCTGCCCACATACCTTAAGAACCAGCTCTTACTAAGTGTTTCCAATGACTACTGTGAGAATGGCGAATGTAGAAAACATCTTTTTCTGTGTCCTGTTGGCTTATAAATTTGATAAATAATGAGGCTGTGCTGCCTATACAAATAACATCGCAAAAGACCTGCCATTAGTGGGCTATTACACTTAGATCTTTTTCCAGTGGTTAGTATAGGCTTCCACTTATCCATCTCTCATACCTAGTCCCTTTCTGACCATTGGCAGACCCTTGTGATACAGAGAGTTGGGATTAAGAGTACAGTCTGTGGTACTGGAGAAAATTATTTGGCCATTATGGGACTCAGTTCAACCAATCAGGCTATCTCCACTTGCTAGTTCTGTGATCTTGGGGAAATCATAACCTCACTGTACTTCAGTTTCTGTATGAGAGTTATTCAAGATGATTTTAAAGGTTCCTTCTAGCTATAGAAAAAAGGAAGGAAGGAAGGAAGGTAGGAAGGAAGGAAGGAAGGAAGGCAAAAAAGAAAAAAGAAAGGAAGGGAAAAAGAAAGAAAAAAAGGAAGGAAGGAAGGAAGGGAAGGAATAGAAAGAAGGGAAAGAAAGGGAGAAGGAAGAAAGGAAAGAAGGGGGAAGGAAGGAAAGAAAGAGGGAAGGAAGAAAAGAAAGAAGGGGAAAGAAAGGGGAAAAAAGGAAGGAAGGAATACAGAGAAAAGAAAATAATTTCATTAGAAGGCACCTTAGAGTCCATCAAGTCCATACTTCTCATTTTACGAATAAGGCAGAAAAGACTAAAGAAAGAGAGCTAAGTAATTCTAACAAGGTCACAAAACTAGTTTGCAACAGAATGAAGGCTCAAACGCAAGTTTCTTGACTCCCAGGCCTGTACATTCTCCTCTACCAGGTCCTTTTCTTCCCATATACTGTTAGAGTAGAACTCCAATTGCTGACATAAAGCAGCTGACTTTTCGTGGGACCCTCTCCTTGGTGTTTTCTTTGAGTGCCTTTTAATGATAAACTTTGGAAATATCAATGAACACCAATGGGGATTATAGGTTTTTCTAGAAGAAATTCCTCTTTTAGGGAAAGCTAAGTTCTTTATTTAGGCTTAACGGGATGAGAAATCTCTAAGGTGGTCAAAGCAAATCATTCTAAAGTGCCAAAAAAAAAAAAAGGAACCAAATTACAAGAAAAAAATATGACTAAGAGTTCATGGATTTTGGTTGTGCCACCAACCTTGGGTTCAGTTACTTCTTTTAGAAAGAAAAATGAGGGAATAGAAGCATTTATATAGCACAGAAGTCGGGAGGTTAAATGATTGGCCCAGGGTCAAACAATTGGTAAATACCTAAGGCTGGATTTGAACTCAGGTCTTCCTGACTTCAGGCCTGGTATTCTATTCACCTTATCACTGAGAAGAGTTTTAGACTAAACAATCTCTTAAAAATCCCTTATAGGTCAAATATTCTATGGGTTATAGGATACCAAGGGATTCCAATAAGGAGTGCTCTGTGGGTAACTAACAATCTTAGCACAAGGACAGGTGTACAGAAAAACAGAATAGTCTTTCAAGCACGTAAAAAAAATCTAAGTGTTTGACTCTCTCCCTTAGTACAGGGATGGTCTGAAAAGTGTGTGACCCTCTGCTTAGGAAGGTGTGGGAAGGCTACAGTCATGAGAAATATCCCTGCTACTTGCTAGTCCTATGATTGCTAAAATGTTATCACTAGAAACTCAGAACTTTTCTTTTTAAACGCAAATACTTTAGGTGGAGGAGGAGAATGTGGCTAACCATTAGCATAGCATAAACCATTATCGCCTTAGTATGAATTAATTTATAGAATTTTTCCTTACCTAGCTGAGAACAAGACTCAGGGAATATCGAATGTGGTGTAAAAAAGTGGGGGTAATTTCAGGGTAAGGTACATTGCCAGGGCTTGCACCCAGAAGTCTTGTGCTCTGGGGAGGCTGGGGCAGGGAGGGAGAGCAGAAACAAGATGGACTAAAAGGTAAGAATCATTCTTCCCCACAACTCTGAAATTTAAGGGGTCATAGTTAAAATAACAGCTCACATTTGTATAATACTTTGTACATTTTTTCAAAGCCCTGATTCAATCCATTTTATAGAGATTAAAGACAGCTGACATTTATCTAATGCTTTAAAGTTTTCAAAGCACTTCACATACATTATCTCCTTTCTGCCTTACAATAACCCTATGATCTAAGATCTATTGTGATTTTATCCCCATTTTACAGAAGAGAAAACTAAAAGTAAAATAAGGAGCCCATGCTCATCAGTGTCAAAGGAGGAATCTGAACCCAGGATCATCTTCTACTACAGAGGAAACTAAAGCATAGAGGGATTAACTGCTTGCTGATGTTATATCACTAGTAAATAATTAAGCTAGGACTTGCCCACAATCCAAGCACGTATTCATCCCCCATACAATCTGTTACACAAATCAGTCTTCCCAAAGGACCCTGCCAGGAGGTTATTAATTCTCTGCTTTTCAAAAACTATTCTTTCTGTCTTCCTTTAGGCTCCCAAAAGAATCTAATTCAAGTTGTTGATTATTTTTTATTTATCTGTACACATCTTGTTTATACTTAGTTGTTTTTATGTTGTCTCCCTCATTAGATGGTGAGTTCCTTGAGAATAGTGACTCTATTGCCTTTTTTGAAACCTCAATTACTAACGTGTAGTAGGTGTTTAATAAACGCTTGTTTTTGTATTTTATTTTTCCCCACGTAATCACGTTCCTTTATTCTTATAAGTAGGTATTTGGATATTCAAACATGTTCCTGGTGTCATAACACACAAAGACATTCATTTCCTCACACTCACACATTAGCCCATACTAGTGTGCCCAACTATGCCTCAAACAAGTTCACACTTAGAGATTCACATACTCACAAATAGACCCTTATTTATGACTGCATTTGTGTATATAACTAATACTTATAGTATAGGGATTCTCAACCTTTTTTTGCCACTTCGAGTCCTGTGGCAGTCAGGTGAAGCCTGTGTCTCATCAGCAGCCTCTTCCCCTCCAGGAGGGCACTGCCCCCTTTCTAGCTCCCCTTTATGTTTTCCCCCATTAGTATACTTATATCCTTTAGAGTGGGAACCATCATATCTTCTTGTATTTGTCTTCTTAGCACTTAGCTTAGTGCCTAGTATACAGTAAATGTTTAATACTCACCTCAGGGTTGTAGCCAAGTGTAGGTGTGCAATGCAAACCATTCCCCCTTTGCAAATCTACTTCCCTACCCTGAGGACAAGGTGGGCAGAGACTTAGGTTGTGTGTGTGTGTGTGTGTGTGTGTGTGTGTGTGTGTGTGTGTTTATAGTGGAGACATCTGCCAAGCACTTACTCAATTGTCAGATTCAGTCCCTCTCCCAGAATGCAGATATACAGGTTAAGGTTCTTCCTCAGAAATAATATGGGGGTGGCAACATTTCCTGACCTGCCCTCCCCTCTACCCAAATTATCATCTCTTTAAAGGGTACAGCATAAATGGACTTCATGCAAGTTGTTTTGTATTCTAAGCCTTAAAAATGCAGAAGTAGAGCCGAGAAAATAAAATTCTTTTGAGAAATAAAATCACACCAGCATCTTCGATTCTGTTTTAGCTTTATGAGCTGTTCATAAAGTTCAGAATTCTCTCGTTAGAGTAAAAATCAAAACTCCAGTGATTCCCTATGACTTCCAAGATCAAACACAAAATCCTCTGTTTGGCATTTCAAGCTCTTCACAACCTGGTCCTTTTTACCTTCCCAATCTTCTTACATTCTGTCCCCCCTCCATAAACTCTGCTGTTTAGTCATATTGGCCTGTCCACTGTTTCTTGCACACCACACTCTCATCTCTCATTTCTATACCTTGGCACTGGCTGTATGTACCCCACTACCTAGAAGACTCTCCTTCCTACTTCAACTCTAAGACTCTTTTGCTTTCTTTAAGCCTCACCTCAAGTATCATCTCTCCAGGAGAGCTTTTGGTCCTACAAATTGTTAGTGAAGCTTATGCTATTACTAATTATACTAATTTGTCATTTCTGGAGATTAGGGAAAGAGCAATTGACAGTTTAGTTAATAGATACAAAAATGTGGCATATAAAACAGGGGCTTATATATGTACATATAATAATAATGTAATATATATATATATATATATTGTTTCTTCTGATTTACATATGTTGTTTTTCCCATTAAAATGTAAGCTCCTTGAGGGCAGGGACTACTTTTGTGGGGGGAGGGGTCTTGATATTGCTTGTGCTTAGCACAATGACTACTAGCACATAGTAAGTGCCTAAAAAATGCTTACTAATTCACCAGGGAAAAACACCCCCAAACTATACGTAGAAACAGCCAAGTATCTTATATCTGGTCACTAGCAAAGGATAATTGTTCCAACTATTCCAAATATCTCATTGGAACGATCACTGTTCTGTAATCCATGTATATTGTGACCTTAGAAATCAAAGACTTTAAGAAATAGAAGGGACTCTAGTTACAGATAAAAAAAAAAAACTAAAGGTCAGCAAGTTCATGTACTTGACCAAGACAAGACAGCTAATTTATATCAGAGAAAGGTCTGAAACTCAAATTCTCAGAGCTCTCAGTACAGCCTGACCTCTAGAACATGCTATCTGATTTGACTATACTTAATTTTTTGCAGTATGCCATTTATTAAGGTGAGATACTTATAACCTGATCTGAGTTTGGCTGATTCTGTGTGCTCTGGAATCTTTTTTAACCCTTTAAAAAGTGTTTTTAGCTTTCCTGTTCAGTTAAACAAATTCAAGCTAAATGTATTAAATTAAATTAATTACATTTATGTATTTGGTTAAATTTTATTAAATGCCTATTGTGGGCAAAGTACTATATCCCGTCTCTGGGACTGGGGTGGAGAGGAGGAACAGGGAAAGATTCCAAGTTTAGAGTTTAGGTGACATCATCAAATATTTCATTTGTATCCATTAATTCTAGCAGCTTCTTAGCTTGTCCTTCCTAATCTGTCTTGACTGCAGTGGCATTTATGCTAGATAAGTATAAAATTGGGTCACTAGCAAGGAATATTTGAAACATGATCTTGACTTGATGATTATTTCCTCCGGTGCCATCTGGTAAGACGCAGTCCCTGTTCTTAAGGAGCTCATATTTTAGTAGAAGAATAAGACACATGCACAGGAAATACAATATACAATAACATGTAGAAGATGACTTAGCAGGTGTATAACATTGTTACTGAGCTGCCCATGTAAGACACAGTGATGATTTGCTACTGAGATCTAAGTATCATTTAACAACACTGTCTCTCTCAAGATAGAGTATCAAAACAACAGGAGAGAAAGTGAAAGTCAAATCAAGAATCCCTATATGTAAATGATCTGGTAAAAGAAGACAGAGAACAGTAAAGCAAGTTGTTCCTTCTCCTCAATCTACCTTCCCAATGGCAAAAGCAACAGAGAAAAAAAGGGGGCCACAGGCTGGAAGGAATAAATCCAGGCACAAGCAGCAAATGGCAGATGACAGTTTCTCTTAAAGGAGAAAAGAAGTGGACAGCTGCTCTTAGAGACATCTGTTGTCCCTCTTGCACTCTCGTTTCCATATGGGTTATTTTCCCAGATGGGATCTGAAGACAAACAGGGCCTGTGAAAAGCAGCACATTCTCACCAGGGCTCCTCCGTCAGTTTCAGAGGTTTTCAGCACAGCAGACAGCTGCTTCCCAAATTCAGCTCTGCTCCCCTTCTCTAGGTCAAGCTCAACCCTGTGTTTATACACCCCACCCTAACCACATTTACTTCTTGGGTTTTTGACAGGCAGCCAAGTTCTCTCCAGAATCCCAAAGGTGGGGCCACCTTACCCAACTTGTTGCTCAAGCCAGTCTCATCAAGGATGCTTTGTAATAAGACACAATTTAAGAACCTAGGATTGCTTCGATGTGGAAAGATGACATTTTCTGCAAAGCAGGGTAAATAACCCTGCAAAGGTGAACCTTTGAGACTGGTCTTTTCTTGAATCTCTCTAGTTTGGAATGGTAGACACAAAAAGTGGGAAGGATCACTGAATTTGGAGGCAGAAATCCTTGTTTTGAAGATAGCCCAGTGAAAAGAGAGAGAGCCTTTGACCCAGAATCAGGAAGACACGAGTTCAGATCCAACCAGAGACACTTAGTAGATGTGTGGCCATATGTAGGTCACTTAACTTCTGTCTGACTCAGTTTCTTCAACTGTAAAATGGCACCCATGTTCAAGTATTGTTGTAAGGATCAAATAAGATTATATTTATTGAGTAGTCAACACAGTCAAGGTAATGGAAGGTACATGATGAATGTTTGTTATTATTACTGTTATCTCCTTGATTAAGGACTTCAGCTTCATCAAAGAGCCTGGATCAGTTGATGTCTAAGGCTCTTTCCAGCTCTAAATTCTATTAATCTGGTGAGCATCATTAATTTATCTAAAACCATTTTAAAGGATTACTCTGTGTATTTGATAACATTTCAGTTCCCTTAAGCTTGGTTTCTATAAAAGCTGATCTTATTTGAGAAAATTCAGTCCTCTTGTCTTGTTCATGTTCTGTGAGAAATAAAGGCAATCTGAGGTCCAAAAATAAATAAATAGTCAAATGAATAAATAAATAAATTCTGTGTGCAAAAACAACACTAGTCCCTGGGAGAGATGTCCAATTTAGAAATGTCCTCACAGACCGTGTAGTTAAATAGGAGCAAAAGGTATAAACATGGATAATTGTAATACATAACATCACATGGAAAGAACATCAGAGGCATGGGGACTAGACCTAATACTAATACTAATTAATAATAATTTCATTAGTGTAGAGTAAGGACACTACTTTTACAAGCTCAGGTCAGCAGTTTCTCTCTAACTCACAGTCTTAAAGAGAACCCTGAGGTGAGTGACTTGGTCTTCCTTAAAACTTGGAAGTGGTTTGGTTCCTTAAGTAAATTTTCTTGAAAATTACCTTTCTCTGATGTTTTGAGAAACAACTGAATAATTTTTATTTTCCTTAAAATTGCTGTAAGTTTTTGTTTAGAAATATGATTATTAACATGCTATTGTGCGTATGTGTGTATTTAAAGCTAAGTTGCATGCCCAAGATCACACAGGAAATATGTTATCAGAAGTCTGAGTCCAGTCCAGCTCTTCCTTTCTTCAAGACTGGCTCTAAATTCACTATGCTATAATGCCTCTTACAGATGCACAGAAAAATAGGATGCAATGTGAAGTCTGAAGGAGATGGTTATTACCAGTGGAGGAGAAATGCAAAGGGAGAGAAAATTTTATGGGAGAGTTAAAACGTATAGGCATTCTTCTGGTAAAGAGAGACAGTTCAAGCATATAGAACAGTATGATTTAAGGATGATGTGACAGAAGACTGGACAGATATCGTTAAAAGGTCCTGAATGCCAAGCAGCAAGATTTACTAGGTAGGCATCAAGATTTCCATGAAGATTTATGTGCAGAGGAGTGGTATGATTTTAGATCCATGTTTAGGAAAAATTGGGTCACTGGTATAATGAAGGTCAGATAGGAGCAAGAGATAGAAGAGGTGGGGGAAACTCTTGGGAGGTTTTTAAATTTGTATACCAGGGAGGTGGTACTGAGTACCTAAACAGAGCAATCACCATTAGCTGGAAATATGTGATTCAAAGAGTGAGATACTGTGAGTATTTATTTGCTTTTGGTGTACAGTAAATACCAAGAAGGATCATCTCTTCCTCTCAGCTTCTTAACTTTCTTTGTTCTTCTTTGGAGACTCAGATCAAATGCTACCTTCAGCAGGAGGTGTTTACTCATCCCTTTCAGGTGTGAGAGCCTCCCCTCTCTAAGTTTCTCTTATATCTACTTTGTATGTCTCTCTTCTATACCTACATCCTCATATATTATCTCTTCTTATGGGATGTAGTAGGGTCCTAAAGAATAGATTTTTTGCTTCTTCTTTGTAATAATGCTTTACCACAATATCTGGGACATTGTGCTGAATCAATACTTAATAACCAATTGATCTTATGACATTCTATATGCCACAAGGAACATAGGTTTTAGCAAAATATTGGAACTTCTAAACAACTAGGAACTCATTTCAAATGGAATGGGCCACCTCTGAGACAAAGCATTCTTCTCAGGGGAGATGTGTCTATGTGGAGGTAGGATGACCTACTGTCTAATGGACTGAAGAGATCCTTGAGGCTTTAGATAGGGAACTCAATCATAGGCTCATATGATATCCAGAAAGAGAGAAATATCTAGTCAAACCCTTCTGTTTCACAAGTGATGAAACTGAGACCCAGAGAAAGGAAGTGAATGTCCAGAGTCACATAAACAGTAAGGTGGAATATTAGAATTTGGGCCTCTAAAGAGTATTTTGAAACTTGAATCAGTAGGACAAAGATTTTATTGATCATCCATTGAGAATGTGGTCGAGTGCTTTCTATACTGACTGGAGGCAACAAATCCTTTCCAATCTAAGATCTTGTATTTAAATGAGTCTTTGTATCTATGTTCTTCTATAGAGTATTAGACTTAATTACATAGAGAGAAGAAGACCTTTTAAAAAGCTGCTCCAATAGTCCAAGAGAGAGATGGTAAGGTTCTAAACTACAGTCATGACCATGTGAACAGAAAGGGATGCATATGTGATTTAAATATGTGATGTAATCATATGACTTTGCTCCCCAACAGAGTACCTGGCAGAGATGTACAGGCACACCTCATTTTACTGTGTTTGCTTTATTGTGCTTAGCAAATAATGCTTTCTTTTTTTTTTTTTTTTTTTTTTTTACAAATTGAAGGGTTACGGCAACTCTGAATTGAGTGCGTATATCAGCGCCATTTTTCCAAAAGCATGTGCTCACATTGTGCCTCTGTGTCACATTTTGGTAATTCTCACAATATTTCAAGCTTTTTCATTATTATATCTGCTATGGTGATCTGAGATTACTGATCTTTGATATTACTATTATAATTGTTTGGGGGGCACACAAATCATGTTCATATAAGAGGGGGATCTTAATCAATAATTATTGTGTGCAATCTGACTGTTCCACTGATGGCCATTCTCAGTCTCTCTCTTCAGGTTTTCTTTATTCCTTTAGACACAACAGTATCGAAATTAGGCCAAGTAATAACCTTACGGCAGTCTCTAAGTGCTGTTTTATTTTAAGAAATTGCCACAGTTACCCCAGCCTTCAGCAACTACCAGTTGCTGATCAGTCAGCAACCATGAATATCAAGGCAAGATCCTCCATTAACAAAAAGATTAAGACTCCCTGAAGGCTCAGATGATGGTTGGAGATTTTTTTTTAGCAATTAATATTTTTAAATTAGGGTGTATATATATATATATTTTTTTAAAAATAATACTATTGTACATGTAATCGATTACAATATTGTAAATATTACTTTTATATGTACTGGGAAACAAAAATCATGTGACTTGCTTTATTGTGATGTCTGGAACTGAACCTGCAATATCTCTTAGCTATGCCTGCAAAATGGATTATATAAAGGATTACAGTTTGAGGAGAGCACAAAGGAGAAGAGTAATTTTTGAGCCTAAATAGCTTTGAGGACTTCCATGTTTTCTTGCTGCCAACTCTTCAGTTGAGTGTTGGCAGACCTGAGTTCAGGCATATGCCTCAGTGGGAAGTTCTAAGACAGCCAGACAGCCAGGCAGCTAGATAGCAAGGTACAGAAGGGCAAAGGAGGAGAAAAATATTACCTGTCTCACATATGGAGCAAAAATAGCAATGAGTCAGAGACTTAGGTTTTGGTCCCAACTTCATCATTAACTATATGACCTTGGACAAGTCCCTTCACAATTCTAGGCCTCAGTTTTCTCACATGTACAATGAGGGTGTTTGGTACTACATGATCTCAGTATTCTATTTCTATGAGAATGAAAAGGGATTTATATTTAGTGACAAAATAAAGGATTTTCTTTAGTTTCGAGGCCTGAGAAATCAATAATCTTGTTTATTTGTAATTGGGAAAATGTAAAAATATCATGAAATCCTAAATACTCAAACCCTTTCTTTGTAGTCAGTGACCAATGCCCCTTTGTCAAGCACTTCTAGAAAACTTGTTGGGGAAGGAGTGTAAGAGTTAGGGTTGAGAATATTTTTTACGTATCCCATTTAATATCCTACAAAAGTACTCAACAACTCATGAAATCATAGATTTAGTGATGGAAGGGTTTCTCAGAGGTCACTGAGTCCAATCCCCTTACTTTACAGATGAGGAAACTGAGGCAAACAGAGGGTCAATACTTGTCCAGGCCCACATGATGAATAGGTTCCAAGGTGGGACTAAGCTCAGGGTGACTGATTCCAAATTCAGCACACTATACACAACACCGTGCTGCCTTTAAATGTCTAAAAAAAATAATAATCAATTTCTTCATTTTGAATTGCCTATGCTTATGAAGCCAGTGTGCAGAAATTCATTATTCACATATTTATTTATTGACAAGTCAAGGATTACAGACATTTTGTTTATTTGACCTCTTTTGAACATTTTTATATTTCAGCTGCTCTGTGGTAGTTTCCCCTGTCTTATCTACTTCCAGTATATCCAATCCACTGTTGTGGTCACCATGGAAACTGCCTACTCACTCTCCCTCTTATTTCATTTATCAATCTGCCAGGGTATACAGGCTTGAAACTCTTACTGAAAAATATTTAAATCAGAGTCAATTGAGCTCAACTTGGATAGGAAGTAGTCATTTTGGTATAAATGTTTCTTCAGGAGAAAGAAAAAGAATCAAATTATCACTAGCAAAGCAAAACAGAGGGGTTGCATTGTCTATCTTTTGTAGATTAAAAATAAAAGGGCATAAGAAAAAACGATAGAGGACTTGGCAGCTAGAAGAAATGCTGAGCATGGTAAAGTTGGTTATTCACAACAAGGTGGGATAAGATGGCCACCCTCCATGGGTCTTAAGAGCATGGTATCCTAGGGATAAATAGGTCAGCTACATCCACTAATGGTGACCTTAGGAAATGATTGGGGACAATACACACCAGCTATTTGTGTATCATGGGACGAAGATGATAATAAAGATGACAAAAATAATACTAAAAATGTCTAGAGACCTAAGTCTTGGTTCCAGCTCTCTCATTAGATGTATGAGATCTGTGATCTCACTCACTTTGGTGTTCTGCCCAGTGATAGAAACTGAAACCCACAAGAACCTATCCTGCGCAACTCTCCTGTAAGGCCTTTCATATATTCACTAGAGAAGAGCTACCCAAGATGCCAGGGGACTTCCTTGTACTCCCTTGATACTGATGGATAGTAATAAAGGGTCAGCTAGGTGGTACCGTTGATAGGGTGCCAGGGCTGGAGGCAGGAAGATGTCTCTTCCTGAGTTCAAATCTGGCCTCAGATACTCCCTAGCTGTGTGACCCCGGGCAAATCACTTAATCCCTCTTTGCCTCAGTTTCCTCATCTGTAAAATGAGCTGGAGAAGGAAATGGCAAAATACTCCAGTATATTTGCCAAGAAAACGGCAAATGGGATCATGAAGAGCAGGAAATGACTGAAAAGACTCACCAATAACAAAAAACGAAGCACACAGATTGTTCATTTTGCAGCCAGCAGCAACAATAAAAATAAATTTGAGCTGCTTTCATTCTATTATCACATACATTCACATGTATAAGGTAACAATAAAGCGCTGAAGCACCTTACCTTCTAAGGCTACTTTCCATGTACTCTGTATGTAGTTTATAATCACTGATTCACATACAGGCCATTTCCCTCATTAGAATTTAAGTTCCTAGGAGGTAGGAACTAGTTTTATTTGTTTCTTTGAATCTCCAGGGTTTAAGACAGTGCTTGGCACATACTGGGCACTAAATAAATGCTAAATAATTGATTGATGGAAGTATACAGTATTATTATCTTCGTTTGGCAGATGAGGAGACTTATCTAAGGCCATACAGCTAGTAAGTAGAAGAGCTGGGTCTCCAACTCATGTCTCCTGATGCTCTATCTGTCTAGAATTTTTTTTTGTTTCTCTCCATGTGCCACGTTATAGCCAGAAGACATTTTATACTATTGACTTTACTGATTGACTTTATTTTTATTTATTTATTTTTGAGGCAATCAGGGTGAAGGGACTTGCCCAGAGTCACAAAGCTAGGATGTGTCTGAGGCCAGATTCAAACTCAGGTCCTTCAGACTCCAGGGCCAATGCTCTCTCCACTGCACCACCCAGCTGCCCCCGTAAGAATAACTTTAAATCAATTCTTTATAAAGCCGTTGGGTTCCAAAATATTTTAATAACACATATGTTGCTGAGGCTGCAAAATTCCTCTGCTGAATGACTCAGAAGAAGGTGACTTTGGGTTATATTTATCTGTTCTCAGCATTTAACCAGCTTTGTTTTTTGAAAAAGATTGTTGGCCAGAGCAACATGTGAGCATCATCATGAGCACAATGGTAGTTGATTCTTCCATGTGACAAGAGAGGAAACTGAGATGAAGAGAAAGAAAGTTATTTGTCGAGTTAAATGGGTAGAAAGCTGGAGTCTTAGAATTTGGACCTCTAAAGGACATTCTAAAATTCTAATCATTAGGACAAAGATATTTTTTTGGAGGGAGGGGTAAAGGTAGGTTAATTGGGGTTAAGTGACTTGCCCAAGGTTACATGGCTAGTTTTATGTTAACAGTCTGAGGCTGGATTTGAATTCAGGTTCTGACTCTAGAACTGGTACTCTATTCACTGCGCCACCTAGCCGTGCAACAAAGATATTTCTATTGCTCATCTGTTAAGGATGTGATACACTGTGACACATAAGCTATATGACCATGAGCCTTGTTCATGTGTTAGCAAACTATCCTCCATGTTAGATAGGTACACCTTTCCCAAAATAACTTGATATATATTTTACTCACATATATGCTTACTTACATATACACAATGTTGTCCTCTTCTTCCCCTCCCCACCCTAGAAACTCCCTGAGGGCATGCATTTTTATTTTGTCTTGGTATTCTCAGTACCTAGTAAAATGTCTGGTTCATAATGCTTATTAAATACTAATTGAATTGAAATGAACAGACTTTCTAAGTCTATTGATCAATGTTGAAATACCAATCTGTATTGGAGGAGGGAATTATTAACCTTTATTGGGTTGGCTGAGTTCCAGCTTCAGCAAGTCTTACTAAGCTATAAATGATTTGCTCACAGGCAAAGTGCTGGCCCATATACCTGCTGTCCAAGGACCTGCCCAGCCACTTTTGTAGTCTTGTCAAAGAGCAGGCCCACAAACAGGGATTTCTTTTTCTCTTTTTCCTCACCTGCTCCCTCCCCTCCCCTTCCTTCCACCCCCTCCCTTCTCTCCTTCCTTCCCCTCCCCTCTCTGTTTTTTAGGCAACCAAGAGGCCCAAAGACTATCTATCAAGGGGTCGGGCTGAAAGCATGGGTTGTGATGTCTACCAGCAAAGGGAATATCCACATTGATTAAATCATAGCAACATAGAGCAACTAATATTATTGATATTCTTCAAGGTTAGAGAATTATCCTTATAACACCCCTGTGAGGTAAACGGAATAAATATTATCTCCATTCTACAGATGAATACACTCATGCTCACAGAGAATAAACGGATAGTCAAAGATTATACAGCTAATAAGTACCGGCATTAATATTCAAACAGTGGTCAATTGACTCCAGGTCTAGAGCTGTTCCTGTAACGTCATGCTGTCTCTTGTTAAGATAGTCAGGATTGGGATTTCAAAAAGGGAGGCAAAGCCTTACACTAAAGTTCTCTAACTAAAGGGTTTATTGAATAATCTAAAATCCACAAGGGTAAACTCCTTCACACAGTTTGGAAACAGCTAGGTGGTATAGTGGTTGGAACACTGGATCTGGAGTCAGGAAGTCTTAAGTTCACAACTGACCTCAAACATTTAATAGCTGTGTGACCCTGGTAAAGTCAATTAATTTCTATGTGCCTCAGTTTCCTCATATGTAAAATTGAGATAATAATTGCTTTTTCAGGTATAGAAGGGAACCA
>CM053596.1:87900506-87949465 GCA_028646575.1 Pseudocheirus occidentalis | reverse complement strand
TCAGAGAGAAAAAACTAAGATCAAGGAGGAGGAAGAAAGAGGAAAACAAAACATTCCCAGCCTTCCAGGGCTTTACATTGGGATTGGTGGAGGAGGCCACAACATACACACAAAGAAATGTAAATACAAGCCATACACAAAGCAAGCATTCTTGTCTTTAACTGAGCTGACCCAGCAGGGGCTCCTGAGGGCTCTAGTTCACTTTGGAAAAGCTCTGAGGCCAGGATTATCCCTCAGCCACACTTAAAGGGCCAATGTTAAGCCAGCTATACCCTTGGCAGCAGCCCTAATGACAGACTCCTCCCACAGTATCTTCAGTTTCAGGGGATGGGCTTGGTTCGTAAACTGTAACTGGGTTCAAATCATAATAAGAATTGAGTGCCATTCTGCCAGTGTCTGCTTTCTTTTTCTCTATCACAGCCAAGTTCAAAAGCAATTTCAATTTAAAGTTCATCCTGTTCTTATTTTGATAACCCCTCCCTCACCAGGGGCCATCCTGATGAACACTATATTTCTGACATCTGAAACTTGCAGGGCATCTCTACCATGACAGTTTATTAATGAACTCTTTTATACAATGCATGGTTAGGGGCACACCCCAAAGAGGGGTGTGTCGAGGCTGTTTTCATACATACCTTCCTTGTAAAACAACTGCTTTACAAGAAAAGTTAACATTCTTTCTTCTGTTCTCTTTCTTAATACTGTGGTGAAACCACATTCACTTAATGACATAAAGACTATTCTCCTGGCAGGTCCTTGGACTGGTGTCAATGCTGAGCACATTCCAGCTATCATCGAAACTACAACTGAATATGGAAATTCTATCGGGTGTTCTATTTAGTGTCCTACTTTTAAAAAACAGTAAATATAACTACAAAACTAAAAATAATGGGAGATCACGTGGGGTGAGAATCACTCAGGTGGTCCATTGGCACCAATAAGATGCTTGGATAACATGCCCGCTTTGCTGGAGGGATACTCAAAGAAAGACTTAACACAGGATTACAGAATCTCACTTGGAAGGCAGGGAGAACCACAGAATTTGAGAACAGAAAGAAGTTACTTGGTCGTCTAGACTAACCCAGTCTTGAAAGTATTTACAGTTATCCCTCTACATCTTGATTTTCCTGATTGGGGCTTCAATACAGCATGGGTTAGCATAAGAAATTAAACGAGGATTTGGGGGAGTTTTGCAGATGCTGCAGGTGATACATGAAAGCCAGCAGATGACACAGAAAAAGTTTGGAAACTCAGAAATGCATAAAATATATGTATAGTATTATATAATATCAATCCAAATTTTACATTAAGGTACTGTAAACACCCCATAAAAGAAAAAGGAAAAAAAATTAGACTTCCTCTCTGATACGAAGAGAGGGTAAAAAAATTTTACCCAGATTTTGCAGATCCAAGGGGTGCCAGTATCCCTGAGATGTGGAAGGGCTAACTGTGCTACCACAACATACGTGAACAATAGTCATCCAGTCTAAGCTCAAAGACCTCCACAGGGAGAGAACTCACCACCCCATAAGATATCCCATTCCACTTTTTGAAAGCTCTACTTGTTAGGAAATTTTTCTTCATATCAAGCCTGAGTTTGACTGCAATTTTCCCAATTCTGTTCCCATTTCTGCCGTCTGGGGTCATATATAACAAATATAACCTTTTTCCAACATGACAACCCTTCAGAGACTTGAGGATAGCTATCATACCCTCCAAGTCTTTTCTTCTTCATTCTAGACATTCACATGTCCTATACACAGCCTCAAAGCTCATCAGTTTGGTTGCTTACTCCTAGATGTCCTCCAGCTTATCAACATCCGAAAACCCTGGTGCTCAGAAGTGAACCCAATACAGCAGATGAGGTCTGATGAGGAAGGAGCACATGAGGGATTTGTACTTATTCCCAGAAGCTATGTCTCTCCATGCAGCCCAATATCAGAGCATTATATATCTCAGATACTATGTAATATAATCCCAAACTGATCAAGAATACTTCTTACATCAGTCCCAATAATAAGCTGCCTTTCATATAGATCCTTAAGGTTTATAAAACACTTTTCATATACAATCTCATAAGAACCTAGGAAAATAGGGACTACTTTTTGTTCCTAGTTTAGAGACGAGGTAACGGGGTCTCTACACAAGTAATTGACTTAGTAGGGTCTCAGTAACTAGTATCCAAGGAGGTATTCAAGCCCCCATTCCAAGTCAAGCCTAGTATTCTTTTCATTATACCAAGTTGTCTTTGATATATAATTTTAATCATCTTCCTATACGTACCTCTTATAAGAGGGAGCTCACTACCTTCTAAAGCTTTTTGTTTTACATTATTTGTTTTAACCATTGCTCATTTTTGTCCTCCAGCTGGAAAGCAAGGATAAGGATTTAACAAGATGAGTTTGGAAGAAGCAGTAAAGGATTTGGTTTGTTTTGTGACTGTTTTACTTTTGTGACCTTGGGCAAGTTACTTAACTTCTCAGGAGCTCAGTTTCCTTATCTGTAAAAATAAGGTTTAACTAAATGACCAGTAAGTTCCCATCCAATTTTGGGTTTATGATGATCCTATGAATGGAAGAGTTGCTTTCTGCATTAGTGAAGGAAGTAACTACACAAGAGAAAAGGTAGCTATTTGAAAATATCAGCAGTTTTTAGAGAACTGACATAACATGGAAGTATCCAGCTGGAATTTCACTTAAATAATAAAAACCACCCGGTATGATTCTTATTGAATGAGATCAATTCCTTAGCAACAAAACAAAACCCACCACCACCAGTCTAGCCTCAGGGATAAGCAGTGACTCACAGGAGAAGAAACAGGTGACCTTTTTCTCAGTCAGAACAGATGAAGCAAAAGCAGCAAAAGTCGAAGACTGGGTCACACTTCCCTTTTCTGCCACCTCTGGGAATGTGTCTCTACCCTGTAGCCCGAGCTTCCCAGCACAAGCCAGAGAGTGAAGGAGGCTCACTGTCAAAATGTCAGATAAACCACATCACTTTGCATTTGGTGTCTCCAAACCAGCCGGGCCAGTTCTTTCTGGATCGTGTGAATCTACAAAAATGCCCTATAATTTTTTTTCATTGCTGCTAATAACGAACTTGCCAGCAGTTCATTTAATGCTGCTCCAAGGCTTCAAAACCAAGATCTAGGAGAAATGGGATTCGCTGATTTTCATAACTGTAACAATCTCATTCATTTTGCCACCTGCACGAAGCTGCCCATATTTACCACAGATTCATTTAGTCCCTAATGAATACGTGACGCCTTTAAAAAAAAAATTCAAAGCCACATCCTACAGTGGGAAGTCATACCCGAAACCAAGGAGCTTCCATTTCAGTGCATATTTTAAAACTGGCAACGTGAAGGACACGCCTGAACTGCTCACTGTTTTATTAAGGCTAAGTTCTTGGTGTTCAAACATTTAACAAAAGAATATTGCCAAAAGTCAGAAATCCTGCCCTACATGCAAGTGGATCCTATTGCGCTAGTGTGAGTGTGTGAGTG
Source organism: Pseudocheirus occidentalis (assembly GCA_028646575.1). Lineage (NCBI taxonomy): Eukaryota > Metazoa > Chordata > Mammalia > Diprotodontia > Pseudocheiridae > Pseudocheirus > Pseudocheirus occidentalis. The sequence continues at coordinate 87,945,960 of CM053596.1, read as the reverse complement.
TGTGAGTGTGTGTGTTCGTGTGCACAAGGAGGAGGTCTGGAGGTTGTGGTTTTGCCAAAGGAAGGGCATATGTGTATGATAGAAGACTCTATAAAGTAATTTTTCTTTAAGTCATTCTGTTTTTGCTTCATATGTTTAATGGGTATTTTATTTCCTGCTCTCTCAATCCATGGGGGAGGGAGTGGGGAAAAGGAGAGAATTTGGAACTGAAAATAAACATTTTAAATTCAAACAAACAAATATTCTTTGTTGTTTGCTTTCAAAGGACCAGGGGAGATTCTCTCCAAACAGCAAATTCCTAATTCTCATATGTCTAGAACCATTCATTAGAGCCATAAGGTGTTCCCTGTGCAGACAACAAGTTTGGACAGCTTTCTGCCCTTGTCCAAAACTGCATTTTCCAGCATTATAATCTTAGTATTAACAGAGGCAGTGGAATCTCTTCCCTCTGAGTTGACTGGCTTTTTTGATTGGCTTACAACCAGTTTAGTATTTTCCCTGTGGCACCGATATACCTTGTAGTATAATGGATTGAGGGCTAGCCTGGCCTCCAGGGAGACCTGCCTCACTACCATAAGAATTAGGTGACCACTAGCAGGGCACTTAAACTCTCAGGGCCCTAGGCAGCTATCTAAAACTATAATTTACAGATTAGTGGTTAATCTGCATAAACCGTGGGAGTTTCTCCACAGGCTCCTTCAGCAATGAAATCACAGGTTTAGACCTTCTCTCCCTCCCCCCCCCTCTCCCAAAAAAAAAAAAAAAAACAATAAAGAGAAAGTAGTACTCTGATCCAGCTCAGTGGATAGAGCACCAGTCCTGGAGTCAGAAAAGACCCAAGTTCAAATCCAGATTCAGGCACTAACTACCTATGTGACCCTGGGCAAGTCACTTAACTCTTTTTGTCCCAGCTTCCTCCTCTGTAAAAATAAGCTGGAGAAGGAAGTGGCAAACCACTCTAGTATCTTTTCCCAGAAAACCCAAAAAGGGGTCACAAAGAATTGGACATGACGGACAACAAAAGTATTTTCTGTTCATTAGCACACAGTAGAGACTTTGGTCAATAAATAAGCCAGTCTCACAAGACAGCTAACAGCACAGACTACACATAAATATTTACCTGTTTATAGCGAGACAGAGAGGTGAAACCCTGGACTTGGAGTCAGGAAGACCTAGTTATGAATCACCTTGCAAATATTCCTTCCTAGTTTACAGATGAAAATGCTGAGGTTAATTAAGATTAAATGACTTGTCCACAGTAACTGTGTAACTCTTTTTTTAGCCTCAGTTTTTTTCATCTGTAAGAGAGGACTGATAATAGACTCTACCTTACAGGATTGGTAGAATTAGAGATTTAGAGATGGAAGAGAACTTAGAAGTCTTCTTGGGCCTGTCCCTCATTTACAGATGAAGAAACGAAGGCCCAAAGAGACTGACTTGCATGGAACCCAGGTCCTCTGACTAGAAATGCAACATTTTCTCTATTATACCATATTGTTATGAGAATTAGTCAGCCAAAAAATATTGATTAGGTACCTCCAGTATACTGGATACTGTGCTAAGTAATGGGGATAAAAAAAAGGCAAAAATCATATCCTTGCTTTTATGGAGCTCAGAGTCTGTAATATGCAAACAGATATATATATATATATATATATATATATTCTATTTTATATATGTTCTATTTTATATGTATATATATATATATAAATATATATATATATATATTTTCTATTTTCCCTGGATATAGCTTGTTCATATGATCAAGCTATATCCAGGGAAAATAGAAAATAATTAACAGAAGGAAGGCACTAAAATTGAAGTGGATTGGAAAAGGTTTTCTGTAGAAGGTAGAATCTTAGCTGGCATTCCAAGGAAGTCAGGCATGACAAAAAGTGGACAAGAGGAGGGAGAGAATTCCAGGCATTGGTGACAGTCAGTGAAAATGCCCCCTGGTGGCATGCTTGAACTACTGCAAAAAACTACTTCCTGGTCTGCAAATTGAAAGTGAGTTTTTAATCATTTCATTTAAATTTTTTTATTTAAAATTTTTTGCTTTTTAAAAAAACTTTTTGGAGGGGGGAGGGCAGGGCAATTGGGGTTAAGTGACTTGCCCAAGGTCACATGGCTAGTATGTCAAGTGTCTAAGGCTAGATTTAAACTCAGGGCCTCCTGACTCCAGGGCCAGTGCTCTATTCACTGCTCTACCTAGCTGCCCCTTAAAATTTGTTTTTAAGAAATCATCTCTTAAATGCCAGTTTCTACTTGTTCAGATAAGTTGTCAATCAACAAGCATTTATTAAGTGTTTACTATGTTCCAGGCACTGTCCTAAATCCAAAGGAAGGCTAAAGCACAGTTCCTGCCTTCAAGGGGGTTCCCTTCCAGTGGGAGACAACACACAAACCACTACTCTTAAAGTAAAACACTGTCCCTCTGAATCAGAGAATGTTAGAACCAGAGGAGAACTTGCCAGGCATCAAACCCAATCCCTTCATTTTACTGGGCAGAAACTGGCACCTAGAGAGTTAAAGTGACTTGCAGTCATGCAGTTTATGAGTGGCAAAGCCCAAACCTGAACTCAGGTCTTTTGACCCCAAGCCCAGGCATCTTTCACCAGGAGAAAAATGAGACTTTTACTTGAAGAGCTATTTTCATGTAGGTCATTGAACAAGGGCAAGACCACAGTTTCAGGGTGAAATAGATTTTAGGAAGGTGGTTTCAGTTTCAATGAGATCCCAGCTAATTACTTCTCCATAGATGGAGGTGTTCTTAATTTGCTGAGCATCTGTGCATGGCGGCATTTGGGACATTGTGGGTGGTAGTCTCAAGTTATCTACAAACCCAGAAAGGAAAATAACTGGCTGCCGAGCATCATTTTATGAGCTCAAACAAAACAAAGTAACATCTCTCATCTGTCAATTCCACAGATGAGGTAGAGTGGCCACTATAGCTTAGCTGGAAATAAACAAAGCAACAACTCCAACAGAGAGTCTGGCTTCCTGGTGATGACATTGCTGGTAGGAGAGGGGAAGCTAAACGGTCAGGAGAACGTTCTTTAGGATCCAGCCTATGGAGTGGAAGCACCTTTCTGAGGTTATTACTATTACTTTTGTTGTTGTTATTGCTATGAGTGGAGAGAGACCTGGGTCTATTTTTTTAAATTAACGTAAGAAACTAAACCAAGGAAACATTTTCTACAATGAAGATCAGTACTTGCTCTGCAACTTAAGAGAGTTTTGTGGGGCACTGAGAAATTAGGTGATGAGCCAAATGCCGCGCAGACTATATACAGCTTGGCGGGACATGAACCCAGGCCTTTGTCACCCTCAGCTCGGTTTTCTATATCCTGTGTCATGCTGACTCACATAATAGGATACTATTTATTGCATGCAAGATGCAGAAACTAATAATAATGATAGGGACTAGACCTGCAGTTTTATTGGTATAGGGAAGTCCCAGGTAAGGAAAATGCATATTTCAAAGGGGTTTTTTTTTTTGGCAGTTTTTCTACAACGTCTTAGTCTTAAGGAGTTGCCATGGGTGGTGAAGAGGTTTAGTGCCCCTTCAAGGGTCACAAAGCCAGCATGTGTCAGAGGTGGGATCTGAACTGCAACCTAGATCTTCCTCACTTCAAGGTCAGCCTTTTAGTAACTATATCATGGTACTTAATACCAAAATTACAAATAATAAAACATTCTAAATAACATTATTATCATGCTATGTCATTAGTCTCTATTATATTATCAATATCATCAGATATAATTTAGAATTAATGATCAGTGTTAATTACTATTGTTAAAATTATTAAAAATAATTGGGATATTATTAATCTAATATATTTTAGTATAGGTGAAATAGATAGTGTGCTGGACCTGGAGTCAGGAAAAGCCTTCCCCCGAGTTCAAATCTGGCCTCAGACATTTAACAGCTGTATGACCCTGGATAAGTCACTTAACCATACTTGCCTCAGTTTTTTCATCTGTAAAATGAGCTGGACAAGAAAATGGCAAACCATTCCAGTATCTTTGCCAAGAAAACCCCAAATGGTGTCACAAAGAGTCAGACATGATGGAAAAATGACTAAGCAACAACTAAAAATATAAGAATATTTCACATTTTATAGCATTTTTCTATTCTGGTCTAGACTCATGATTTCATCATTCTAGGGAGAATCTTCCCATTATTTCACATTAGGATTGGCTGTGTTTTATAGTTTTAGAGAGGTGCTGGGGTCAGTGACAGACTAAAAAGAACTTGCCTGTGGTCACATAGCCAAGATAAGGGAAGAGATAGGGTTTGAATCTTCCTGATCCATCTACTATACCACACTGCCTTTCATGATTACAATTATTGCTATTACTCTGCAAATATTAACATATGTCACTAACATAGTACTAGTCAAAGGATGCTTCATATCTATATAGTATCTAGAAGTTTATAATATATCTATGAAGTAATATCATTATAATATTAACCCAATTTTGTAGATGGGGAAACTGAGACCAAATGAAGTTGAGGGAGTTGATCATGTTCCCACATTGAGTGAAAGTCAGACCCGAGGCAATGAGCTGGATTCCTAATATGAATTCATTTTATTTTCTGTTGTACCAGAACTCTTAGCCCAGGGGAACAAGACACATGAATATAAATTAATCTCCTGAATGAGAGCACAAAGAATATGATTTTTAAATTGAATCAGGGGACAGAGATAAAGCCTGAAGTCCTCGATTGAAGACATTGCTAGAGTAGGAAAAAGAGGATAAAAGAAGACTTAATTCAGAACAACCAAGGAAATGCTTTGGGGACCAAGTGTCTTCCCTTTGGGGAAGGATATCTCAAGTGGAGGTGAATGACTTTAGTGTCTGTTTATGTAGTACCAGGATATGGTAAAAGAAGGAAGAGGAATAGACAGGTGCGGGGAAGGAGTAATGTTTAACTCACAGTTTAAATCACTGTTTAATAAATGAAATCCATGGACATGAAAGTTCAATGCCCAGCAAATCATCTCATCTTTCTCTGTCTTGTTGATTTTTGTTCTCTCCATCAATATTTCCATTATGAGAAATGGTATTTGGAGGGCAAAGTGGTAAAAATAGAAAGGAATAAAATCATTTAGAGGCCTTGTCTGTTTAAAAACTAAACAGTTCTTTTGGTTGAATACTTCCATTAAAGTCCTCATTGGATGCCTTATTATGATTTGGAGGAGACCTTGAACTATGAAAGACTAATTACTGGGAAGGGCAGGCTCTGACAAGGTCTAATAAGGTAGAAAGGCTTTGAGTATGGACCAGTGATGACCATGTATCCATATTCTGAGAATTAGTCTCGTTAATGAATGGATGGAAGGATGGATACATGGATGGATGGATAAATGAAAAGTGATTAGTGAGTGCTTACTATTGATCCTGCACTAGACACATAAATATAAAAGTGAGTCAGTTCCTGCCCTCCAGGAGCTTACAATCTAATAGGAAGAGACAATATATATTGGGAAATGATGAGGGAATGATATATTAAATGAGATAATGGCAGGAATAGTGAAAGGGCTTTGGGGAATTGATCAATTTGCCCTTTCTGGAAGCAATGACAGTATTGATTTGACTATAGTTCCTGGAGTGAGATGTTTGGGGTTCAAGGCTACATGAACTTGTGCTGTGACTCACCAAAAAGGACAACTCAGCCACAGTCCCATGTGAAAAGGCTCATTGTCAGAAGGCTGGTCACAAATACAACACAGTTATCATTTATTAAGTGACTACTATGTGCCAGATATGGTCCTAGGTGCTAGGGACACCTCAGGTAGCTTCAAATCTACTAGGAGATGCAGTTAGTAAGTAGATGCGTAAATACTGGGTGATTCAAGAAGGTAGAGAGTACTAAGGACTAGGGAGTTCAGATGATAATAATAATGACAGCAAATAACAGTAACAGCTAGTATTTATATATAATGTATACAATGTGCCGAACACTGTGCTAAGTAAACACTTTACACACATCATCTGATCCTCACAACACTAGGAGGTAGGTACTATTATTTTTACAGTTGAGAAAAGTGAGCTCAGGGTCACACAGCTAGTAAATGTCTGAGGCCAGATTAGAACTCAAGTCTTCCTGACTCTGGGTCCAGAATGCCATCCACTGCCTCACATAGCTGCCTAGAAAAGCAAACAAATAAAAACCAGGCTCGTTGTAGAAAATGACACCTGAATTAAACCTTGAAGGAAGCTAAGGATTCTAAGAGGAAAAAATAAAATGGGAATAAATTTCTGGCATAGAGGACATCCCATGCCAAGAGATAGAGGAGGGGATACAGTACTTAGTTTGGAGAATAGTAAGTAGGTCAGCTTGACTGGAATATAGATCACGTGAAGAGGAGTAATGTGAAATAAGTCTGGAAAGGTGGGCAACCTAGATTATGAAGGACTTTTAATGCCAAATAGAAGAGTTGGCGTTTTATCTGAGAGATAATAGGGAGTCACTGAAAAATCTTGAGCAGTAGAACCAAACAGATAGATGTGTGCTTCAGGAAGATTATTTTGGCAGTTGCAATAGATGGATTGCAAGTAAGAGAGATTAGAAACAGGGAGATTAAGTAGGAGACTTTTCAATACTGCAGTTGTAAAAGGGGATGAGGGCCTAATCTAGCAGTGGCCATGCTAAGAGAAAGGAGACACACATGAGAGCAAGTGTACTGGTAGAATCAATAAAACCTGCCGTCTCATTGGATAGAGGGAGAGACAGGGACTTAAGAATCAAGTATGATGTTAGTATCATCTTACAAATAATTATTATTTATTATTAATATTGTTATTAGTCTGAGCAGCTAAAGGATAATACCCAAGAAAAATAGGGAAGGATGGAAGGAGAAAGACTTAGTAGGAAAGATCATGGCTTCTGTTTGGGATTTGCTGAAAATTTAAGATGCGTATAGGATATCTAAGTGGCAAGTCTGGTAAGATGTTTGATGATACAGGATGAGAGCTTAGAAGAGGCTGAGAAGTGATGGATTTTCTTCTGGCTCTGGTGACTAATGAAACTATCCACTGAGGAACGGAGATCTGCATGGGTGAATGGATTATTGACACAACTAAAATCAGAGCTTCTTGAATATGTGAAATATTGACATTTGGACAGTTGCTAAACTAGTAAGCCAGGGACTTACACACACACACACACACACACACAATATTTCACACAGTTTTTTGGAAATATTTTTGGAGAAATCTAGAAAGTTATTAGGTAGATTATAGTATAGTTAAGTAGGGGCAGCTAGGCGATACAGTGGATAGAGCATCAGGCTTTGAGTCAGGAAAATCTGACCTCAGACACTTACTAGGTACTGACCCTGGTCAAGGTACTCAACCCCTATTTGCCTCAGTTCCTCATCTGTAAAAGGGGAACACATTGGAGAAGGAAATGGCAAACCACTCCAGTGTCTTTGCCAAGAAAATCCCATGACCAAAGTCCATGACTGAAAGAGTAATCCTTAGTGGTTCCTTGTCTATTAGAAAGGAGGTCTCTAGTGGAGTACCTCTGGGATGCACATTTACCTATATGACACTTAATTTTCAACCAATCAGTCAATTAATCAATAACCATTTATTAAACACCTGCTACATTTCAAGCACTCTGTTAGGTACTAAGGATACAAAACAAAATATTTCTATACCTGACTCAGCTGAAGATATAAATAACATGTCTATATGCAGACAATACAAAGCTGAGAGAGGTCTCTAACATGGGAACTCACAATGCAAAAACATATTTGATGGGCTAAAACATTGGGCTGAACATAATATGACATTTAATAGGGAAAAATATAAAATCTTACACATGCATTCAGATAATCAGCTTTACTCAAATAATATAAGGAGAGGAATTACTAGATACCATTTCCTTTGGGGGATAAAACTGGGGATTTTAGTTGACTTCAATATCTCAGAGAATTTAATGGTCTTTTCAATGTTGGTACTCCTTCCAATGCTGCCTTTCCATGCTGTGTTTACTCTTGTCTTATAAATCTCTCACCATTTAGCATAGTACCAGAAACATAGAGGGCACTTAAATGTATACTGGATGAATGAAAGAATATGGCAGCTAGATGGTACAGTACATAGAATGCTGGACTTGGAAGTCAGGAAGACCTGAGTTCAAATTGGGCTTCAGACATTAACCAGCTATGTGATCTTGGGTCAAGTCACTCACTTAACTTTGGCCTGATGCTAACTTTCCTCATCTGTAAAGTGGGAAAAATAATAACCCTTACCTTCCATGGTTGTTGTGAAGAACAAACAAGCTGATATTTGTAAAATGCTTGGTATGACATATAAAAGTTTGAGAAACATAATTTCTGCATAATCATCTTATTAATTATTTGCTAGCCATAATTAATAAAATGATTAGTTACTCAGAAATTATGTCTCTTGAATTTTGCATACCTCACATTAGCAACAGTGCCTGGCACAGAGTAGGTACTTAATAAATGTTTGTTTTCTTCCTTTCTCTTGGAATTCCTCAGTTTCCTCATTTGTAAACTAGGGATAACAATAGCACCCCACTTCCAAGAGTTGTTGTGAGTATGAAAGGAAAAATGTGTAAAGTGCTTGGCCAACCTTAAAATGTTATGTAAATGATAGTTATCATTATGAATGAATGAAAGAATGAAAATGATATCAGTGGTGACTATTGGTTAACTCAGAGCAAAGTGCTAATACTCCAAGATTACAAATTCACCTGTCAATATGAGTCAGTTAATTCTGTTCTGTACCTCTCTAAATGCACCAAGAACCTCAGCCTATTACTTTAAAGAGGGACTGGGGAGACAGTGGGATAGAGTAGAATAAGCTAACCTCTTGTTGGAAAAAAAAGAAGCCCTTCTATATTCAGATGTTAGTTGCCCTGAATCAGAAGGATCCAGGAAGGGGCATAACATACCTCCCACCTCTGCTTCTTTCATTAGGCCATGGCCAGAGGAGGGTTAATGATGGGGAGACAGAGATCCCTACTGAAATGTTAAATCAAAAGGAAGGTCAAAAGCAAGAGGCTCACTCAAAACCAGGAGGGTTGTTAAGACAAATGCAGCTGAAGGAGAGGTCAGGAAATGTCAATGCCTGGTAGGAAGGCTGAAGTCAATGGGCGGAACTGGGGCTGGTTACATACAAAGGCCAAGTGGAGGCCAAAAATACCAGAGGAGTTAGTTTGAGCTCAGTTTCCTCAGAAGAATGACAGGTTTGCTGCACTCAGCAGTCTAACTTTCGATGTCCTTTTAACAGATGGCTGAGCATGTTCCTCTTAGCCTCTGAAGATAGACAGGCCCCTATCAGAAACCAGGATCAGAACATCTCTGCACTAGGCTCCTACACCTTCACCACCACCATTTTTATTTCTATGCTGTCAAGAAATAATAGAATTACGGTCCCATATGAATTTAAGTCATTTCAATAACATTTAATAATCACTTACTATATGCCAGGCATTGTATTAAATGCTGGGATACAAATAAGGAAAAGAAAGTCTGCCTTCAAGGGGCTAAAATCTAAGAGAAGACAACACATGAAAGGGAGTTGATGGAATGTTGGATGGAATACAATGACTGGAAAACAGACTTGATGGCACTTGTTCAGAGAATCTCAAGATTGACAGGATGAACATCTGAACATCAAAGAACATCTAATGCAACCTAGTCCTGGAAAAGGATCCCCTCCACATCTTACCCAAGAGGGGAGCATCCAGCATCTGTGTTAAATCCACCCTTAATGAGGGAGAGCCACTCACTACCTTCTAGGGTGGACAATCCTGCTTGGAGATAGTTCCAAATGTGACATTTTTATTTTCCATTTATCAAGCTGAAATCTGTCTCTCTGCAGTATCCCACCCACTTCTCCCACTTCTGTCCCCTGGGGCCAGTCAAGAAAAAAACAAAAACAAAAAATGTCTAATCCCTGTTTCATTTTGACAGGTCTACAAATACCTAAAAATAGCTATATCACCCCCTCTTCTCTTCCAGGCTCATGACTTCCCCTTTTCCATTCCTAATTCTTCTGCTCCATTTCAGGTGGTCATCCTCCCCCATCTCACAATCCCCGTCCATCTTTGCCTTCTTTCCCTGTCTCTTGCTTCTTTGGACCTTGTTTCTCTGGAATTCTCTGCCTCTCTTTCTTTCTCTGTCTGGTCTCTGTCTCTTTTTCTTCTTCCCCTTCTCTCCTCTTTTTGATTGTCTCTCTTTAAATCCAATCTCTGGTGCTTACTCCTTATGTGACCTAGGACAAGTCACTAAAATCACCTTGGACCTCAGTTTCCTCATCTGTAAAAATGGAGGAGGGGGTGGTAACCTCTGTGGCTTCCAGTTCTGGTTTTATTATCCTACAGTATGCACTGGAATCCCTTTATTTTTATATGATATTCATTTCTGGATATATTCCCTCCACCTCCCCCATGATGAAGCTTCTCTTATAACAAAAACAAAATACAACATAAAGGAAAGCCTACTCCATAACAACCCATCTGACAGAATGCGCCACATTTCATGCCCATTGCCTGGTAAACTCTTCAACAAAATCGTCCTTCCTCCTCTGGTTCCATCATTCTTTCCTACTCAAGTTTATATCTTTCCTTTTCTGTATTTCTATTCCTTCCTCATGAAGTGGAGAAGGAAAACCCAGCACAATTTTCAACGTCTCAGGGACTGCTGGAGAAGCAATTAGGCTCAAGTGAGATTGATGGACCTGGGCTTCCAAAGGTGTTTAAACATAGGCAACTAAAAAATTATATGCTGCTGTCTTATTCCCAATCGAGATACAATTAACATTTATCAGAACAGACACAAGTAAAGTCCTTGCTCACAGTTCTAGTTATTTTTAACCTCTATATTTTTAACTTATAAATAATAACTATTTTTTTCAAAGACATTCTTGAAAAAGACAAAAAGTCACAAAGAGGCAACCTAAGTGTTGCTTATGTAACAAGGGAAAGGGACCATCTTACTTTATCTTGATGCTGGGGCGGGAATCTATGGGCAGTAGAAAAGAAGGACAAGGAAAGGGAAGGGAATAAGCATTTACATATTGACAGGTATGTGTCAGGCATTGTGCTAAATGTATTTTTAAAATAATAATAATTAATAAGAAAACATCTATGTAATGTTTACTATGTGCCAGGCTAAGCACTTTACAATTATAACCTAATTTAATCCTTACAACAACAGTTGTAAAGATTTACAGGTGAGGAAACTGAGGCAAACAGAATTGAAGGGGTTTGCCCAGTGTCACACAACTAATATCTGAGGCTGAATTTGAATTAAAGAAGATGAGTCTTCCTGACTCTAGACCTGGCACTCCACCTGCTGGGCCACCTGTCATAGTAGGAGGTCCTTTTTAGCAAGCAGCTGAGAGGATGTTCCTTCCTTTTTCCCACAAATTTTCTCTGTAAGTGAGCGCAAAGCCCAGCTGCTGCATCAAAGGCCTCCCTATATTCTGACACTGTCAAATTTTCTCTGGCTCTCCCTCATGTTTAGAACACTCTCCCTTCTCATCTTTACCGCCTGACTTCCCAGGTGTCCTTCAAATTTTAATTAAAATCCCACTTTTACAAGATGCCTTCCTGAACCCCCTGAATTCTAACAACTTTCTTCTGTTGATTATTTCCAAATTATCCCATACAAAGCTTATTTGTGCATAATTGTTTTCAAGTTGCCCCCCAACCCCACCCTGTGTATTGTGAGCTCCTTGAGGGTAAGGACTGTATTTTGCATTTTATCCTGTCTCCAGTGTTTAGTGCAGTACCTGACACATGGTAAGTACTTAATAAAAATTTAACTATCTCCTGGTAAATCTAGTGGCCCGGGGAGATAAGACTCACCCATCCTAAGAATGGCTTTAACCTGTCATGGGTAAAGGGCATATATATAGGCTTGGTGACTGGTCAAACTTGCCACTTCCATTCCCAAACATTGTAAAACCTCATTATCTGGGTAGGCGAGAATCTTACAAAATTGGTAAAAATTACCTTTCATCCCCAGATACTAGCCAGTGTCCTTCTTGATATCTATCTCTCTGGCTGGGAAAGTGTTCTCTATCTGGCAGTTCCAAATCTGATCCTTAACCCATTGAGTCCGAAGTCTTGAAGCAATGAAATTCATTTATTAATTCCTTTAATTAATCCGAAAGGCATTTAGTAGGCACCTGCTCTGTAGTAGGCTCTGTGCTAGGTACTGGGGAGGCAGAGACCAGAAGCAAACAGTCCTGGGTTCCCAGATTTTGAGCAGGAAGGAACCCGTATCACAATCATTAGATGCACCAAACCATTACTTTACAGTCTTAAGAATAAAGACAATGATAATTAGAGAGATTCATACAGGTACAACTTGCTAGAGTTAGGATTCAAACCCTTGTCCTCTGACTCTGGCCCCAGTGCTCATGAATTAGCTAGCTGCAAGGACTTCCAGAGGTTCTATTCTCTCCATTTACAGAATCTTGAGTTTTGTCTGTAATCAATCTCCTTGTGAAACAATGGCATCCTGAACTGTTGGACTCGTACTCTCCTGGTAGTGTTCTCCATTCATCACTCTATCACCAGCACTGAATTCTGATTTCAACAAGGTGATCTCTGACCTCTAATAAGTTCATGTCTCTAGCCAGTTTCCTCATCTGTAAAATGGAAGTAGAGTGGGCTTAAATATCTGTAGGTTCCTTTCCAGTTCTAAACCTATGATTTCTATGTTTCTGCCACATCATGGGAAGGGCATGATAGTGGTTCTGTCTGTGAGGCCTATTTTTATTTAAAAACATCAGCAAAATCTGCCAAAATAAATGCTGGCTTGAGTGCTCCCAAGGACTAGGACAGAACACCTGTTTGGCACAAGGTCTTGGTGTAAGAAAGGATTTTGAAAAGTCTTTGATTCCAGCAACTCAGCAGAGAAAAACTATGTCAGGACAGTTGCCCAGGCCTGCCTCAGAGATATCAGATTACATTCCAAAGCCTAGTGATTAATTTCTGGAATCCTATCTATTTGGGAGGAGGGTCGGGAGGGAACCACTTCCCAAATTCAGAATATTAATCCAAGCTGGTTCAATGCCATTTGCCTTCTTAGGATGTTGCTCAAACACATTCTTGCTATTAATTATCACCAAAACAACAAAAAATATTCATCTCAATTCAGAAGTTTAGGAAACTTACAAAAGTTTCCCTTGCATTTTCCATCAATCTCTATATCTAGTCCAAGGATGACTTCTTTCCCTTTGTCAGGAGCATGCTATGTTCAGGGTCATTCATCATCCATACCTTCTCAGCATTTTCAGCCTGATAGAATTTTTTTAAGCTGAAATATAATAGGAGCTGTTTTGCTTGCTTTGTTTTTTAAACGATGGTGATGACATCTAGAAGAAAATTTAGAAAAGAATACTAGCTGAGGCCTCAACAAACTGGATGGTTCTGGTGCTTGGATTAGGTAATGCTATTCTCCTTGCATTGTTAATTTTTATATATATAGGAGAAAGTTGGCACTGGTGGGAAAGACACTCAGCTTCACTGAACTTCGATTTACACCTTGAAGGTGCCTTCTAGCTCCAGCTGAATTATCCATGCTCCAGTAGAAAGAACACTGGACTTGGAATGATAGGACATTGATTCCAAATCTGGCTCTTCTCCTTACAACCAGTATGATCATAGACAAGTCAGAATGTTTATGAGCTTCTTGGACATCTATCTATAAAATAGGAGAGTTAGGTTAGAAGATCTCTAATGTGCCTTCCAAGTCTGAGCAATTCTCCTACGAACTTTTTATTGGGGAAAAGAAGAAAAAGTTTAGCTGCAGGTTCAGTGAAAGAGTTAGGGTCACCAGAAACCAAGAGAGTCTCAGTAAATAACCAAAGAATATGAGTGTATAAGTGGTAACCAGGAGTAAATTCTGGAAATAGGTGTCTCAGAGATATAAGGAAACTCTGAGAACTAAGGCTAGGTACAAGGGTTTTGGGGGGACAACCAGCAATTTGGATAATATGAACACTTCTCTGAGAGTCAGAAGACCTTAGTTCTACTCCCAGCTCCCCCACTTACTAACTCTGTGACACGGAGCCAATTACTTGACTTCCCTGTATCTCAGTTTGCTCATCTGTAAAGTCAGAGAATTGGACACTTGTTTTAGAGTTGGGGTCCTGGGGTCACATTGTGGCTCTGCTACTTCCTACTTGTAGCCCATTTCTTCATTTCTTAAGGGTCTTAGCTTCCTACTCTGTAAAATGAGGACTAACCTAATAAGGTCCCTTCTAGCTCTAAATGCTGTGACTCCACAATCTCCTTCAGTTCTGATCTTCCATGAAGGCACCAGACAGGAATTAGAACAACCCAGACCAGACAGTGGAAAAATTGATGGAAAAGGCACAGAGTTTGAGGGGTGACAGGTCAGTCAGGTTGTTTCACAGAGTTGTTCTTCATATCTTGTTTTTTGAATAAGGGAGTAGAGGTTGCTCTGCCAGCACACCCCACAGAGAGACCAAGTTGCCAGAACATAGAGGCTGCATGTTGATTTTGAGTTGTTTCAGTCACAGGCGACTCTTTGTGACTCTATTGGGAGTTTTCTTGGCAGAGATACTGGACTGGTTTGCCATTTCCTTTTCTAGCTCATTTTACAGATGAGAAACCGGAGACAAAGAGAGTTAAGTGACTTACCTAGGGTCCCACAGGTAGTAATGTCTGAGGCCAGATTTGGACTCAGAAAAATAGGTCTTCCTAACTCCAGGTCCAGCACTCTATCCACTGTGCCCCTAGCTGCCTCAAAACTGTATAAGAACAACAACAAAAAAAAACCTAAAAAAACTAGTAAATGTTTAAGGAGGACAAATTTTAGCAAATAGGGATGCAAATTATACTTTTTAAAAATAGCGATTAATTATGAAAAGACCCAAAATATTTGCATGATCGAAAAAAGGTGTCTTTATGTTTTGACTAATTCTGGGCCACCTATCCCCCAGAGATCCTTTGGACCTGGGGAGACAAGTAATTGAAGCCTGTCCTTCACCACCATCAAAGTCTGGATTAACAAAATTTACCTTGCCAAGACAGCTAAAGAAGGCTTAGAAAGAGTCTTCTTATTTCTTTTCCTTTGAAGAAGAACTAGTTTGAAGGTGTTAATCATTGCTTTTGGAGTCAGAATCCAGAGAGCCTTTAGTCTCCCTCCCTGCCCCATGCATGCACGGATCCCTTCAACAACATAACTAAAAATGATTCATGTAATCTCTGTGCTAACACTTTCAATGATGGGGAACTCACTACCTGATAAAAGTAGTCCATTTCATTTTTGAACATCATTAACTAGAAATATTTTTCTTCTGTTGAGCCCGAATCTGTCTCCCTCTAACTTTTCACCTGTGACTTACTCTTTCCTTCAGAAGCAAACAAAACAAGACTCATCCCTTATTATTTACCTGTATAATGGATATCAATACTTGGAAGTATCTGATAACTTTTTTAAATGGATCATCATTATCATCAGCATCATTCTAGCTTGACTTGAATGCTTTAAGGTTTGCAAAACACTGTCCCACATTGTGCCACCTTTTTCATTTGATCAATGGTGCAGTAACTAGCCCTAGACTTTTGCTAGCTGTGTGACTCTGGATAAGTCACTTAACCCTGATTGCCTCAGTTTCCTCATCTGTAAAATAAGCTGAAGAAGGAAATTGCAAACCACTGAAGTATCTTTTCCAAGAAAACTCCAAATGGGATCACAAAGGGTTGGAAACAACTGAAACGTGACTGAACAACATCTTGGTGGACTCCTTGTTCCCTCCTCATTGCCAGAAAAGTAACAGTGAACACTTGGGTCTTCAGCCATTTAAAAGGAAGGTAAATAAGTTTGATGCATATTTTTTTTAAAAATATTGACTTCTCTTATATTTGAAGATATCTGATAAAAGTTAAAAAATACAGCTGGGTAAGAAGCATTTCATTAGTAGCAAGCCTCATGCTAAATGTCTAACATTTAGCCTTCCATGGAAAACAAAGCACTATGTAGATTACTGTCATATCAGTGAAGCTGTCTGTGATCAATGTGGCAGTCTACATTTTAGCCTCAAGAAAAAAATCTGGGAGTTTATCTTTCTTGCCAAAATTGCCCCCTGAAAGAGTTTTTTAAAGACCGTTATATGAATTCTTGTTATTCAAGAAATTATTTATGAAGTTGTCAGGTCAGGCCCTGCTGTTATTTGTTGGAAGAAATATTCTGCTGACATGTAGTATCTGTTGAAGGAAATTGTTCTTTTTTGTAAAGGCTGGATTTTAGTAAAGGATTGAATGGATGAAGGAAAGGAATGAGGAAACAATAATATTAATAATAATAATAATGATGGTACGCATTTCTATAGTAGCCATGACAACACCATGTGGTTGACTATATATTGTTATCCTCATTTCACAGGTGAGGAAATGTGAAGAGATGAGCGAGACAGTCGATCTGTGGTCACACAGCTAAGTGTCAGGGCTGGGAATCGAACCCAGGCTCCTGTTGCCAAGTCAAGCACTTTTTAAAGTACATGTAAAGGAACAGTCAGACAGTTGAAGCCCTGGGCTTTAACTCCAGACCAGGCAATCAGAGTCCATTTTCTTTAAGGGGAGTCTTTTGGAGAATAGCTTGTGTTTCACACTTTCCATTTGTACTCCTGCCCCTGGCAAAGCAGCTGGCATGTAATAGGTGCTTAATAAGTGTTTGCTGATTGTGGAGAGAGCACCTGCTCTGGATTCAAGAGAACCTGATTTCAAATCCAGTTATAGACACCAACCCTGGACAAGCCACTTAAACCCAATTGCCAACCCCCCACCCCAAAACCAAGAAAAAAACCCAAACAATTTTCAGACTGATTAGTTTAGCCAATTAATAAATATGTAGGGGTGTAGTTGTCAGGAAGCACAAGGAAAAGAGAAACTTTCACTGGTAAGGATACAATCAGTTATAATCCAGCTGTTTTAGGTATCCTGAGCTGGAAAGAGAGGAGAGTGAAGGAAAGCGAGTGAGAAGGGGGGGGGAAGAGGAAGAATAAAAAAGAGAGAGGGGATGGGAGGAGGAGAGAGGGAGAGAAAAAGGGGTGAGGAGAGGGAGAGGAAGAGGGGGAGAGGGGGGAGAGAGGGGGAGAGAGAGAGAGAGAGAGAGAGAGGGAGAGAGAGCCACATGCCAAATGTAAACTGAATCCATAATTTATCTTTTACAAAGGGAATAAAAAGACTTACTGAGATGAGACGGCAAGAAAAGACTTTTAAGGGAGAATGGACTAATTGATGGGGACTCTGGGTCCTTCACAAAAAAACAAGAGGTCATGGAGCTAGACTCTGGAATACTTAGAAACTAACTAACCTTGCCAATCAACTCCATTACCAGCAGAGCTTGGAACTAAGAAAATGTCAAAGATGAGACTTAACAGAGTGGAAGAAGAAACTAAGAATAAAGCCTAGTTCCATCTAAGGTTTATAGAGGAATAGGAATCATTAGGAAGCCTGACTTCAGCTTGGAAATCCCCCCTTTAATTTATCATATTGTGGTGCCTAAATCGTTCAAGGAGCAACTCACAAGGGATTATACTATTTTGATGATGAAGTGTCAAGGGTAGTATATTTGGGATCTGAGGACCCAGCTTTGTTCCTTAATTTCTCTGTGACCTTGGGCAAGTTCCTTCTCTTCTTAGGGTCTCAGTTCCCTAGTCTATAACAACCTGGTTTACAATCCTGTCACTTCTCAAGCTTTGAGCCTGCTCAACTGGCTTTCGCGGTGCCTGATCTGGGTTGTTGTAATTCCTTGTCTGGGACCATTGTAGAAGGTCAGAGCTGAAGGAGATCATGGGATCATTGCATTGGAGCTAGAAGGGACCTTAGAGCTCATTTAGTCCATCTTCCTCATTTTACAGAGGAGAAAGCTAAGAGGTCAGACCAGATGATGTCAAGGATCTCTTCCATCTCCAAAGCCTACAATTTTATGCTACAGGAAAGTATGGATTTTCAGGGAAAGACAGAAAGTTAAAAAATGCACACAACTTTGTCCTGTATGTTCAAGGTAGATAATAGGGATTTGTGGCTGGAGAAGAGAGATGATGATTACAAGAAAACAAAAGTGTGGACCAACAAGCCAAGTCCAGGGGTGCTGGTGGAAAAAGGGAAAGAGGAGCATTCAAAGAAAATAATGAGTGTTGCTGGTCTTATGTCACAGAAACAATGGTATTTTTAGTTTACAAATATAGAAACTAATTTATCAACTACAACTTTCAATAATAGAAAGGCATAGTTTAGGGGAAAGAGTGCCACATTTAAATAAAGAAAATTTGCATTTAGGTTCTGGTTCTGCCATGTATTAACTGTTTGACCTTAGAGCATGCTGAATAGTCCCATGTCTCAGTTTCCTTATTTGTAAACTGGGAGATAAATAATGCCTATCCCATTTAATGAGGTTGAAGAGCTTTCCCATTAATTCTACCTTTCTTCTAAGCATAAAACAGTTATTAGCGGGGGTAGGGGGGAAGATTTTGCCTAAGTCATTTTTAAAATAATGCCTACTTTGAAGGATATTTGTGAAAACCAAATCAGGTAACATATATGAAAGCATATTATAACCACAAAGCATTATATAAGCATAAAATATTATTATAAGAAAAGCTTAGTTTCATAGATCTGGTACAAAAGCAATCAGTAAATTTTAACAATTTATGTATGATATAGTTAATCCGAATTATTCTCATTTCATAGGAGGGGATACAAGTCCACTTATCACGCTGCCTTGGGCACGTTCTTTCTCCTCTCTGATATTCTATTTTTTCTTCTGTAAAATGGAGGCAGGAGGAAGGGCAGATTAGATAACTTCTAAGGGTTCCTTCCTGCACTAACCTTATATGACTCAGTGACTCCCCCAATATATTCAGGTTAGAGTCCTGGATATCAGTCTTTCTGACCACGTCACTGTTATCTGATCATTTAATTTCTTTCAACCTCAATTTCTTCATTTCTAAAATAAGGTTATTTTAATAGTTACCTATATCACAAAGCTGTTGGGAGAATGAAATGAGATTATGTATATAAAATATTTTATAAGAAATGTAATAAGAAAATATGATAAAAGTAATATATAAATATAATAGAAAATGCTCAAAGCTCTATGTAAATACATTCCCCCATTGAATATAAGCTCCTTGGGCGTAAAGACTGCTTCATTTATGTCTCCATATTCACAGGGACTAGTACAGATCTGGCACAAAGTTAAGGGCTTATTGGATTCAGGAATTCTTAAAGAGAGTGATGATGTCCAAGCAAACAGGAGGGGAGATGCTGGACAGAAAACGTGGCTGCCTAGAATGAATTAAGGCCAGCTGGGAGGCCAATTTCGTTTCACAAGAGGGAAGGGCTCTCTCCTCATTAATCAGAGTCAAGGACTGCCCTACTTTATCGTCATCATCCCTGCTGGTGAGTTTTGTATACTTTAGCAATGAAGAGTGGAATGACTCCTAGACTTCTTGCAGTCAGGTGTCTTATATTTCAGTCCACTTGTTTTGTGGGGGAGGGAAGGAGAAGGGAATGCTATTTCATTGGTGTGAGGTGCTGGGATTTCTCAATGCAGAGCTTTTGTTCACTGATGCAGATCCTTTGGGAGGATCCTAAGAGCCTTGAGAATAACTGCTTCCCAGATCACTTGGCCCGCATCCAGATCAAGCCCCTCCTTGGAGAAAAGAAAGGAGTAATCTGCCTCACTACTGCCACCACCACAAGCAGCCTCTGAATAACTGACAGTGATGGACATGTGAGTCCAAGAAGACCAGGTATGGCAGCACCACCCTGGTCCACCAGTCCTGCTTCCAGTCCAGTCCCTACAGCCATCATCCTGGAAAGTAATTCCTGTGGAGATGCAACCTGGCTACTGTTTCTGTGGGTGTTGCTGTTCCCACCTCTTCAGCAGGCACTGCTACTTAAGACTGCCCCCCTAAAAATCTGCCCCCATGCCACTAAGGTCCCTGGAACAGTCAAATGATTCAACACTGGAAATCAGCATGGTTTTATCATTAGAAATGGCATTAAGAAAATGAATTCCCAGCTCCTTTGCTGCTGAACCATAAAGACCACGGGACCTTTTCATCTAGTTTGCAGCTGAAACCCCCTTTGTGTTTTGCATCCTCCCAATAGAATGTGAGCTCTAGAATGCACCACCAAAAGCTTTCTTGCTTTTCCATTTATATCCCCAGTGCTCACCACCATGCTTGACACAGTCAATTCGGTCCTATCCAACTCTTTGTGACCCCATTGGGTTTTCTTGGCAAAGATGCTAGGGTAGTTTGCCATTTCCTTATCCAGCTTATTTTGCAGTTGAAGAAACTAAGGCAAAGAAGATTAAGTGCCTTGCCCAAGGTCACACACTTAAATGTTTGAGACCAGATTTGGACACAGAATGAGTTGTCCTGACTTCAGGTCCAGTGCTCTATTCACTGTACCACCCAGCTGCCCCTGCTTAGCATAGAGTCACTATTCAATTAGTGCCTCTTCATGTATTCATTCACCATTTCACTCACAGATTCATTTATTTGATCATTCATTTATCACATCTGGAAGAAAGGTAAGAATAATCTCATATTTCTCTGGAGAGCCTAACTAAGAACAAAAGCAGAAACTACAAGACAGTGTCTTAAAATAATACCTAGAGCTGCATTGGGAGGTAACAAGTTCATTCATTCAAGAAGCCCAGGGTTCAGAGAGGAATTTAGATTTGGATTTTTGTTTGTTGGTTTTTTTTTTTTTGCTTTTTGGAGGGGAGAAGGCAGGGCAGTTGGGGTTAAGTGACTTGCCCAAGATCACATGGCTAGTTTTGTGTTAAGTGTCTGAGACTAGATTTGAAGTTAAGAACTCCTGACTTCAGGCCTGATGCTCTATTCATTGCACCACCTAGCTGCCCCTGGATTTGGATTTAAATCCCACTTCTAACTGGGAGTTAGGACTTTAGAGACTGGTTAAGAGTCTGAAAGTTAGCTCATGGAACTAATATACATTTTGCACAAAAGCATCATGGTGAGTGGGAAAAACAAGGAAAAACAGCTGTGTGACCTTGAGTAAGCTGGTCAGCCATTCTTTGTTTCCCTAATTTAGAAAACAAGGATGTTACAGAAAATATCTATCAGTTCTCCCAACCCCAACATCTATCATTTGATACAATGACAGACCCAAAAGGAGGCATCTAATAAATGTTTATTGACTGATTTATTATCCTTCATCACCAACTATCTTTCTGCTTCTGGAGATGGCAACTGTCCTTATCCTATCTCGGTGTCCTGGAAATAAGCCCCACTGGTCCTGATAATCTGGTGATAATCTTTATTATTATTATTATTATTATTTGTGTGTTTTGTTTGTTGTAACACACAAGGAGTTTTCCAACCTTTTAGAGGAAGCAACAATGAACTGCTAAATGTTTGCCCCTCAAATGCCTAAAGCTCTTTTAAATGGCACTATTCCTTCATGAACATTTATGAAATCAACATCCTGGACTGTCCTGTTATATGGGACCTTTAATAATATTGCTAACAGTGGGACATAAATTTGTATTGCTTTTCCAATTGTGGCTGGGTATTCCACTCTTGCTTTCTAAATAAATGAGACCTGAATTGTTAGTGTTGATCTGCAGTCTATAGGGCATAACAACTGACTAGGATTAAGTTAGAGTCTTGAAAGGTGGGATGATGAATTTCAACCTATTTACTTTCTTTAAATGTAAGAAACTTCTAACTAGCTGAAAAGACAAGGTCTTTGTTATTCCTCTAATAGTTGGGATTTCAAACATTTTAAGGGGTGAGCTATTGAAGTTTTGCACAAAAAGAGTAAAAAAGGTTGAATGTAGGCCATACATTAGAAAATATATGCTACCAGGCCCCTGAAGAAAGCAGGCGTTTATTAAAGTTTATTGAGTTTATTATACCCAAAGAACCAACACCTTAAATCACTCAAAAACACAGAAAGTCACATGGGCACACTTAACATATGCAGAAGTTTTCTTGGCAAATGAAGGAGGCAGAAGCTATCTCTAGGAACACATCTAGGATGCAAAACTACAAATCATAGAGTTCACAGAAATGAAGAGCCAAGGCTTAGTCAAATGGTCTTAAAGATCCATGTAAATGTTAACTTTTACTTACCTATTTCTGTCAAGTTTTACACATAAGTTCCATAGAGCCTCAAAATAATCCCGTGGAACAGTTCTTGTAGATATCCTTAGCCCCCTTTTATTGACAATGGAACTGGGGCTTGGAAAGATTAAGTGATTTACCCACTGTTATTTAATGCCCCGGGTAGAATTTGAACCCAGAATTCCACGTCCAAGGAGTTAGAAACCAATAAAGTAGTCAATAATGTAGCAATAATGACACCTTCATTTACATACTGCATCACAATTTATAAAGCAACTTTATTCAAGACCATATGGCCCATCAGGGGTTGAGCCAAGACAAATTCAAGCTTCCAACTCAAAACAATGCTGTTTCTGTGGCATCATGCTAGCAATCACAGAGCAGCATTCCAAGACAATTCGGGTCACTGTCATATTTCTGCTCCTTTTTTTTTTTTTGAGGATAGCCACAGTAAAAGTCTAGGTTTGTTTGAGCTATGAGCTGATCAAAGGTGTGCACTTATATTTTATTTATAAAGTTAAGAACAGAATCAGGACTTAGGACAGGCAAAGGCAGAAAAAAGAGCAAATGGTGGCTATGGGGGAGGGGAAGGTAAGAGAGTATAGTGCGCCAAGAGACTGTTTTAATGTCACTGAAAAATTAATATATCTCTAATGAAAGAACGTTCTATTGTCTAAGGCAAGTAGGGGTTTATTTTATAATAAGTGAGGACTCGCAGCCCTCATGGGGTACCACATAAGGGGTACCCAGTTTTCGTTGCTTACCCACAGGGTACACAGTGTTTGTCACTGCTCTGGTTAGGGGAAAGGGCAGCTGAAAGGGCAGGAATTGGAGATGTTTAGAGAGGAGAAGGAGGAGTCACGAATGCCATGACAATTTTTCCTGTATTTTAAGAACTGTCATGTAAAAGAGGGATAATTTAGATTTATTCTGTTTGGTTCCACCCAAGGGCAATGGATGATAAAAAAGCGAATAGGAAGATTTAGGTTTTATATCAGAAAAAAACCAATCCAAATGATTAGAGCCATAGGCTTGGTTAGAACATAGTGAGTTCTCCCTCATCGGATGTCTTCACTTAGAGGATGAGTTGAATGCATTGTAAATGAGAATTTCTTTGGAGTATACAGGTTGGGCTAGATGGCCACTTAGGTCCCTTCTCACTCTGAGATTCTGTGAGCCAACAGGAGGATCTCTCTCATTGTTTTGTTCCCCCTCTAATCAAATGTACCTAACAATATTGCACATGGTCTCAACTGCATGGAAAAAAGGCTGAAAAGACTGTTGAAATAGCAATCTACAAAGACCTTATCCAAATGCTCAAGAGAGCACGCTGATGGCTGAGGTAAAATGTCAGCCCTCAAGGATTCTGGGCTCCTTTACTCTCACCTTCTCCTTCTCAGGAGGCCAATTGGATGCATGAATCTGCTATTAGCTACACTTCACATTGGAATTCCAGTGTGTATGTACCAAAATGTACTGCCGACAGCATGATGGGAATGACCCAGCTGCTTTCCAATGGGAAGAAGGTGAAAACCATAGAAAGAAAACACTGAAGTAATTACCACTGGTGTAGTAGGTAGAGAGTCAACTTTAACATCAGAAAGACTTGGACTCAAGGCCCACTCCTCCCACATAGAAGCTCATGTGACCACTGAAAAGTCAGTTAACCAGTCAATGCCCCCAGGAAATTCTAAAGGCTCTGAGTTGCAAAGAAGATACCAACCTAAGCTGGTATAGAACTTGTAAAGAACCTAAGTTGTAAAGGAGTCCCTACATGAAATTATAGATTCAGGCACACAAAAACATAGTTATAGATACGGGCATATGCATCTCCCCACTGAAATTTTCCACTGATGACTTATCCTTACATGTAGCTGACCTTGGATTATTCAAAGCTCCAAGAGAGACCACCTGGCACAGAAGCAGACAGCACGCAGTCCAAGGATCAGGCCGTATCCACAGCAGCTGAGATCCTTTACAATTCTGAAAGTCACTAGTTCTGACAGATTTGTTACCAGGGCTACAGGCTACAAGGGGACAATTTTCCCTGGACACAGACTGATAGAAGACACAGCATGGCTAGAGAGAGTCACAGCAATCATACCATATTGGATAGACAGATACCTTTAGAGTCAGGAAGACTAGCACTCTCAAGGACTAAGGTCAGAGGCTATTAAGATGGATGTGAAAGGGCTAAGAGGTTTTTCCTATGAACTGGAGTCTTCAAGTATGAAGCCACCAATGGTCATCTGAAGATCAGCTTAATGAAATTTGGAAAGGCTTATCAAGTGGGGAGCAACAAGTCATTAATATGGTCAACGTGGTGGACAGATTGCAATTGTATGTTGGTGAAAAGTCAAAGCTGATAAAACCATAAATATGTGAACTATGGAGAAGAGATATTAACTGATAGTTACATTAAACTCCAGGTCACCTACTATCTATTTGAGCCTTGTAAACACCCCAAACTCAACATGTCCAAAACAGAATGTGTTCTCCTTCTTCACAATCCCTTCCCTCTTCCAGGACCCCTATTACTGTTGAGGACACCATCATCCTCCCAGTCTCCCAAGCTTCTAACTTCATGATTATTTTCAACTCTTCATCTGCACTCACCTCTCCTATCAAGAATCTCACATATACAATCTGTTGCCGAGACTTATCATTTCTACCTCCACAAGTATCTCCTGTTCTCCATTCTCACAGCCAGTCACTATCATGTGGTATAAACCCTTAGAGCCCCAAGCATGGACTTATTGCCTTCTGGTTGGTTTCCCTGACTCTTCTCTCCATTCTCATCTATCTTCAACTCAGGGGACAAAATGATTTTCCTAAAGCTCAAATCTGATTACTTCACACCTGCATTCAATAAACTCCAAAGGTTCCCTATTACTGCCAGGATCAAACAGAAAATCCCCTTTGGCTTTCAAAGTCTTTTTACAGCTGGCTTCTTCCTACCTTTCCACTATTCTTAACATTTTACTCCCCTTCAGGCACTCTATGAATCGGCTACACTGGCTTACTTATTATTCCTCACACTAGACTCCATAAAAGAAAGATGCACAGTGAATAGAGCACTGGGTCTCCAGGGCAGAAGTTACTATTATTTAGTTTTCAGTCGTGTCTCACTCTTCATGACTCTTTCTGGGGGTTTCTTGGCAAAGGGAGTGGAGTGCTTTTCCATTTCCTTCTCCGGCTCATTTTACAGATGAAGGAACAGAGGCAAGCAGGGTTAAGTGACTTGCCCACAGTCACATAGCTAGTAAGTGTCTGAAACCAATTTTGAACTCCTAACTTCAGGCCCAACACTGTCTCCTGTGCCACCTATTTGCCCCAAGAAGTTGGGAAGACTTGAGTTCAAAACTGGCCTCAAACACTAGCTGTGTAAGCTAGTAGTCTAGGCAAATCAGTTAATCGTGTTTGCCTTAGTTTCCTCAATGGTAAATGGTGATATCAATTATCACATATATATATATATATATATATATATATATATATATATATACACACATATATACCTACATACATATATATGTGGAAGTGAATAAACATCTATTATATTATTATAAATGTAAATAATATATAATAATATATGTATATAATATATAATAATGGATTTCTATTTCTATCATTTGTATAATAATTTATAATGATTATATATTATATACATTACATTATATATTATATGCATATATAATAGATGTTTATTCATTTCCCCTTTAATTCCCTTGCCTATGCCTTTTCATAGGCAGGTCCCCATTTCAAGAATGTTCTCCCCCCTCACCTTTACCCCTCTGGCATCCTACAAGATTCATCTGAAATCCTACCTTGTGCAGGGGTCCTGTCTCAGCCCAGCTCTCCTTTCCCTTTGTGTCTATTCTCTGATTAAATACCATTTACCATGCATTTATCTTCCATGTGCATAGTTCTCTCTCCATTAGGACATGATCTCCTAGATTTTCTTGGTTTGTCCGACACTTAGCCCTGTGCATTTCACAGACTTGGAGCTAAATCAGTACTTACTTTCTAGCATTTGACTGACTGGGTGACTGGGTGAGTGCTCAGTGCCCCAAGCCATTCTCTACAACTATATCACAAGGCAAATTGACTTTCTTCATCCCTGGGTAGATTTTTCAGACTGGGAGTTCTCTATACAAATGAAAGCACAGGTTCCTCCCCCTCGGCCCCCCCCCCAAAAGTAAAATAAAGTAGAAGAAATATGCATATACATATTACATAAAGGAAAAAAAAGAAAGGAAAGAGAATAAATAGAACAATTGTATGTTTATAGGAAGCTGATTTTCAACAAATGCGTAATTTAGCCATTATCATTAAAACCACATTCCATGTTCTAAAAGGAGCATCATTTATCCACTAAATGGTTTCAAAATATCGATGTCACATCCCTTTGGTAAATTCATCTCCGTGGAGCATTTTCATGCAAATTTCCTGAAGCATTTCCATAATGGGGACTGTGGAAAAGTAACTACTTTAAAAAAAAAAGAAGCAATTTATGCTTTTAATTTGCTCCAAATGCTCCACCACGGCAAATCACATAAGGGTATTCTTGGAAGCAATTTCAAAGGCACAGTAAAGATTTCCAGGTGTGTTTCAAAGGAGTCACATGATTAAAAAAAGAAATATAGCTCTTGGGAAAGAAAGAACTTGACAGGGTGGATGGGACATGGCCCTAATAAGAGAATTTAGGCCTGTTTTCCCTCAGACTATTGTCTATGACTTTAGATGGAGGGTCAAAGAAAAAAAACAATTATTATCCATATAATTCAGGTCAAACAAGACTGACCCCCCCCCAAAAAAAAGTCAGCTAGAATGAATTATGAACTACCCACATTAGTGTGTGATGTAATGATGTAGAGCCAAGTATACTGGGTTTGGTATCACAGACCTGGGTTTGAATCTTGCCTCTTCTACTTTAAGAGACAGCATGGCAAAGTGGAGAACATGCTGGATTTGGGGGCAGGCAAGATCTAGGTTCTAATCCCACCCTTTATTAGATGCATAAAACTGAGCAAGTCCATATCTCACAGAATTGTTTGGAAGACAATGTGCAAGAAGTGTTTTGTCTAACATTAAATATTGCTAAATGAGGGTCATCTTGCTGGTACTGCCCATGTGACCTTAGTCAAACGGCTTCCTCAGTTGGTGCCTCAGTGCCCCCAATTGTAAAACAAGAAAATCGATTTAGGTGATTTACAATAGCCTTTGCAGTCCTAATTCATATACGGCTTGGGATGACAAGAAAAATTGTTGTTCAATTATCTTCATCTTGCTCTGACTAAATGCTAACGAGGAATTCTTTTAGTAAACATTCTGAGTAAACTGAACGGTCAGTTCACTTTTTTTTTTTAAAGATGACTAGTTGACAGAATTGACTTCATTTTCTGAATGCTATGCTATTATCCAGAAACAAATTTGTTAATTTTTTATTTTTTTTGCGGGGGTAAGACAAGACAATTGGGGTTAAATGATCTGCCCAAGGTCACACAACTAGTAAGGGTCAAATGTCTGAGGCTGGATTTGAGCTCAGTTCCTCCCGACTTTAAGGCTGGTGCTTTATTCACTGTGCCACCTGAGAAAACAAATTTTCTATACAAGCCTCTGATAATGTTAAATACAGCTTAATTCAGACCTTCTACTATGTTATTTACCTAACTGTTCCAGAGTTTATTGCCAGAGAGATGATCTTATTTTGTGAAACATAAAAATACACAGCTTATTATCTTTGCAGCCAAAACAAGGGGCAAACTAGTTGTTCTCTAACAATGCCTGGCATACAGTAAATGTTTAATAAGTAATTATTTTCTGATTGACTGTGGTCTGAGGTCCCCAAGACCCTTTCATGGGGCTTAACAAGGTCAATATTATTTTAATACAATAATAGCTAAGAGTAGTTAGCATTTATATATGACATTAAGTTTTGCAAAATGCCTCACCTCATTTGATCCCCACAGCAACCTCGGGAGGTAGGAATTATTATCATCCACATTTTACAGGTGAAGAAACTGAGGCAGGGGTCAGCTTAGTGGTACAGTAGATGGAGAACTGGGTCTGAAGTCAGGAAGACTCATTTTCTAACCTCACCCACTTATTAGTTATGTGACCCTGAGCAAGTCACTTAACTCTGTCTCAGTTCCTCATCCATAAAATGAGCTGAAGAAGAAAATGGCAAACCACTCTAATATCTTTGTCAAGAAAACCTCAAATGAGGTCATGAAGAGTTGATATGAATGAAATGATTAATAATTTAAAAAAAAAACCAAGGCAGAGATTAAGTGACTTGTCCAGAGTCACTTAAATAGTAAATGTCTAAGGCTGGATTTTAACTCAGGTCTTCCCAATTCCATGTCTAGTATAATAAATAATAATAATAACAATACTGCATTATTTCTATCAAAATGCTCCCTTTTCCCAACTACATATTTACGTGAGGCCAGATTTACTTCACATACTTCAAACAGAACAATATATTACAACAGATTAAATGCAGAAGCTGATATAAAAATCCAGCTGCCTTCTATTAAGTGAGAATTTAAGAGATTTTGCAAAAGTATGAGAAAATACCACTCTTTTCGCTAATTTGTTTTGGAAAATATAATTATTTTCATCAAAATATGTTGTTTACATTTAATGGGCTTATGTTTTAAAATTAATAAATAGTTTAAAGTTTTATCAGTTTTAATTTCCAACAAGCAAATACCAATTAACGTAACCCATAAAGACAACAGCTCTTTTGAGAACCTCAATAATTAAGACAATAAAGAGTTCTGAAGCTAAAATATTGAAAACTCAGTCCAAGTTATGCCTGTCCTGTAAGCAAAAGGCATGCTATAGGACAAAGGTGCATACATGAATTTCACAAGTTATTTCTTAATTCTATGACTAACTAATTAGCTCAGACTTATGTTTGTCCCCAAAGCACAGACCAAGGACCAGTGTCAGAAGCTACAGGAAGGCAGATTTTTAGTTCTTAACAATGAGAATTGTTTAAAAGTCATTTTTTAAAAGAAGAAAAAATATTCCTTACAGAAAATAAAGGAACAATCATGAAATACTTGCAGGAAGTAACTGAACCTGGAGTCCAAGGATCTTGTTTTGAATTCTAGCTCTACTATTTATGTTTTTCAGTTGTTTTGAGTAGCGTCTGATCCTTTGAGATCCCATTTGGGGTTTTCTTGGCAAAGATGCTGGAGTGGTTTGCCAGTTCCTTCTCCAACTCATTTGACAGAAGAGGAAACAGGCAAATAGGGTTAAGTGACCTGCCCAGGGTCATATAATTCTTCTCTGGGGTTAGATTTAGACTCAGGAAGATGAGTCTTCCTGACTCCAGGTCTAGCATTGTATCTACTGTACCACCTATAGAAGTTCAAGTTGCCTCCCCAAAAGACTTTCTCCTTCTTGATGGCAGGAGCTATTTCATTCCTGTTTTTATATTCCCAATACTCAGCATAGAGCTTGGCACATAGTAGGGGCTTTGTAACTGTTTGTTGGTTGATCTATGAGAT
Organism: Pseudocheirus occidentalis; assembly: GCA_028646575.1. Lineage (NCBI taxonomy): Eukaryota > Metazoa > Chordata > Mammalia > Diprotodontia > Pseudocheiridae > Pseudocheirus > Pseudocheirus occidentalis. Next base: position 87,916,303 of record CM053596.1, on the reverse strand, counting down.
CTAGTTGGATTAGATGACCTCTGAGGTCCTTTCCAGCTCTAAATAAATTATTCTCTATGATTAAGAAGATGGATGGGAGATGAACTCAGTGGGATTGAATTTGTCGAAGACCACAAACTATTCATTCCTATTAAATTTCATTTTGTTAGGTTCAGCATAGCATTCCAGACAGTCAGGATTTTACAAGATCTTTTCTCTGCCGTCCCTTGGGTTAACTATCCATTCCAAATTTCAATTCATCAAACCCCAAAGTATGTTCTTGTGCTAGGACATGATTATACATACAGTTTGCAGTGTGAGTATGTGTGTGTGTGTGTGTGTGAGTGCGTGGGTGTCCATGTGAGTGTGAGTGTGTATGTGTGTGAGTATGTGTGTGAGTGTAAGAGTGTGTGTGAGTGTGTGTGTGAGTGTGTGTGTGTGTATGTGTAGGGGGAGGCTTGTCACTGCTGCTGTTGTTTTTTCTTTGGCATTTCAAAGTGGAGGGCTTTTGATGTTATATAAACAAGCAAAAGCTGTGACATTGCCCAAATAAGCTTGCCCTCCCTGCTTTCCAATGCCAGAGGCACAGGATGCTCTCATCCAAGCTGGGCCAGGCATTCACTAAAATGTCAGCCAGCGTAAGGCCATACCAACATTTGGAACAGACCTTTAAGTTGCCCTAGTTACAGCTTCTGGGATCTGGGACACAGCGGGATCATAACAGCAATTATTGTGTTTTAATTACTATATTTGGTCCCCTACGTGTCCTTTAAAAAATCTTCACTTATGTCCCAGGTTTTTGTCAAGGACACCAATGCAAACATTAGCACCGATGGCCTGCTGTGGGCTGATGGAGTTTCAAACTAGAACCAGAGGAAGGTTCCTTTCCATATCCAAGATACTATAACTCTGGGATCTGGAGTTAGAAGGGACCTGCAAGGTGATTCAGTACAATCTCACCATTTTATGGATCAGTGGTTCTCAACCCTCCGCATGCCACTGCATGCCCCTATCCTTTCATACTCGTATGTGGGTGTACCTGCATGTGGGCAGACCCCCCTGGAGACTGATAAAGGAGCAGTGTCTCGGGTCCTAAGACCAGCAGAAATATGTGTTTTCCAACGGTCTTAGGCGACCCCTGTGACCTCTGTGAAAGGGTCATTCAACCCTGAAAGGGGTCACGACCCTCAAGTTGAGATCCACTGTTGTAGATGAAGGAAATTGAGACCCAGAGAGGTTATGTAACTTACCAAGGTCAAAGCACAGTACAGAGTGCTAGGCCTGGAGCCAGTAAGACCTGAGTTGAAAATGAGCTTAAAATGCTTACTAGCTGCATTATCTTGGGCAAATTACTTAAACCTCTCTCTGATTCAGTTTTCTTATCTCTAAAATGAGAAGAATAATAGTAGCACCTTCAGGTCAAGGTTGGGAGGATCAAATAAGGTAATATTTGTGAAACAATGCGTAGCCTTAAAGTGCTATATAAATTCTAACTACTTTTTAGCAAGTAGCAAATCCTCTAACTGTAATTCCAGAGCTATTTCCAGGGACTGTGCCATATCCCTTAAAAACCACACCCCTGGAGTAAGAGGGGAGCCAGGCCCTTGAAAAGCAGCTAAGTACACATTGGGAAAACAGAAAAACTGTTTTGTTCAGATGCTTAACCAGGGAAGCTATGATTCCAAGTCCTTAAAACTGAAATACATTTAGAAAGAACTAAAATGAAGAGAAGTTTAATGAAGCCCTTGCAGTCTGGGAGCTTCTTATTAAAGGAAAACCCTTCGGACAGAGGGAATGCTCCAGAGAGGTTTTAGAAATCCCCATTTTGAATAAGGAGACACCTCCCTTTGTTCCTTTGTAAAAGTCAGGGACTGTCGATGTAGATTGAACATTGCATATAATGTCAGAATTTTTCCCAATATACTGATTTTGCAGAATTTTTTTCTTTTCTTTAATAAATTCGTTTTCCTTTCTTTAATAAATTCTTTGTTCTAAGGGATGGATCCCTAAGAGGGAGAAGGGGAAAAGAAATATGGGGAAACCTAAGAGATTAAAAAACAAGAAATATCATTAAAAAAAACTACATATATATATATATGAAGAAATCCCCCATGTTGTATGGTTTTGAGGGTCTTCTCTCTATTGGCTGCCCTCTTCTGTTTTCCCTAAAGTGATCTCAAAGGACAGTGGTGATGATGGTGATGGTGATGATGATGATGATGAAGATGAAGAAAACAGCAACAAGAAGAATTCTTAGCATATTCTGCTACCTTCTGTACCACTTCACCTACCTCAGCGCAGAAGCAGAAAGAGCTACATAGGCCTAAGGGCTGCATGATACAATAGAGTGGACGCTAGATTTGGTGTCATAGGCTACAAATTGAAATCCTAGCTCCGCTTCTTGCTAACAGGGTGACCTTGGATAAACCCCTTTCCTTCTCTGATCCAATATGTCTTCAGCTAGAAAATGAGATTGGTGGGTTGTGACCTCGTAGGAGGTTGAGGAAAAATTGGCAACATTAAAAGGTTTCTAAACATGCAATAACCAAAAATTAATTCAAAGTCAAATGTGTAATGAATCCGAGGTGTTTCTGGCAGTGCTTGCCCTTGTGTCATCGGCAACTTCATTGCAACCTTGGTTCTGAAAATAAAGTATGTGTACTTTGCACTGTGCATGCTCTCAGGCCAAGGAGAGCTGCAAAAAGGGGTCAGAAGTGGAAAAAGTTTATGAAGCCCTGGGTTGCACTACAGTCCCTTTAGAGTTTTAAATCTTATCATTCTATTTTGTGTTTCTGTCCATTTCATGGGTTGCTATAGCGAACAGAAAATTCCTCATGTTTATCCAAGCTTCCAGTGATAATCTTCCAATACTTCATTAAAGGTTGGTGGGCTCCCCCATCTGGGAATAGCTTGGTGAAATTCACCACAGTTTATGCTCTCCTGACATATCCTTTGGATGCAGGATCACTCCCATGTTATGATGAGGAATCTGAGTAAGGCTTTTATGGAAGGTCCTGAGAATTACACCATTCTTAGAACATTTATGAACACCAGTTCATCTGTTCATTCCCTTCATACATATCTTTGTGAAATGAACAATAAGCGAAAACAGCTTAGAGGACCTAAATCATATCCATATTGACATTCTTGCTATTAATGAAATTTGATTATATGAAGAAGTTGTAGGGGCAGCTAGGTGGCACAGTGAATAGAGCTCCAGCCCTGGAGTCAGGAAGATCTGAGTTCAAATCCGGCCTCAGACACTTGACAAACATTAGCTGTGTGACTTTGGCCAAGTCACTCATCCCCAATTGCCCTCCAAAAAGCAAAAACAAAAAACAAACAAACAAAAAAGAAGTTGTAGTCATGGGAAAGGACACACAAAACAAGAAATAACAAACAAAGAGAAAAGCCCAGGACATGGTTTAAGGTTCAACAAAGCCTGAGAGCAGTTGTGTATAAAACTAGAAAGAAGGCCACAAAAAAGATAAAGAGAAGAAGAAATGTTTTGGGATTTTTAGGTTGATCTATTCTTACTGGTGAAAACAAACAAACAAATAACATTTGGACTCTCTTATCTCAGTACCCAACATAATATGTCAAAAGGTGGTAATAGAACTTAGGAAGATTAAATCAGGAAGAGTGACTGCATCTGACCCAATACACAGGGAAGAAATTGGGTTGAAGGCAACACAATTTAAGTGACTTAGGAATTAATTTTTAAGATTTCTCAAAGTGGGGAAGGTTCTATAACAAAGAGACATAAATATCAAGGCAGTAATTTTTTCTGAACAAAAAAGATGACTGAGAAGACATCTGTTTACATTAAATGAATTCTAAGTACCTTCCTGTCTCTAATATTCTATGATAAATGTATATGGCACCAATGAAATTATTGTCATCATCACACAAATCCTGTCTTTAAGAATCTGAGGCCTTAGTCTAATGAATAGTTCTGAAATGACTACTTTCCCCAAACCTTCTCCCATTGAATATTATGATGAAGGCTGTGTTGATTTATATCTTAAAAACATTACTAGAACATGGAGAGAGAAATGTTTCATTCTGAAAAGATCCTTGCCTACTTGATGGTTATATAACCCAAGCTTTAACAGGAACTGCCAAAGTTACTAAGGCTTAGCACAAGAGCTCCCAGCATGCTTTAGCCTTCAGAAATACAGAGCTGGTGAAATGAATGCAATTAGCATTCTTGGTTGTTTACTCAATATTAATTGTGACACTGGGTGAGTAGCTATTTACAATGCTGCTTTCATCCAATGAAAACTGAATTAAATGCACAGGAGATCACCCAATTCCCATTAGCAAATTAACAGATTATGCCTGTATTGAACTGTCTGTTCCCAATCAAATGGTTTGTTTATTGAACTGAAGGCAGTTGAAATGGTAGTTGTTAGCATCTCAATTAAAGCAGCTACTCAAGCTCTAATTAGTGACACATATTTATGTAAGCCTTCTCTTCACAACCACCTTGGGAGGACGTATTATTTCCATTTGACAGATGAGGAAACCCCGGGCTGAAAAGAATTGTTACTTAAAACCCATGGTTATACAGCTAGTAAGTTAAGGAATAGTGGCTAGAGAATGATGTTAGATTCAATGATCTCTAAGATTCTTTCAAGTTCTCTTTCATGAGAGCTTCACCTGCTAGACTAACCTTCCCTTTCTGGCTCCCTATCATCTACTGAGATGTTATTATTTTCCACAATCTAACAGTGCCTTACTTTTCCAGTCTTATCTCATACTACTTTCCTTCACTTCCTGGAAGCTTCTACTCTTTTTCCACTGAGTATGGCCTCAACTTGTGGCCTCAACTTTGTGTATTTATTCATTTGGCTCTCTATGCCAGGAATACCATCCTTTCCCCATTTTGACTGCTGAATCTATCTTTCTTTAAAGGATACTTAAAGCTTTCTTCCCTTATGAACCCAAGGAGCAGAGCAGAGCAAAACCAAATCAACCTTCTTTCTCAGACTTTGCTTTAGCCCTTCATTTCCTATGCCTCCAAAGTACTGATTATTCATTGTTTTTGTATTCTGGTTATCTGTGCAAGTCATTTGGTATAGAGTTATTAGTACTTTTTTGGAGGGATGGAGGAGAGGAAAATCTGGAGAAAGTATTTCAAGGTATAGCAAGCTCTGCTAGAGAGATTCCCTCCACTGATTCTGATGAGCCCCCCATTTTACAGAGCTGTCTGGGATCTTGAAGAATTTAGTGATATGCCCAGGGTCACCTAAGGATAGTGGCAGAATTTTGCATCCAGGTTTTCCCAATTCGAATGCTGCCCTCCAATCTATTGTGGCTTATTATTTCTTGATTATTTGTTTTGTATTGGTATTTTAGTCTTTGTTTTATTTATACAATAACAAGGCTGTGCTTCTGATTTTCTGAACTTAAAATGCCTCAGTAGACAGTCTGACCCTGGAACTTCCCTTAAGCCCTACAACTCCTCACCTTGTAATATACCTACATCATGCTTACCTTCTTCTTCTTCCATTACCAAGCTCCCCACAGGGCGTCCATTTTGGGAAAGTGACCATGTTGACTTTTCCCTCATTCCCCTTCTGCTTGAGTTTCTGACTTTCTAGACATCAATGCTACCGGGGTACCTTCATCTCTTCCCTTATCCCTTTTATTTTCCTTTTGTATATTATGAAAACATTATCCTCATTAGAAGGTAAGCTTTGTAAGGGCAGGGGCTTTCATTCTGCTTGTAACCCCACATCTTAGCTTTCTGGGGAGCGAGGTGGCTGAGTGGATAGAGTACTGGGCCTGGAATCAGGAATATTTCTCTTTAGGAGTTCAAATCCATCCTCAGACATCTACTAGTCGTGTGACCCTGGGCAAGTCTCTAACTCTGCGTCAGTTGCCTCATCTGTAAGATGAAATAGAGAAGGAAATGGCAAACCACTCCAGTATCTTTGCCAAGAAAACCCCAAATAGAGCCAGGGAGAGCTGGCCATGACTGAAAAAAAGTACTCAACAACAATAACCTTAGCTTCATGCCTGGCACACTGTAAATTGTAAACAAATGCCTGCTTCTTGACTACCTACAGCAGTGGTTCTCAACCTTCCTGATGCTGCAACCCTTTAATATAGTTCTTCATGTTGTGGTGACCCCCAACCATAAAATTATTTTCGTTGCTACTTTATAACTGTAATTTTGCTACTGTTATGAATTGCAGTGTAAATATCTGATATGCAGGATGTATTTAAATTGAACATGACCCACAGGTTGAGAACCGCTGGCCTAAAGGATAGTTATCATTGGCACATTTGTGATTCCTTGTTAGATTGTATATTTCATGAACTATATGTGTTTCTTCTAAACTGTGAATCTACCCCAGTGCCCATTAGAGTGTTCACAAACAGTAAGTGTAATATAATGGAATGCAAATCTCTCCTTGTTAGAGGCTCAAGGAACAATCTGCTGCCATTCTTTAGCACTAAATTTAGCTGAAGTGGCCAGTTCAAATACAAATTGTGCTACTTGGAACTGCAAGCTCAGATAATTATCCATGGTGAAAACCGTTCATTGTAAGAGTGAATGCAGCAACTGGCACCCTGGTATTGCTTTGTTTATTCAATCAACAATTAACAAGCATCTCAAGCAAAAATTATATCAAGGGCTCTCTCATAGGCTCTGGGAGTACAAAGACAAAGATGAGACAGTCTCTGTTCTCTGGGAACTTCAGATACATTTGTTGTCATCACTGATGCTGATGTTGATGACAATGAGAACAGTCTACGGGTACGTAGAGACTGGAGGGCTGTACAGTTAGAATTGCCCGGGTGTAGATAGCAAACAACACTTTACTAGGTGCTTTGCTATTTTTAGAATGCTTTCACACACATTATTATACTGAACATTCAAATGAACTCCCCAAGGAAGCACAATTTTGTTATCCTTAGTTTAGAGAGGAGTTAACTGAAGCCATTTGTGGCAGGTCACATGACTTGAAATCTTGTGTTTTCTCCACTCTATCATTTGGTAGGAAAATGACAAAAGGCCCTCAAATTCTCTTGTGTGTGTGGGGGGGAGGTGGGGTTTTTATTCTTTGGAAAGGTGGGTTGGGAGTGCAGAGAAATTTAAGAACAAATAGTTTCAACCCAAGAAAAGGCACCAAATACCTCAACACATGTGCACACACAGAAATGGTTCCCTTCACCCCGGTTAATGATATGTAACTGATGGGGGCCAGAAATGTTGAGGGAGAAACCAACCCCCAGAGATACAGGAGTCCAGAGACCAGAGTTCCCTGGACAAGGTCAGCTGGAATGAATTCATGGACTCAAGCAATCTTTAAGTCAAGGTGACAAAGATTTATTGTTATGCTATACAGTGGGCAAGAGTTCTTAGGGAACCTGCAATCTTAGAGGGGTACAATTAAAGCTTATGTTAAACTGTAGTAGAACATGTGCCAAATATGCTAACTAGGGGAATCAGGAAGAGATTAGGGAGTGGTTAAGGAGTGGTCAGTTCTTAAAGCAACATGTACTTTTAATATCTACTGTGCAGGCATTTTACCCAGAGTTCACTGGTAAATAGCCCAAGGGGGGCTACAGGGAGGTATGGTTTTAGGCCTGAAACATCACTAAGTCAACTAATGGTCAGGGCTGACTGAGAAACACCCAACTGCCTCCATCAATTTCTTGTTAGACAAGATAAACTTCAGGGAGAATGCATTTGACTAAATCTAGGATACATATGATAGGTCAGTGAATAGTAAATACCTTTATCACTCAGTACACAGTCAGTTCAGCCAGTACACAGCTGGTTCAAACTACCAAATTCTACAGGGACAACTGGCCATCGTATCAGGAAGAGGGGTAGGTATTTTGCTAGGGCATGCTGCCCTTCAGCTGGAGAGAAAGTGTCTGAGACAGTGTTTTGAGGCTAGGGAGATTTATGATTTTGGAACTGGAGTTCAAATACAGGCACCCAAGCACCCCATCAGGACAGGGTACTGTTTGGCTAGTATATCAACCCAACAGGGACTTTTATTTTTAAAGAATATAAAATTTAGACCTTAACAGTAATGAAAACATTGTTAACCCTGATGGCATAATCCAGCATTCATTCAATAGTAGGAGAAAACATATTACACAACAGAACCAAGCTGTAGGCAAAACATCAAATTCCACAAGAATACATTGCCCCTTAAAAGCAAATGGAAACATCTGGAATTGTATAACAACACTTAAAAAAATTCCAAAGGAAGAGAGGGGGGGACTGGAGGGGTCATTGGACATAATGTCAAAAGACGTGGCTGGGCTTCAGTCCTGACTCTGCCATTAATTTGTTTGAATGAATCCTTTCATGTCTCTGAGGGTTAGTTTCCTTATCTGTAAAGTAGAAATTTAAAAACTGCCCACCTCAAAAAGGTGTGGTAGAGATCAAATCAGCTAACACATGTGAAAAGTACTTTATAAACTATAAAGAAGTATACCCATGGAGGGGGGAATAATGAATTTAAATTTATGATCTTTTCTTTGGGATAAGGGGGGTAAATTGGAGTGCATCTGAGGAATTATGCAGTCCTTTCACTAATTCTGAGTTATTTTTGGCCACCAAAGTCTACTCTTCTAATGCTAATACTCTCCTGTTGTTGCTACATGGCTGTGAATCATGGAACACCATGACCTAAGACCACTCCAAGATTAATGAAGACATCCATGGTGGGAGTAAAATGGCCCCAGCAAGTTACTGACAGTGCCCCTTGCCAGAGAACTAACTTCAAGTCATTGCCAAGGTTAAGCATTATCAAACAAGGAGGTAGACCGCGGTAAATAGTTGACTATTGCAGTTAGATTGTACAGTGGATAGAGTGCATGCCTTGGATTCTGGAAAACTCATCCTCCTTAGGTCAAATCTGGCCTCTGTGTGACCCTGGGAAAGTCACTTAACCCCATTTGCCTGGTAAACCACTCCAATAGCTTTGCCAAGAAAACTCAAAATAACTTCATAAAGACATGACTGAAAAAAATGACTGAGACAACAATTGCACTAGTGCCTTCAAAATGGTAAAAGAACCACTGGTTCTTTTCTGTATGTTGGGAAGAGCTTCCATGGAACATATATGGAAAAACATGCACAAAAATTGCAGAGATGACAAAGTACAGATAAGCTGTGATCTGCAGTGGTGGAGGGAACACTCCCATCAACAAGATTGCATATCTATCAAAGCATCCAAGTCATTTCAAAAACAAATATGCGTAGAATGCTGCTGGGTCCATTGTGAGTATTTTAAATAAATTGTGTAGTAAGGCAGATAGCTGGTGGATTTGTTGAGCACCATGGACAAAATGTAAATTTATAACAGACAAGAACAGAAATCCATACTAAGAGGCTTTCATTTACTTACTGCCCAATGTGGGAGAGACCACTGGGCATATTTACTAGAGTACTAGACTTGGAATCAAAGGGGCTTAGTCTCAGAGCTTGTCTTAGACACATAATAGCTTTGTGAACCTGGCCAAGTCACCTGACCTCTCTGATCCTCAGTTTCACCATTTATAATATAATGAGCACAATAACAATAGTTGTGGAGGCAGCATTACAGAGTGAATAGAAGGGCTAATCTCAAAGCCAGGGAGACCTGGATTCAAGTCCCATTCCTGACACACATCGACTATGTGACGCTGGACAAGTCTATTAACTTCTGAGCGCTCTAGAAAGCTATCTAAGACTATCTAAGTTGTATGGAAGACATTGACTTGCATTAATCAAGGGAGTATTCCTGCCTTGGAAGTTTTTCATCTGAATGAAATCACAGGTCCCAACCTATCTCTAGTATCTCACAAACTGCCACAAAGGGCAAAGGTGATAACTTGAGTAACATGCTCTTTAAACCTCAGCCCTCTATAGAAGCATGAGTTTTCATTATAATCATGAGCTGGGTCAGTGTTAAAGATGGCCCCCTGCACGAAGGAGGAAAGAATAACAAACAAAGATCTTTTGGAGGAGAAGGGGTATGAAATCTAAAATTCCAGCATGGAGAAAAATGTATGTGCTTTAGGCCCTGAGAGCCCTGATTGGAATTTTATAAATCTCTGTCAGGTTGTAAAGAAAGAAATAACTACAATCACCTACTTACAGAGTGGTACAGCTAAGAGGGACTTTAAAACAGGGAATGCACAGTGTTATCTTTGGAGGGCATTTATAACCTAGAAAATGGACTATTCAAGCTTACAGGGACCATGTGGTAAGACCCATTCTTTTGTACATGAGAAAACTGGGGCTAGAGTTATTATATGACTTGCTTAAGGCCAAGCAACAAATTATTCACAAAGTATAGAATCTGCTCATGTTCGGCACTATCCTGACCACACTGTTATGTTTCACGGAGATTATGGCCAAAATCATGTAGGGGTTTGGGCAATCAGTAGCGGGATATATGTTGTCCTGTGGGGAGAAGGTACAAAATAGCCAGACACCACCTGTGGAGTCATCTAGCCTCTAAGACAGAGAAAGGGAGGCAAGTCTCGTTATATGGAGGCTTGGAGCCAGAATGTCTATCCAGGTAAAACTACCACCACCACCATCATCAACAGTAAGAAGCATTGATTAAACACCAATCACATACCTGGCACTGTGCTAAGTAGGATATAGAAGTATGACCAAAGAGTTTTCTTTTGGGGGTTATTATTAAGAAAAAGCAATCTAAGTAGCGAGAGGCATCACAAAGCAGTGAGAAGAACACAAGACTTGGGACCAAAAGACCTGCTCACTCACTTAACAGTACTAGCTAGTTATATAACCTTGGCCATACCATTTTACCTTGCCTGCCTGTTTTCTCATTCAAGTCGATGCAATTCAACTAATGTTTATAAAATGCCTGCTGTATATGAGGCACCATGCTTGGTGCTGGAGATACAATGACAAAATGGCATAGTTCCTGTCCTCAAGAAGAGTATATTTTTATACTCAATTAAGTAAATTCAAAGTGTGTACAAAGCAACAGAAAAGAATTTTAAGTGGGAGGAAAGTAGTAATAACTATGGGGAAAGGGGAAGAGGAAGGATCAAGAAATGCTTTGTGTAAGAGCTCCCACCTGAGCTGTGCTTAAAAAAAAACACTAGGGATTTCATCATGTAGCAACAAAAAGGAGATATCCTTCCAGACACTGAGGACCCCCTGTGCCCAGAAGCATGAAATCAAATGTCATTCACAGAGAATAACTAGCATTCTGGTTTTCCAGGAACTGCAAAGAAAACTGCAAAGAATTATTTTAAATATCCTTTCTAACTAAAATTCTGACTCATTTAGTAGGATAGATTTGTTCTTCACATCCTAGCATATGTCTTAGAAGAAGATTCTACCTTTAAAAAATTTCATTTAATTGTGCCCAAATAGTCCCCTTTGCCTGGGGTACATTCATAGTGATATTGACTCAATTTTCCCCTACATCAGTGTCACTCAAATAAAGATCTCTTGATTTTTTCCTTTGTTTCTCAGCAGGGGTGATCACACTGTCAATATGGGTATTATAAAGCAAGCTGCATGGATGAATACAGCTAAATAAACTCCTCTGGTACAACTCCTTCCCCTCTTGAAATAGAAGGTGATGGAAATTTCTAGGACACTGACTGAATCAAAGACTAGTGACCCATCACAGAACCCCTGAAGGGCCCTCAGAGGCTGCCTAGTCCAACACCTCATGTTTATATTTACATGAGACTTCAGGAAGTGTTTTCTTCATAATAAAGCAGTGAGGCAGGCAGGCCAGCCAGGCATTATTACTTCAGTTTTGCAGGTGAGAAAATGAAATTCAAAGACTTTCCCAAGGTCAACCTGCTAGTAACTAGCCTTTCCAGGAGGGAAGAGCATCTCAGCCTTCTAAGATTATTATCTAATGTTCTTCCCCCTCCTTGTCAGCCTTCCATGGGAGCCTCCCAAACTTCTCATCTGCTGAAAAACAGAGCTGTCATGTAACACATATGCAAATCATCTATATGTTTTTCAAATTCAAAGCCAATTAGTTTAGGGCATTAAGATGACGGCTTTCTGCCACTTAAGATCCTTATTATTTTCCCCCTTTGCTTCTCTATCTCACATTCCATAAAAGTCTTACCTAATCTATACTTTTTTACCTGCAGGCATTTCCATCCAGTACATTCCAGATTTTTGGCCATTTAGATGGAATCCAAAAATAGCTAGAATTAGTTTCTTTTCATGACCTTCTCAGGCTTCTTTGATGTCTTCCTAATCATGGTTCTATTGAACCAGGAGGCATACAGAAATTCTCCTATCCTTAATAATCTGTTCTTTTTATATCTAGCACTAAACTCTAATGATTTCTCTTCCTGCAATTGCTTTGAGAGGCATCATGGGTATTTGATTTAGACATACCTTGCCAGGTACTGCTAGCCAATCTCATAAACCTTAGACCAGGGATTTGATGCTAGTGCTAAAGCAGCATTACAGTGCTTAACTGTTTCAGAAAGGTCCTGTCTCCAAGAGAAAGAAGGGATATACAGGCCCAGCAATAAGCAGCAGACATGGGAGTTGATGGCTGTTGGCTATCAAGTTCCATACATTTTCCTTAGGCTCTGTCTGATCTCCAAAATCTATGAATATAAAATATTTTCTATAGTGGAAATCCAGAGCCTTGGGTTCAAATCCCAGCTCTGATACTTGTTGGTTGTGTGACTTTAGGACACTGGCTTCCTTGCTGTTCTTTGTTCACAATATTCTGTCTCCCAGCTCCATTCATTTTCATTGGCTGCCTCCCATGCTTGGCACTCCCTCCTTATCTCCACTTCCTGGCTTCCGTGCCTTCCTTGGTGCAAGTCTCAACCAAAATCCCACCTTCTGTAAGAACCCTTTCCCAGTGCACCTTAACCTTACTGCCTTCCCTTTAAAACTATACTCAATTTAGCCAGTGCATGTCTTGTTTGTAAGTAGTTGTTCACATGTTGTTTCCCCCATTGGACTGTGAGCTCCTCAAGGACAGAGAATGTTTGGCTTTTCTTAGCACTTAGCATAGTGCCTGGCATACAGTAAGTGTTAATAAATGCTTGTTGACTTGACTTCACCTCTCAAAGTTTAGTGTCCTTGTCTAAACAATGAGAGAATTAGCCTAGATGATCTCCAAGGTCCCTTCTGATTCTGTCATTCTGTGTCTCTGATTTGAACCACAACTAGCAATGATTCAGAGGAGAACCTATTCATTCCTATCCAATTCAACTTCAAATCAACAGATGTTTACTAAGGACCTTCAGTATGTAAGGCACCAAGCATCAATGGAGGGAACATTTAAATGGAGGGAACATCAATAGAGGGAACATTTGCAAGGCCCTATGGCAGACTTCAGAATTTAAAGACAGAAGGCAAAGAGCCCTTGCTTATCAGGAGTTGAGTCACTGTTAAGTAAACAAAAAATACAAGTACCCCCAAAGTCTCAAGCTTTAATAGTTTACAGTTAGCAGGAAGACTTTTGGGACACCCTGCATATACAAAATAATTTCAAAAGTGCTAAGAACTGAAGCAATTAAGAAAGGCTTTTGCAAGAGGTAGATCTGAGCTGTGTTTTGATGGAAGCTAGGAATTCTACTGGGCAAAAATGAGGAAGGAATTCATTTCACACACGGGGGATCCTCTTTATAAAGACAAGAAGGCAATAGGTGGCATTCCATGAATGAGGAATAGGTAGCATGGGATAGAGATCACATAAAGGGGAGTAAATATAAAACCAGAGAGGTAGCTATTCTCTTCTTCACTGAATGGGCATTGCCTCACTCAAAGTGAGAACTTAAAAAGATGTTAACTTAAAGGGGTCAACATCTCCCATTACATCCTGGGTCATCTCCAGTTGTCAAGATGAATGAATATTTGGTCACTGGATCCAGATGGCTATGGAGGAGAAAGTGATGCTGGTAACCTTGCACAGCCTTTCCTCACTCAAATCAAAGTCCAACTTCAAGTCATGTCATCATCTTCCTGATGTCATAGTCCTCTTCGAGAACAAAGGACAAATCACATAACCAATCAATTATTTCTAGTCTAGGAGATTCAGGAATAAGTTTAACTTTTACTGTAATAGGACTTGGCTTTCAAATTATTCCCAACCCATTTTTCATAGCTCCAAGGTTAGAAAATGTATTAACTGTGTGAGCATTGGCCAATTACATTTCCAGGATGACACAATTGACTAAGACCAGAGGGCAGGTTTTTAGAACTAGAAGAGACTTTAGAAATTACCTAAATCTCATTTTACAGTTGAGAAAACTTGGATTCAGAAAGATGATATCATTTGGCTATGGTTACATGGCTAGTTGGTAGCAAAGCCATCAATCCTAATCCAATGACTTGTTCACTAAATCATGAGATCATGGATAAAAAGATGGAATAAAATTTAGAAGTCATTTAGTGCAAAACCCATAGAGATGAGGAAAGGAAAGTCCTAAGCAGACACATCTTGCCCAAGATTACACAGCTGGGAAGTATAAGAAGTGGGGTCTGAACCCAGGTTTTTCAGACTTCAAGCTGAGCTTTTTATCCAGTATATTATAATGAAGACTATGAGGCTTTTAGAATCCTATGGCGTCTTAGCATGTTTTATTCCTTCATTTAATGTTTAAGCGTCTCCTATGTACTGATCTGTGTGGGAATTGGGAAAGAAAATCAATGTTCAGATAAGACATAGTTTCTTTTCTTCTGAAGTTAGTACCAAGAGACCATCTAGTCTGACTTACCAGTTTTATGGATGAGAAGATTGAGACCCAGAAAATCAAAGAGATGTGCTCAGGGTAATATAATCAGAGGCAAAGGCAGGACTGGAATTTGGGTCTCCTGAATACCATTAGTCAGGCCCAGTGTTCTTTTTACAAAGCCACAGTGATTTCTAAATGGCTCCAAATGAGAACAGACTTTAAAAAACAAAAAACAAAACCCAAAACACCACACAACAGAAAACCAGTCCAAAGTCAACAACTATGATTTTTTAAAGTGGTATTGGAGTTGTCTCATTATTGCTTCATATAAAGAGATATCTTCTTCATTATTATAATATCTGTTCTACAACTCTTGGATCCCTCTACATTTAAGATGTCTTGTTCTAGTCTTAAGACAGGTCATGCTCTAGAGTTCCAAAAGCAAAGAAGAGCTGAAGGAAATAAACATTTGGGAAGAAAAATATCAATATAAAGTGATTAGAGTTGAATGCAAACTTGGAGGACTTACAGAAGCTTACCAAAGACCTTAAAATTTATGAAAGCAGTTTTCCTTCCCTCCTCTTCCCCTCCCCCTCTAACTCCTTCCTGCTCTTCCCTTCCCTAATTTCCCTCAATATTGGCTTTCTCCAGTCTTGTCTTTCTCCCCTTCTTACAACCTAGGGCTTCATACAGAGGCATCAACCTAGCGAAAGTCTGACAAATGTTTGTTAATTTGAATTACATAGAAAGTGATAACTGTCCTTCAAGGAAATCACAAAAGAGACAAGAAATTAAAACGGGACCTGGTAAAGTGAAATACCTCAATCACCAAAGCCCTTTTGCTTGATTGCTGTGGGAGTAAAACTCATTCAGATCAGCAATTTATTAAAAGTACTCTCTTCTGAAATCAGTGAATGAAGGAGAAAAAAAGCATTATTTTCAGATTTCTAAATGTAAATGAAAACACCCAAGATGAAAACGTCCTTGATTTTTAAAAATGTTCTCTAATCTTTTTTTCCTTATCTCCTCATATCTCCCCTTCTGTTGAATCTAATTTCCCTACTTTCTATACTGCCAGCTCTGAAGTGATTACAATACTAGAACAATTGCCAGTATTTATTGACAATATTCTAGATCCTGTGGCT
>CM053596.1:87870439-87900406 GCA_028646575.1 Pseudocheirus occidentalis | reverse complement strand
ATATATATATATATATATATATATATATATATATATATATATATATATATATATATATATATATAAACAAGATGCACCTTGGGGGCTTAGTGGATATCCCAGAGTCAGGAAGACCTGGCCAGGTTTGAACCAGACCTGCCACTTACGCATATTAACTATATAATGATTCTAGCTACTTCACTAGGTACAGCGCCTGGCACTTGGTAGGTAGGTTCTTCATAAATGCTTGTGGACTTGTTGATTGACAACTTTTCTCTCATTGCTCTAGGAAGCTCTCTAAGAGACATTACAGAATAATTGCTGATCTGTGTTGGCAAAGCAATCTCCTCACTAAGGAATTCTTTACACCAATGAAATAACAAATAGGAATCCCTTAATCCCTTCCCTCTAAACCCTCTCCCCCCTCCAAAAAAAGAACAGAAACTATTAAGAATGTAAACTATCACAGAACTCAAGGAATTTTGTTTAAATTACGGAAGATTGTTTCACTTAAAAAAAAAAAGTTCCCTCAGGGATGCTTTCCATAGCAAACTCTCTTGCTGAATTTAACCTATGGTCTGATTTATATGCAACCTTTCAGGTACAAGTCAGTTACATAAAGTGAGATACTACTGCATTCAGGAAAATTCCTAGGGATTTCTAGTAGCTTTAACCCCAATACCAAAATCCCTTTGGATTTCAATGATCCCTTTTAAGGATAGGAAATGTTCTGTCTAAAAAAACCTCATCAGTTAAAGGAGAAACAATTACATGGAGGTCTCTACTCCAAGTAGAATAGTTAATCCCTTTGTAATTTAAATTGAATGCACTAGTTAGTAAAAGGCAGAGTAAAGAGGCCTTGGAAAGATGTGGTTCAAATCCTGGCTCTAACTTTTAGTAATTGTGAACATAAACAAGTTCTTTGATGTAAGGGATTCATTAAGGGAAGAAGCACAGGGGAAGCTCAATGCTCCCCCCCCCATCTCCTCCCCCACCAAGGAGTAAGACCAGCAGCAATGCCTAAAGCCCCCTTTCCAAGAAAAGAAAGGGAGTTTGAAGAACAATTAGCTGTCGATTCCCCAGTAACCTTTCCTCCTCCCACTAACTTGAATCAACACCAGACCTTAGGTCCAGGCTCCTCCAACTCTCCCCCCAAAGCTTGATTCAGATAAGAAGTCTAATTAAAAAAACAAAAGAAAACATTGGAACATAGTGGTTTGGGGGAGAGGGTGCCCCATTGCCTCTGTAGCCTTATCAGAACCACCAGACACAGCAGACCTGACCATTTCTATCATCTTCCCAGACTGCACTTTATTTTATGAGTTGTTTGTCTTTTCAGTCAATGACCCCATGTGGGGTTTTCTTGGCAAAGATATTGAAGCAATTCACCATTTCCTTCTCCAGCTCATTTTACCAGTAAGGAAACTGAGGCAAACACGGTTTAGTGATAACTGGTAAATGTCTAAGGCCAGATTTGAACTCAAGAAGATGAGTCTTCCTGACCGCAGACCCAGAGCTCTAAACTCTGTACCACCTAGCTGCCATTTATAAAGCTGGTTTGCTTTATTGTCTCATGAGCTCTATATTACTTTGTACTAGAATTTAGTATTACAAAATATTTCTAAGTTTGTACTAAGATGTTTGGGCAGCTCCCTAAGACTTGGGTCTAGCAAGTTACAGGCTGTTGGAATCTTAGTGGAAAGGTATAATGAAGAAATCACAAAGCTGACATATTGCCACCAGGTATTGCAAATCACATATTTGCGGAAGTAGAAAGCAGGCATTTATAAGATGTCTTCTGAGTTAGGGAAATATTTTAAGATGTGGGGAGACTTCAACAGTAAACTCAACACAAGATAACAGATTGGCTCATTTCCTTCAGTTTTCTGATAGTTAACCATTCCCCTTTCCTTCTCTCCACCCACCCACCCCCCTTCTAAAGCCACAGGAAGATTCCTGAGCTAGCTTTCCAAAAAGGCTCATTTCTCCTAAACTTCATTTAAGAAAATTTTTTCAGCTTTCCAGTATGGAAGTGATCCTGATTTCTCAAAGCTTATCCTTGGATAACAAGGTGGTTCAGGGGATAACGTTAGGCCTGAAGTCAGTAAAACACGAGTTCAAATCCTGCCTCGGTCACTTTCTATTTGTAATCCTAGTCAGGCAAAATAACCTCTCCCTGCCTCAGTTTCCCTTTGTGTAAAGTGGTGATAATAAGAGCACCTACCTCCCAGGGTTGTTGTGAGGATTACACGGGTGATGTATTTTGTAAATGCTATGTTATATCAATGCTTTCTTTTTTCTTATTCTTTTTTCTTTTTCTCCAGGGCAGAATAAGCTTTGAAGGCTAGAAAAGCTTCCACTAGAAGCCTAGTCTTGCTCAGTTCACAAAAGGTCATCACCAAAAGACTGGCTACCAAGCACAAGTGGTGAAGACTGGCTACCAGGACCAGGAAAATTGAAGGCCATTTCTGTAGAGGGCATATCTGTTAAGAAAAAAATCATTGATTCTAGAAATATTTAAGTACAGTCAATCCTTAAATTTCACAGGGGTGACATTCTCAGAAAATGGAATGAAAGTCAACCCAAATGTAAATGTATTGAACCTAGGTAAAACGGGGTTAGGTTCCTGTGGCCGCCAAAAACTTTAATCTTTTACTAGAGATTGCTCAAAATAGTGATCTCTTCCACATCATGAATTTCCTCATCACAGTTTCACTATATTGCAAGTCAACATAAGAAATTAAATGGGAATTTGGGGGGAGTTTTGTGGAAGTCACAGATAACATGCAAAGTCCGTCAGATAACACAGAAAAAGTTTAAAAATCAGAAATGCATAAAATATATGTATTGTATTGTATAGTGTCAATATATCTTTTTTTTTTAAAATACCAGAGTGATTCAGACTTCTTCTCAGGTATGAAGGGAGGACCAAAAAAATTATATA
This sequence comes from Pseudocheirus occidentalis, assembly GCA_028646575.1. NCBI lineage: Eukaryota > Metazoa > Chordata > Mammalia > Diprotodontia > Pseudocheiridae > Pseudocheirus > Pseudocheirus occidentalis. The sequence continues at coordinate 87,897,483 of CM053596.1, read as the reverse complement.
CGGATTTTCCAGATTGCGAGGGCACTGTGCCCTTAACGGTACACTTTTTTAAAATATAATTTTTAAAACAAAACATTAATTTTGAAAACATGTACTTTTCTTGGCATTGTAACCATGAAATAACCCATAAGATGTAGGGGAGAGGAGAGACAACGTTTGGACAGGATGAGATGAGGAGAGGCAGGGGCAGTGATGTCAGAAGAACCATTATGTAAAAAACCTTTCTGTTCTGTGGTTGAACTGCTCCCAGACTGGTCCCTCTTGGGCAGCTCATGTGACAAGGGAAGTGGGACTCTCCCTTGGAGGTACCATTGAGGGTAGATGAGTGGTGAGCACTATTTTATTTACCCACAAACTCAGCTGCTTTTCCATTTTTTCAATTTCCTCATCATGCTCGTGAGAGGTCACTTGGTGGAGTAGATTCACAGACACTTTTACAAATGCTTTCTTCCTTCCTGTGGATATAAACTTTCTCACACCACACGTCTCATTTTTCTTTTCTCTGCTGCATACAGCCATGAATGTACCAAATGCCAATAGGAAAGTAAAAATGACATTACTAATCAACTCATGCAACTGCCTGAAGTTGTTAAAGTTAAACATGGGAATGTTGAGAAAGCAGAATGACTGGTGGGGAAATTCCCTCTATCAATACAGATCAATGACTGCTTTTCACATTTGTTTATATAAAGCATTTATGAAATGCTTACTAATTACTCCACAGTGTACTAAGCCTTGAGGATACCAATAAGTAAACAAGACAGTCCCTGTCCTCAAGAAACTTACATTCTAATGCAGGACAACACAAAAAGGAGTGCTGATAGGGGATGTGTGAGGTATAGACATGTCTGGGAAGTACAACAGATACTTGGACCCCAGTCAGAGAAGACAAAAGCTCAACTCTAGGTGTGAGGAAATCCAGGTATGGAATCCAAGTTTCCAGTGGGGTTAGAGAAAGTGTGTGAGGGGGGCCGCGATGAGGGGAGAAGTAGAAGCAAAAATTTTTCATGGAAATTAGTGTATTGTAGAACTCCCCCCCCCTCCAGATTTTTATTTTTGTATTAAAGCCTACTTAAAAGACACAAAATGGTTATATCAGTGAGACCTCCCTGTTTGGGCAGAAAACATTGCTTGATTAATTTTCTGCAACTAATTCCCCACCCCTGCCCCCAAGATCTATAATTTCATTTTTTAAAAGAGTTTCTAGGGAAGAAACTAAAGCAGAGTTGCTCCTCTCCACCCTAGAGTTTTGAAGTATTGCCTGAGGGTTAAGTGATTTGTTCAAAGTCTCTGAGCCAATGGTGTCAAAGGATAAATCTGAACTTAGCTTTTCCAGACTGGATGGAGGAGCCAACTCACTGTCCATTATGGAAAACTGCTTCTGGCAACAATTAACCAGCTGAATTTGCTATGGAGGCCAGACCAGGCTTTTACATGCCTTAGGGCCTAGGTAATGTTTGAAAATTAAGATGATTTTTTTTTCTTTGGTTAAAAGGGATGGTTCTCTTGTTAAAAGGGAAGAGGAGGAGAAGAGATTCAGGTAGAAATCTAGAAGATGTAAAAAAAAAAGGTACAAATAAAAAATATTTTAAAAGAAAGAAAATTAATGGGACTTGGGAGGGTGGATGGGGAGAGATTAATGACTGACATCTCTGCATTTAAAAGTTCCTCACTTTGTATATTCGAGCCCACCACAGACTTCGAGCTTTCACTCCAGTGCTTACCACAGAACAAATATCTCTGAACCAGAGTGCTGTTTTCTGACATTAAAATTGAGTACATTTCTTCTGACTAATGGGTCAACTCTAGTCATCCTGATTGAAATCTGGCCAGTGGACTCAGATGACTCTGGAGGAGAAAGTGAGACTGGTGACCTTGCATAGTCCTCCCCAACCGAAGTCATATTCATTTGCAAGTCCCGAACTCATTTTCCTGATGCCATGGTCCTCTTCAAGAATTAAGGACAAACATCAACTCCTGGACCAAGCAAAGTGCTATTTGGAAACAAGTATTATTTTCTCTCTAAGGTAACAAGCATCCTACAAAAATTTTAGAACACCAGAACTGGCAGGAGCCTCAGAGATCATCTGGTCCTATTCACTCCTTTTTGTGGCTGAAGAAAAGGAGACCCAGAGAAGTTACTTGTTTCAAACAGAGGTTCTGAACCTTTTATATTCCATGATTGCCTTTGACAGACTACGGATCTCTTCTCAGAATAATATTTTAAATGCATAAAATATATAAAATACAAAGGAAATCAATTATGTTGAAATAGTCATCAAAATATTGGAAAAAATAAGTTCAGGGACCCCAGGTTAAGAACCCCTAATCTGAGGATTCACAAGTTAGAGGAGATGCAGGATTCGAAGTCCAAGACTTTTGACTCAAGGGTCAGGCCTCTTTCCACAGTACCATGCCTCTTACACCGTGGCAAATCCACAGAAAACCTAAAAAACCCAACCAGTCAACTAAACAAACAAACAAAAATAACCAATCGGTCCAATTTTTCATGTAATCATGCTTGGTTTGTTCTTTACAAAAATGTCCATGTTGGCATTTTAAAGTTGCTATTACAACGGACTCTTTAAGTATTCAAGACTTTTGCAAAACATCCATTTGGTATTTTATTTCCCTGAAATAGATTTTCCCGCTCTACTTCCTGAATGCCTCAATTTCCAAACTGTGAAGTTGACTGTTTAGTAATTACAATTTTATTTATTGTACTGCTGTGGGGGACTTATGTCCGTTGGTAAACAAGGAGGCAATTTTAAAGAAATTTAAAGAGAATGAATTACTACTACTGAAAGCCATACATAACAAATAGGAGTTGTTACCTGAGCTACTGTGAGGAGACCAAATTGAGAGAAAGAGATGGAGAGACAGCAAGAGACAGACCCACCTTACAGGGTCTCAATCCTCCCTACCTCAGTAAAGATCTGAATGACTGGAGTTGGAAAGGCAGTATGCGTTACATACAGATCACAGATGAGTCTAAACTCATAATAAAGGCAAAACCCATTTATTTAAACAACCTAGAGCTAGAATATAATAGCTGCTTCTTTAATGTAGAATAATAGCAGTATTAATAAAAAAAAAATCTCTTCTCCCTACAACAAACTGTTCATCCTTAAGGACAGGTTAAAAAAATGGTGTTTTAGGGAAAATACATGGGGGAGGCCAAAGACAACTTCTGGGAAAGAAATTCTGAAATTTCATTGAATCAGAGAATCATAGGATAGCGTCTATGCAAAGAAGCTTAGAAATTGGCCTATCAGAATACTGATGACTTATTTAATAAGCATGCATGTATAATTGAGCACCTAATACAACTCAGGCACTGTGTACTAGGTAATAAGAATACAAAATTTCAAAACTGAATTTCAAAAATGAAATAATCAGTACCTTCAAGGATTATACATTTTATTGGGGGTGGGAGCCATCAACAATATATACATAGAAAATTAAATACTCTCTCTCTGTCTATATGTATAGATGTACATGTGTAAAGTATTTGTATATATAAATATATGTGTATAAATATAAGTGTATAATATATGTATGTGTGTATGCATGCATGCATTTCTGGGGGAAGGATATTAGCAAATGGGAGGAATCAAAATAGCTTTGCTTGTAGTAAGTGCCTACTAAATGTTTGTTGACTGATTGAATACTGGCTTGAGCTGAGCTGGGATGGAAGCCAGTGATTTTACAAGCTGGAAGTAAGGAGGGTGGATTCATTCAAGGCAAGGGAGAATATTCTCTTTAATTGGCAAATAATATTAGTTCAAATTTATATAAATAGTACTTTCAAACTGGCAAAGCATGTGGCCATCTTTATCTCCTGTGGTGCTCCCAGCATCCTTATTATTTTACAAATGATGAAACTGAGGCTGAAATATTAACAGACCTTCCCCCCCCCCCAACCCCCATAGCTTTAAAGCTGGGAATCATACCCAGATCTCCAGGGCTCCTTTCACTATGCCCACCTGGATGGAAGAGAAAGGTTAAAGAGAAAGCATACTTTAAAATATATATTTTGGAGACCCTAGGGGACTTGTAGGCATATATAAAGGAGACATTTGCCCCTTTTTGCTAGGTGGCCCAGTGGGTAGAGCCCTGAGCTTGGAATCAGAAGACTTGTCTTCCTGAGTCCAAATCTGACCTCAGAAACTGTGAGATCTTGGACAAGTCACTTAACCCTCTTTGCCTCAGTTTCCTCATCTGTAAAATGAACTAGAGAAGGAAATAACAAACCATTCCAGTATCTCTACCAAGAAAACTTCAAATGGAGTCACAAAGAGTCAGACATGACTAAAATGACTGAATGAACAACATCAACAACCGGCCATCTAATGTTCCTTGCTTTCCAGAACCCAGCAGTACCAGGTGCTGGATACATGTTTAAGTAAGACGGAGGAAGCGGAGCCTGACACTGTCTCCCACAGGTTGTTAAGAAGAATTATTAGAATAAACATCTGTAAATAAAAAGAAAGGGGAAGTGTTTCCTTTTCATTGATAAGGGGATTAAAGAAGCAAACACAAGTGAACCATAAAGGGAGGTATATCCCAGCTAAAGAGATTAGAGAATAAACATAGATAAAATGACTTTTGTGCTCCCTTAGCCTTCCAGTTGGGAGTACTTACAAGGTTGTTGGCAGGTACAGGAAGTCAATGCCAGGAGTTATTCAGTGGCTATAAAAGAGTTTTCCCAGAAATTAGCTTTCCCCGGTGATTATCTGGACACTGGTCTTTGTTCCCAAGATACAGAACTCTTATACCACTTTGTGAAATTTGGATGGCAGGAATTTCAAAACCTGCGCTGGCAGAGAGAGTTTCTTCACCAGGAGTTTCTCTATCTACAGGTGTGTTAGGTTGAGGAGGCTTTTTGTTACTGCCTCCTGTGGGGAGCAACTGCAAAATTAGCCTCAGGGGAATACTGGGTACGCCTTCTTGTTTGTATATCCCTGGGATTGTAGGTTTCAGCTGTAAACTTGTTCTTAGTCAACAAACCATGGGTTCAGTGCTTGCTCCTTTGTGCCATGCAGTGCTCTAAGCCCTGAGACTCGGCAAAAGACAGTACTGCTCCCCATTTAATGGGGAGGCAGCAGTCACTTCAGGAACTGCCCATGAAAATACTCAAGTACTGGTTTGGAGGGTAGATGCTGACGAAAGAACATCTTCAGTCAATCACTGAAGTCAATCACTGTGCTAAAGACTGGGGGTACAAGAAAGAGTCGAGACAATCCCTGCCCTCAGGGAGCTCACAGTCTAAAGGGTGAGACAACATGCAAGTGTATGCATGTATGCATCCATGTATGTATGTATGTGTGCATGTATGTATGCGTGTGTGTGCGTATGTATACACATACATGCTAATACAGGATGAATAGGAAATAATTAATAGAGAGAAGACACTGGAACTAAGAGGGTTTGGGAAAGGCTTCCTGTAATAGGCAGAATTTTAGTTGGGACTTAAAAGAAGCCAGGGAAGACAGTAGAGAGTTGAGGGTAGAGAGCATTCCAGGCTTGGGGGATGACAATCAGAGAAAATGCCTGCAGCTGAGTTTTTCCCTCCTATTCTCAGTTATTGTTGTAGACAAGAGGTAGATGACCCTGTGGCTAGAGTCCTGAGCTTGGAATAGGAAATAACAGAGGCCTTAGATGCTTACTTAGCTGTATGATCTTGGGCAAATCAGTTAAAACCTCTCAACCTTGGTTTCCCCATCTGTAAAATGGGTTTAGGGAAATAATAGGTCTTAGCTTACAAGGGATTTGTGAGGATGAAAGGGGATTGCAAACTTTAAATCTATAGGAGGGCTAGCTTTTATTCCAATGAAGGGAGTACACAATGCCTGATAGTGGAATTGGATGTAATTTTAAATTTTTTTCCAGGCCAGGGATCTCCTCAGCAATGTTGCCTTTACAAGAGATTAGATCTTTCATGAGGCATCATTTGGATGCTAGTGGTTCAGAACAGCTACATCCTTAGAGAACACTTTCTCTCTTTCAATTTCTTATCATGTGGGAAAACAAGCAAAAACAGTCATAGGTGGAAGGAGTCATGGTAGAGACTGGGAAAGGAATGTTTGGAGGTAAAGGAATGGTACCTTCAGGGCCAAATTTAAGCAGGCCCCAGAACCAACCCAAATCACACTGGAGCTCCCTCAACCTGGATCTATGTGAAACTAGGTTAATGTCAACAATGAGGGAAGCCTTGAAAGGGATTTAAGTTATAAATGGTCCATATAGTCTGAGAAGTATGTAAAAGACCTTTTTTTCCCCTTGAAAATGCCAGCACCTTTCTCTCTCTCTTCCAACCTCCCTGTTTCACTAGCTAGCAGCCCTGGGGACAGCAGAACTTCAGAGATCCAGGGTATATCAATCAGTGAATCAATAAATATTTACTAAGTGCAGGGCCCTTCGCTAAGTTCTGGGTATACAAGAAAAGACAAAAGGCAGTCCCTGCTCTCAAGGAGATCACAGTCTAACGAAGAAGAAAACATACAAACATTAATATACAAATAAATTATAGAATAAATTGGAAATAATCAATGGAGGAAAGGCACTAGAAACCCAAGGAATGACAATGAATGTGACTTCTCACTGATGGCCAGAAGTCACTAGTAGCCAGAAGTTAAAAATATTTTCATTTCCACGAACTCTAGATAAGCTCCCCTCTATCTATTCCCTCACCCTCTTGGTCTCTTCCTGCCAGAATCCTAAAAAAAAAGGCTTCACTAACAGTATGGTTGCCCCCATTTCTGAGAGGGTCTTGCCCCTGAAGCATGGCAAATTTCAAAGATTCTTCTTGATTCTCAATAGTGAATAAAACATTTAGTAGAAAGAAGACTACGTAAACATGGCCTCTAATAGAGTTAATTTGGTGCTTAATGCTATTAAAATCTAAATACCTAGGGATAGGAAAGCTTCTTTCTTCAAGTTGCTGAGTCTTCAGACAAGAGGCTGAATTGTTAGAGTCACAGCCTCTCACTGCCTAGGAGAGCCTTCCAGTTTTTCTCCTCTAATTATTTCTACCTTACAAATCCTTTGGGACCTTTCTCAAGTTCCATCTCTGCATTTGGCACTCAGTATGTGTAATCTGGGGCAGGTAGGCAGCACAGTATATGGAATATTTGCCCTCAAATCAGGAAGACCTGAGTTCAAACCTGGCCTCAGACACTTACTTCCTAGTTTTGTGACCCTGGGCAACTCACTTAACCCTGTCTCAGTTTTCTTATCTGTAAAATGAACAGTAGAAGAAAATGGGAAGCTACTCCAATATCTTTGCCAAGAAAACCCTAAATGGCATCATGAAGAGCCAGATATGACTGAAATGAGTATACAATGACGCCTATTACCTATAGCTATCTCTCTTTTTAGGCATGTGTCCTGTCTCAAAATAGTACATACAGCATGTGCCATGTATGCTCTAGTGTATCCTATTATCTCAAAAAATCGATATTTTGTGCATCAGTTTAAAAATTTGCCTTTATTAATAAACTAGTTATTTTAAAAATAAGTTTATGTTTTAGTTTCTTTAGTGTGGTGACTCAAAATAACGTCCTTTATGATTGAATACTTAGTAAACATTTGGCTTAATGAATATTCCTAGCTATACATCCTAATGCAATGTGTTGTATACATAGGTAGTGCCAATTAAATTGTAAATTGAACATTGTTTATTGTTCAGTTGTATCCAGATCTTCATTTGGTGTTTTCTTGGCAAAGATCCTAGAATGGTTTGCCATTTCCTTTTCCAGCTCATTTTACAGATGAAGATACTGAGGCAAACAGGGTTAAGTGACTTGCTTAGGGTCACACAGCTAGGAAGTGTCTGACCCTCAATTTGAAATCAGGAAGATGAGTCTTCCTGTCTTCCTATCTTTAGGCCTGGCACTCTATCCACTGTGCCACTTAGCTGCCCCAAATTAATCATGCACAAAATTAACCAAATTTTACATGTAGATGGGACTATCAAGATTATTTAAGCAGACCCCCCTCTCTTTTCAGAGGAGGAAATGAGGTACAGAGAGAAGCGGTGGCTTTCCTGGTAGTTACCAGTAGACTCAGGACTCTGTTTCAGTTTTCCTTACTCCCTAGGGCTCAGCACATTCTGAGCACAGGGTTAGACACCGCTCTGGGCAGCACACAGTAGGTACTCAATTGTTATTTGTTGTGGACAACAGTCATGATGATTTTATTCCTGACAAAGGAGTGACAAAGGGTATCAAGGATGGTTGATTGGGTATCTAGGTTAAGTTTTTAGAAAGAACTCTTCCTGTAATAACTGAACAAATTGTGACATAAAAATATAATGTAAAATTATTGTTCTGTAAAGAAATATGAAAGGGATGCTTTAGAGAAACCTGGGAAGATAATGTACAAACTGATGCAGAGTCAGGTAAGTAGAACCATGAGCACAATTCACTCAGCAATAACGTTGTAAAGAAAGACAAATTGTTTAAAAGACTTAAGAACTCTGATCAAAGCAATGACCAATCACAGTTCCAGAGGATGGATCATGAAGTATGCTACTTACCTCCTGACAGAGAGGTTGAATGGAACCAGGAGGCAGAGTTTTGGACAAAGCAAAAGTGTGGATGTGTTTTGCTTGCCTGTGTATGGTTTTTTTTATAAGAATTGTTTTTCTTTTTAAAATTTTTTGAGGGGGATTTGGGAAAAGAGGGACCTAACATAGATTATTTATAAACAACAGATATAACTTTTCCCTCAGGACCGCACTGAGAATAATGTTCCTACATTTCAAATTTCTTGTGCATATGAGCAAGTTTGTGCTTCACAAATTGAAGTATAATTTACATCATTAAGTAGGTTTGTATGTAAAGTATTTTGCACACCTTAAAGTACTATGTAGTTATCAGTTATTATTGTTACCATTGGAGAGCACATAGAATATAGGGTATTGAAGGGCAAAGTTAGATGAATGTACACCCTTAACAGTGTGTTTACAGATAGAATGGGCCCATATTGGAGGGAGGGGAGCAGACTACTTACTTACCTTAAAGGTTTTAAATTGTAGCCACCTCTTTGACCAGAAGAAGTTACAAAGCTTTGTCCCAGGGTTACAAATTGATGACAACCCTCAGCATTTGATAGCAGTCTGCTGTGTGTATCCTCACAGTGGTGTTTACCATGCAGTTATAGTTATCTTTTTATGTGTCTTATATTCCTACAAACTTGTAAATGTCATTAAGGCAATGATCTCAGCGTCATGGCTTCATGTCTGCTCTACAAACACTAGGCATTTGATACGTTTGTTGATTGACTGATAAAATGAGAGTTCTTTTTTGATAGGAATTTATAATAGCAATATTTTAAAGATAGAGTATTACACCTCCCCTCTTCAGAGTGAGTGTAAATAGCGGTTGTTTCTGTTTTGATCAGAAACCCTGAGGGTCTTCCCGTCCCATATTTATTTATTTATTTATTTTTGACAGGGTAAAAAGAGGCCTTGGGGTGGGGGGGGGGAGGGAGAGGCTCATTTCTTAATCACTGAATGGCCACTGCCTCTGAGACCTTAAGAAGGCCGAGGTCTCCCACTAGAACCAGGATCATCTCTCATTGTCCTGATCTATATCTTTCCACTGGACCCTGATGGTTCCAGAGGAGAGAGCTCATGAGGCTGGTGACTTGGCGCACCTCTGTCTCTCTTAAATCCAATTCACTTGCAAGTCAAGACATCACCTTCCTGACGTCTTTGGACCTCTTTGAGAACAAAGGACAAACAGCAGCAGCAGCAACAACAACAATCACCTTCCTAGATATGGATTTACTTAACTGTCACGCAGAAAAAATTCAGACCCACAGACATTCTAAGGTTTAAGTGCTCACACTGAAAATTTAACAACCAACTACAGACAATTGGCTCCAACCTACCTCCCCCCCAACTACCCCCAGTTGGACTGAGTAGCCTGTATGGTTCCTTCCATGTCTAAATCTATGACCCTATGATCTTGGCAGTGAGGCCAAAGACTCCTAGGGAAGAATGGGGTATATATTTAGACAAGAGTCCCTGAATTAGATGCCTTTGCTTAACTTTTGCTACAATGCAGGATTCCATTTTGAGGCAGGACTGGAGGAGAAAAAAGTGGTAATATTTCCAGAAATAACTGGGATATAAAAACAAAAGACATCAATAAAACCTACAAGAATGAGGGATTTGGTTTAATCATCATCTTTATCTATGTATATAATGTGTGTGTATGTGTCAGTGTGTTTGTATATGTATATAGAACATCACTCTGGGTTATTATGAGGAAGCTATTGCATAAACTATAAGGCACTACATATACTTATTTAATGTATATTGTAATATATGATATAAAATACTTAATATACTTCTATATAATGCCTTACAGTTTATGAAACAGCTTCCTCATAGCAAGCCAGGCCAATGCCATATGTACATACATACATACATACACACATAGATATGTGTATATATGCGTGTGTGTCTCTATATGTGTGTATGTGCATGATATATATATATGCATGATATATATGTATACATACATACACATGATGAGTAATCCAAACCCATCATTTTCTTTTTGTAGGTTTTATTGATGCCTTTTGTAAGACAACTGTAAGGCACTGTATATTCTTATGTAATATATATTATATAAGTACATCTAGTGCTTTACAGTTTAGGAAGCAGTTCCTATGTTTCCATATATATGTATACAGACACACACACACTCTTACAGTTTCCTCATAACAATATAGGTGATTTGGCAGTACAGGTATAATTATTCCATTTTTTACAGACAATCCCTAAAGTCTCTCCAGCTATAAAATCCTACAGTCTAGAGTTAGGTTAATGTTGGGGAAGCCCAAACTATTAATCATCTTGGTTAGTATCCTCAGGGCCACATTCTTAATAATTTCATACTCTTTGACATGTATTTTGTGACTGTTAGTCACAGATTCTTCATTGGTAGAGTTTCAGGGTGCATCAAAGAAACAAAATGTGGACAAAAAGAAACAAAAAAAAAGATTGCAATGACAGAATCTTAAAGCTGGAAGAGACGTTGGAGATCTAGTTCACCTCTACCTGAAACAGGAATCTTCTCTACAACATCTTAAACTAGGATTCACCTAAGCTCTGCTTGGATTTCTCCAGAGATAGGGAACTCACTACTTATCTAAATAGGACTCCTCGATTTTTGGTCATTTAAATTATGTAGAAGTCCTTTCATTTAAGCTCAGGTATGACTCCTCACAGCTCCCAGCCTTTGGTCCTAACTTGTTTATTTGTTTTCTGATTAGAAAAAAACCTCTGGGACATGACACTCCTTGAGCTATTTGAAGAACCACCATCATTCCTGCTGTAACTTTTTGTAGAGAGATAAACATTTTTAATGGCACCATGAACAAGATACCTCCAACAAAATCCTTCTCTGATGTCTTATCCATCAAGGCCCAGTGGGTGGCCTTGTCTTCCCAGAGGCAATGGCTCTAGAGGTCAAAAGTTAGCTGGTCCAGTCAAGTTGAAAAAACAAAAAAAGATTTGAATAGGTGTCCTAGGATGGAATGAATGAATATGTGTCTGAAGACTAACTGCATTCAGAGGGGCTCATCATCAAATTCACCTCATGGTAAGCATTTTTTTCCAGAGCAACTCTGAAAGACTGTTTACTAAGTAAGCCACAGCAGATTACCTAAGTAGAGAAAACATCTACATTATTGAAATCATATTTGAGCTTTTCCTCCAACAGCACTGATTGCAACTCTTCCATGAGCTCCAATCCCATGTGACTCTTGCCCATGGTCTCACATAAGTTCATCTCAGGAGGTTCACAAAATATGCTAGGGGCTATCCCATAGTATTCTCTTGACATTTTGGGAATACCAAATGAGAATTTAGATGGCTGATCAGGTACACCTCACTCCCCCCTCTTACAAGCCTATCTTTTCCTATTCACATATCTGACAACATCCTATGTACTCCTTCTGTGCAAATTCTTTGTAACTTGTAGCAATGCTCTTGGCCATCATGGACCTTTCTGGTGCACTTTGGGTAAGCCTCAATTTCATGTTTTAGAGACTCCATGTTGCAGTCTTCCAACTTTATCAGCAAAATGTTGATATTAACAAATCAGGTTCTTGAGATAAGCTTGAGGTGATTAAAATAATTTTTCCAATAGCAAACCAGACCATTCTCTATCTCTTGTTCAACTCTGAGACCAGGTTTCTCTCTCTGCCTCACTGAAATCTAAAGTTTTTGACAAATCACCAAATTCTATAAAGATAGGGTTCGAAAAAAACCTTACAGGGTAGTCTGGCCCATCTCCTTACTTAATTTTATTCAGAAATTTCCCACCTATTCCATTATTCTGGTGGTAACTATCTGTAGTCTTTCAAACATGTAGCATTGCCTTAGACTTTGATGCATTTCCTTGTGAATCAAACTAAAGGGAGAAGTATCCAAGTTTGCATCCTTAGGACAAAGCTGATAATTAACTCCTTTTGACTCCTTGGTGACAGGGGAGACAAAGTCTGCTTCTCCTAACAAGGATTTTGTTGGAATTCTGCGTTTGCTGCCTTCTACTGACACCCTGTTGTTTCATCACTTCACACCCCAGCCAGCTCTTCTCAGGCTTAATACACAGGTCATATAATAATGAGGAGCTTACAGCCATTGAAAGGGAAAACTGGCTTACACAGAACTTACACAATCATAGGATTTGGAGTTGGATGGAATTTTGAAGTTCTTTTAGACTCAGGTCTTTTTTTTTCCAGATGCAGAAACTGATATAGTTCTATGGAGGTAGATGGGTATAAATATTATCTTCATTTTAGCATTGAGGAAACTTGAGTGGTAAAGGGAACTGATCAAGTAGTAAAGAACACAGGTAGGCTTTGGATCCAATCCCTTTGTCTCCAGATTCATTGACCTTCTTTCCCTGGCAGCATGGTTTCATGTAGTAGAACCTGGTTTTGGATCCTGCCCCTGATCTGCACTAGTATTATAAATTAGTCATCACTTAACTTCTCGGAGTCACAATATCGTTATAAATGGAATGGAGATAAGGTTACTTATACTGTATTTCTCATGAAGGCTGCTGTAGGGAATGCACTTGGTAAACCTCAAGGAAATGTCAGTAACTGTTTCTCCTATACCATTGTTATCCAGAGGAAATGTCTGCCTCCCTTTCCTTGTCCACCAATTTAATCTAGATGTAATTGGTAGAAAGTTCCTTTGATTTGAGACTCAAGAGTTTCTTTTGTGTTTCTTCTACAAAAAGAAACAGCTGCAGAATGACTGCAATGCAGCGTCTTCGTGCTACCTGGCTAGTGCTCCTGGGGCTTTTGCACCATAAACAGAAATTCACTGTCCAAAAAATGCTTCATCTTCCACTCCATCAGTTCTAAGAGGTCCTATGTATCTGTCTGTTTGCCCACCTGCCTGCCTATATGTCTGTTTTACATTCAAAACTAGACTTTGTTCTCACTTCCTTATTTGTTGGCTAGATGCTATGCAGCATCTGAATTAGCTACACAATTAGTGCTTCTAGCATAGGGTACAGACCTTAAAAGACACATGGTGTTTCATGTTCTAGCCCAGGCTCCTGACTAAAAGTCTTTATAGATTCAATTCTCTGGCTGAATCAAAGTCATTGAGGGTCTCAAAAGAAATGGTTATAAGTTTATTAATAGGCTTATTCCCCTACAATTTGATTTTATTTAACAAATAGTTTCTTAGGTCTACTAGCCCACTCACCACATGTGGTGGGGCTGTATTAGGGGCTGGTAAGATAAAGATGAAAAGTTACACAGTCCTTGTTTTTAAGGACTTTACAATCAGAGAAACTTGCCCAGAACAAGCAATGACAAGGATATAATAACTCATAGTCATATATATCTTTCAAAAAAATTTTTTTGGTGAAACTCTTTGGCAATCTAGTGAAGCCTGTATAACCCCTCTCACAAAAAAACATTTTAAAATAAATTTTTTTAAAAATGCTAACTTTCAGTTAGAGGTTAGTGAAAATACTGATTTTTTTAAATCTAAGTTTACCAGTTTCTTGAAATCCATCAATGAACTAAAGGATCTCAGGTTCAGAACTCCTACTTTAGAGTTTAAAATGTATTTTCTCTGCAGCAACTTGTGAAGAAGCTATTGCAAGTATTATTCTTCCAACTTGGCAAATGAAGAAACTGAGGATCAGAAAATGTAGATGATTTACCCAGGGTCACCCACATTTCTATCTGTTTGATGCAATATAAAAAGAGCTGAATTTGGAGTCAAAGAAACTTCTGTTTCCTAACTCTAACCTTGAGCATGTTGCTGTATCTCTCACCATCAGCTTTCTTTTCTGTAAGGTGAAGGGATTATATCAGATGACGGTTTGCGCTCTTTGCTGTTTTATTATTTTTAAAGTTTACATTTACTTCTGTACTACCACCTAATGCTAGACATTTTAAAAAGTCCATTCAATCTCTAGCCAGTAACCAAATGGAAGCAATCCCCATTCATGGCTCACATGAGATGAAATTGAGGTTGGCAGCACTAACCTGGCCATCTTTATTGTTGTCTGGAAATAAACTGACAACCACATATTCATAAGTTCCAATCACTGACTGACCTTTCTAATGTGTTAAATGCTTTAAGTGTGTCTTTAAAACTACTTATATAGTTGGTGATTCCTGATTCTTAAATGATTTAAAGAAAGAAGGAAAAAAGGAAAAAAAGAAGAAAAGAGAGAAAAAGAAAGGAAGAGAGAGAGAAAAAGAAGGAAGAAAGAAGGAAGAAAAAAGAAAGAAGGAAAAGAAAGATGGAAGAAAAGAGGAAAGGAAGAAAACAAAGAAGAAAGGAAGGATTGAAGGAAAGGAGGAAGAAAGGAGAAGGGGAATGAAGGAGAGAAAGAAGAATGAAAAGAGAGAAAGGAAAAAAGAAAGAAGGAAAGACTGAAGGAAGAAAGAAAAGAGAAAAAAGGGGGAAAGGAAGTAAAAAAGAGTATAAGAAAAAAGAAGAAAAGAAGGAACAAATGACAAAAGGAAGGATGGAAGGAAAGGAAGAAAGAGGGAAGGAATGAGGGAGGGAAAGAAGGAAGGATGAAAAGAAAAAGAGAAAGCAATCTATGGAAAGAAGAAATGTGCTGTGAGTGGGCTGAGGAGCTGACCCTTCAGCTTCCATTATGCTTTTCCAAGTGCAGACAAGCTGTTCCCTCTCTGTGAGCCAAGAGAAGGGAAAGGTGAAACTGACACATGCTGCCTCTGTAACTTGCTACCTTCACTTTGGGCAAATCAGGTCACTTCTCTGAACTGCAGTCTCATCATCTATAAAATGAAGGTGTTAGATTACATGATCTCTTGGTATCTTCTAGCTCTCAATCTATGATATGTAATACGTATATCTTAAACACACACATATGATATGCCACAATGTGTTATACATCAAAGAAATACAAAGAAAGAACTACAAGAGGAAAAAAGTTATTTCTGTCAGAGTGGATCACCCTCCTCAAATTCCTCTGCCCTTTTGCCCCATTACATTTTATCTCCCAGCATTCTAATTTACGTATGTCATATCTTCAACTTTCCCTTTAGTCCTCAAACTTCTCAAGAGCAGGGACTATAATTTTTCACCTCAGTTATTACTATTATAATTATTTTTATCATCATTATTATGTCAGTAACGAGTAATATAAGGAATAAGAAGTAATCATGTAGTTCTTAACTCTATATTTTTAATTATATGTATTTCATGTTCAATGCACACACAATTTGGAATAATGGCTTGTGAACTTGTTTTGTGAACTAACACTTTTGAGGATTCCCCACTTAATAGGAGCTTTTGCTTTTGGGTTTTGACAGTGCAATTGCATCTAATTATGGTCAGTTGCATCTTTTCTGAATAGTATTAGAAATGGAGCTTTTTATAAATACAGTAGGAATTTAGTGTACGATTTTATTTTATTATGATAAAGTATCTATAGTTATTCTTTAAATATAAAAGGCTAAATAGGTCATATCTACACTTTGCAAAAATATGATTTATTGAAAAATTTCTAGTCATACTTTCTTAGTTTTCAAGGCAAACGTGATATCAAGTCAAAATTATAAACATTTTACATTCTGGCAAAAAACAAAAAAAGCTGCATTTTGCAAGTGATTTAAAAATATGTCACATTATGCAAGTATTACAATTTGCCTCATTACAATTTGTGAGGTTGTAGTCTTTATTATAATATAGATTTTAATAATTTGAAATACTATGTGTGGTTTTTATATGTTCTCTACATTTTCATGGAGTTCTTTAGGAATAAATGTTTTCTTTTCCAATTTCATGTTTCATTTGTATACTAGGCAAGGCATTTTTTTTACTCCATAATAACATGTGTCCCATTCAAAGATTTTTAGCTGGTTGGGTCATCTCCTCATTTTCCATCTTTGATCTGGGGGTCAAATAAATTTTTTTCAGCAGCCCTGAACTTGGTCTCGATGGCCCTGAGTATGACTTATTTCTCTAAGTCTCTTCCTGTAACAGAGGGCCATCCACGATGGACCGTCTTAGAGACATCAAGACTGCAACTTAATAAAAAACAACTCAATAACCAAAATGGGTCCTCAAGTCAAGGAAGGTCTCTTAAGTGACCCCTAACAAAGGATATTCATTTCCACTGGCATATATCTTTGTTCATGCTGGAGAAAGGAACGCCTCAATTCCCTTGAGGCCTCATAGTGTCATTAAAAACAGAGTGGATTTGGAACCTGTCTTTGAATCCCAGTTCTGTGGCTTGCTACCTGTAGAACAGTGAGCAGTTCCCAGAACCTCTCTGATCCTTCTTGGTTTTCTTGCCTCTAAAATGAAGGGTTACACCAGATGACTTTGAATGACCTTTATAGTTCTAAGTTAATGAGCCTCTTTCCTGGCCAAATTGAGTACATCCTTCAAGTCCATTAATGCACTTCTAGAAATCTTTCTAGTATCCCATGCAATCTGTTATCTGGTAAAGCATGACACCATGAAAAAATCCTAGAGTCAGGAAAAGGGAGGGAAGGGACAAGGATGGTTATTAATATATGCCACCTAATATGTGCCAGACGTTGTGCAAAGCACTTTAAAAATCTTATTTTGCTTGATTTGGGTTCAAGTCCTGAGTTCTAATGCTCATTAGACACATTAATTTGGTTATATCACTTCATGTCTCTGAGTCTCAGTACAAAGGGGATAATAATTGCACTTTGGCTGGGATCTTTTGACTGAGTACAAGTTTTACAGAACAAAACCTTTTATTAGGTGGGTTTGTTCTGTGAAGTTTGGATTCAGTTAAATGGCTGCACTTGAGGACCTAGAGGGTCATGTGTGTCCTTGATGCTATAGCTTTCCCACCCCTTGCTAGCACAGTGCTAGGCATAGAATAAGTACTTAATAAATATAGGATACATTGAAGCAGAAATATAGACAAAGGGTAAGCTCCTTCAGGGTAGGAACAATTTTCTGAAATTCATGCCTGGAACTTGGAAATCACTTAATAAATGTATGTTGAAGGGACAGCTAGGTGGCGCAGTGAATAGAGCACCGGCCCTGGAGTCAGGAGTACCTGAGTTCAAATCCGGCCTCAGACACTTAACACAAAAAAACTAGCCATGTGACCTTGGGCAAGTCACTGAACCCCAACTGCCCTCCAAAAAAGCAAAAACAAAAAAACAAACAATAAATGTATGTTGACTGATTTATTGCCACCAGTCAGTTCTGTGGGAAATGAGTTGAGGCTGCATAGCACAAAGTTGGGTATAATATACAGATGACACCTTTGGGGTAGAAGTGTTTAGTGGGAGTGATACTTGCTCTCTTTCTTCTCTCTGTCTCTGTCTCTGTCTCTCTCTGTCTCTGTCTTTCTTTCTCTGTCTCTCTCTGTCTCTCTGTCTCTGTCTCTCTCTGTCTCTGTCTCTCTCTGTCTCTGTCTTTCTGTCTCTGTCTCTCTCTGTCTCTCTGTCTCTGTCTCTCTCTGTCTCTCTCTCTCTGTCTCTGTCTTTCTGTCTCTGTCTCTCTGTCTCTCTCTGTCTCTGTCTTTCTGTCTCTGTCTCTCTCTCTTTCTCTTTCTCTCTTTGTCTGGACTTTTTTTGCCTCTGTCTCTTTCTATGTCCCTGTCTCTGTGTTTGTCTTTCTCTCCCTGTCTTGCTGTGTCTCTGTCTCTGTTTCTATCTCTCTCTACACAGCCCCTCTAGGGAACTGACAGCCCTTCCCACTGCTCACTAGCTTCACTTGGATTTCAGGGAAATGAAGAAATCAACCAATAGTTAGGTTGATAATTATATTTCTTTGAACATGACTGAAGTAAAATGTGTCCTCTGGAAATAAGTTGAATCTAAATGAAGTGAATCTGCTCTCCAAAATACGTTAAGCATTTCTCTGGAGAGAAATAAAGACTGTTCTGTTACCTATCAGGACAGTCCCTTGTACTGACTGTAGTTTAAAATGGCACTCCATGTTAAGCTTCCAAATATCCTCCTTCTCTCCTATAGAAAAGCAGGGTAGTATAGTAAATAGAGAGTTGAATTTGAAATCAGGTGGACCTGGGTTGAAATTCTGTCTCTGATATTCACTAGCTGTGTGACCATGGGCAAGTCTCATAACATCTGTCCAAAGGTCATCTTTCTCTCTTCTTTCCCAGATACTGCCTGGTATGAACTCTTATCAGCCCTGACCAAGACTATTATAAGACCTTTCTAATTGGTATTCCTGTCTCAAGTACATCTTTGCTCCAGTCTCCCATTCAGTGACAAAGTACCAAGCCTAATCCTTCTATATGAACACCTTTCCTCTCTATGCCTTCTACCTGACTGAGCTGCATACCTGGAATGATCTCCCTTCTCACTCCCATCTCCTGGCTTCCTTTCCTTCCTTCAATACTCAGTTCAAATCCAACCTTCTGCAAAGGGCCTTTTCTAGTCTCACCCCTTCCCCATTCTTCCTAAAGCTTTCCCTTTGAGCTTACCTTCCACTTAGACTGTAATAACTATATAACTGTTTTTTTTTAATTTTTAAATTTTTTAAAATATTTTTTTGCTTTTTGGAGGGCGATTGGGGTTAAGTGACTTGCCCAAAGTCACATGGCTAGTGTGTCATGTGTCTAAGGCCGGATTTGAACTCAAGTCCTCCTGACTCCAGGGCCAGTGCTCTATTCACTGTGCCACCTAGCTGCCCCAACAATATAACTTTTGTAGATATATAGTTGTGTGTTGTCTTCCCCCATTAAAATGTGAGTTCTGTGATGGCAGAGACTGGTTTGTTTATTTTGTTGCTGTAAATCATTTTTGTGTGTGCTATGTGCTTAGCCTAGTGCCTGGTATATTGTAGTAAGCTTTTAATTGCATGTTGACTTGATTTAGGGAGCTGTGTGACCTTGGACAACACACTTAACCTGTCCAGGATTCAGTGTCCTTAGTGAAACGATGCAACTAAACTCAGCAACTTCGAAGGTCTTTTCAGATCTAATCTATTATCCTATTAGTTGTAGATACAAAGAAGAGAAGAAAACATCATCTTTGCCTGGCCTTCAGGAAAACACAAATACTTCATATCCAATAGAACCAGGATTATAGGAAGAACTCTTATGTTTTTTAAGTTCTAGTTTGTCTTATGAGATGACTCAAATTGATGTTTTTGTGAATATTAAAACAGCAAAAAAAAAATTAGTCAGGCTTTATGGAGGCCCCGAGTCACATTTCTGCACAAATTTCAAATGGTAAATCAGAGTTTGGTTAATATCACTATCCACCCAAAAAAGTCAGGTCACACAGGCACATCCAATTTCTATTCTGTCTTTTTTTTGGGGGGGGGAAGGAAGCATATCTTTTTTGTTTATTTCTATTTTATGTTTCTTTCTTTTTCTTTCTTGTAGAAGCTCTTTTAAAATCAGTTTAGATGATCTTATAAGACATGTTCTGAAAATAGGCTTCCTGATAAAGTATAGCACTACATCCCAAATTAAGCAGATTGCTTAAAGGAATACAAGCTGGGCGGCAGCAGATCAGAGGACAGATGAAGATGTAAACCGATAGAACTAGGGCATGCTAGCCCTTTGTTGTAACCCATAAAGCCTGAAAGGATTTCTGTTCAAGGTTATTTGCACAGCTGTTCCAAGCTCCTTTGACTTCCATTTGGGAGAGGGATGGTCCTTAAGCATGAGCTTACAGCCTCCACTATCTTATCACCTCACAGAATTCTATGAAGTACATTCTTGGGCCATGAGAGAAGAGTCAGTAGGCACTTTCCCCAAGCCTTGGGTGTTAAAAGCAGGCAGTTGAATGCTGACCAAAACTAAACTATGCAGAAAAATCACCTTGAGAAAACATGGCTTCTGAATGCTTTTTGAAGCCTAATTCATGCATCAAATTGCACTGACACAGGTCTCTTTGCCTGCCATTGTGATATGGACACTTTACAATCACTCAGCCTTATTAGATGCCAGGCATGTGGGTTGAGAAGAAATGTGAAGATCTCATGGAGCAGACTAGGGAAGAATTAAGTCTCTTGGTTTTTTCAAATAGGCATCTGAGTAATGGCGCTTACCCCTTACTTTACAGTCAGTTCTGGGGCTACTTCACTGTTGGGAAAGGCAATGCTTTTTCTAATAGAACGAAGCATATATTCGTTTTTTGATTTTGTTTTGTTTATCCATAGCTCCTTTGATCCTGGTATATATATTTATGCTGCAAAGAAAGTGTTTCGTAAAGTCCCAAGGCAATAAATGGCCAACACACATCACACAGCAAGCTAACAAAAGGGACTTGGTTAAAAAAAAGGCTTAAGGAACCATTCTCTCTCTAGTTAAATGGAAACCTTTCTAAGCTGACATCTTGTGTTCTCTTGTCAGCACTCTGCCATATTGATCAACTAAAGAAGACTGTATTTCCCCCTGTGCCTTGGGGTAAAATCAACTTGGTGTAAGTCAACTTCCTTGAGGGCAGCTTGGTGGCACAGTAGATAGATCACTGACCTCTGTTCCAATACAGCTTATGACATTTTCTAACTGCGTGACCCTGGTTTTATTGTTTTTCAGTCATATCCAACTCTTTGTCACCCCATTTGTGGTTTTCTTGGCAAAGATCCTAGTATAGTTTGCCATTTCCTTCTCTAGTTCATTTTATAGATGAGGAAACTAAGGCAGACAGGATTAAGTGACTTGCACAGGGTCACACAGTTAAGTATCTGAGACCAGATTTGAACTCACAAAGATGAATCTTCCTGATTCTTCATAACAAGTCATTAACCCTATTTGCCTCAGTTTCCTCATCTTTTAAATGAACTGGAGAAGGAAATGGCACAGTACTCTAGTATCTTTGCCAAGAAGCTCCCCAAAATGGGGTCATGAAGTGCTGGATAGAACTGAAACGATTGAATAACAACTTCCTTGACAGCAGGCATCATCTTTTCATACTCTTTATATGGCACCTCATATAGAATTGAATTAATCAAGGATCAGCCCCTTTCTTAGAACTACTGAATAGTTTACTGAAGGATGCTTCTCTTCCTGTTTGATTAATGGTATGCCATTCTGGTCATAGAAATACAGGTTTTTAAAAAGTATAAACACACAATTTGAGTGACTCCAAATTCCTTCAGCAGGCACAACAAGAAGAATGAAAATAATTAACCAAAACCAGGAGAATGTAAGAGAAAAGGTTACATGTCCATAACTCATGTTAGCCATAAAAAGTTAAAGGAATGCAGAAAGGAGAGAAGATAGCTTACAGAACACGGTCTATTGTCACAGCATGGGTGACTCTTAATTCTTAATTACTTGTTTTTGTAGGGTCCATTACCAAGAGAATACTTACAATAGATATGAAGGTAAAATAAATGAAACCAATGCCAGGTGCTGTTTAATTAAATTCTTATTTTCAAGCAGACATTTCCAAATGCCTAGAAGCACAGAGGCAACACACACAGGCAACTGTCAGTTCTGGAGGCTTGAATGATATGTTTTCCATTACCGCTGCCTCTCCAGTTATGGTTAGGAAAACATCACTGGTGATAACTTGGCATACTATATCTGAGCATGCACATGCCTGCGTACACACATTAAAAACTCAGATACTGGGTTCCAGACTGACCTTCAGGTTGGTATTGTGCTATGATCGTCACTGTCTGCCCTGCCCCCTTTAGGGCTGCTGCAGCCTGCTCGTGGGAGGCGCCGCGAAGGTCAATGCCATTCACCTACAAGAGAAGATGATGAAGATGTTTCACTAAGCATGACAATGTGAACACGGAAAAAAGGGAACAACCTCGGAACCTAGGAGGCAAAGAGGTTGGGTGAGAGTCAATGGTGTGCCTTGGAGCCTCCCCCTCTTCTTTCTCAGAAATTCAAAGGATGTCCTAGTTGAAAGTGACCTCAGCAACCATCTTTTCCAGTCCACAAAAGGAAAAGATTCCTTCTCTTCAGGAAGATTGGTATGGTCCAGAAAGTAAACAACAATAAAAAGGTTGCAAAGTAAAAATAAAGTAATATGGAAAGGCACTAACAACTATGAGGGGAGGCATCAGGAGAGGCTGACACTTGACTTGAGACATGGAAGAAGTTAGTGAGGCCAAGAGGCAGAAATGAGAGAGAACATTCCACCCATGGATTGGTACCATCATAGCTCAAAAGCACGGAGTTGGGAGGTGGCATATTGTGTAGAGGGAAAAAACTAAGAACGTCAGTCTGGCTGGAATGCCTAGTATATGAGAGTGAGGAATATACTTGAAAGGACAGGGTGGAGATAGGGCTTTAAATGCCAACTGGAGTTTATATTTTATCCTAGTAGAAACGGGGAGTTACTGAATATTCTTGTACAGAGAAGCTGAACTGGTAAACTTCTGCTTTCACTACTTTCCATTTTCTTCCATTTCCTAATCATTTAAGTGCCTGAGAGGTACACAGCATTATTCTAGGTACTAGGAGAGATTAATGGTGAATGATAATAATTACTCATATTTATTTAGCATTAAAAAAAGCTTTCCTCAGAATAACCCCATGAGGTAAATAGGGGAAATTATTTTTATACATTTTTTTTTCACCTGAAGAAAAATAGGCTCAGAGAGGTTAAATAGTTAAGCCGCTAGGTGGCAAAGTCCTTGGAGCTTTGGGCTTGGAGTTTGGAATAACTGAGTTCAAATACTGCCTCAGATATTTAGTAGCTTACTGTCTGATCTTGGACCTTAATTTGTAAAAAGTAGGGATTGGACTCAATGACTTCTAAGTTTCTTCCAGCTCTAAATCTGTGATTCTATGACTTCAGAGCATAACTGGGCTTGATTGATGAGCCTACGTCTAGGGCTTTGCTCCAGGATACCAAATTTCGTGGGAGCTTTTACCATCTGCAGGTCAGTTAGATGTTGGAGGGGATGAAGCACCAGTCTAGAGTTGGGAAGACTCATTTTCCTAAGTTCAAATCTCGTATCAGACATTAGTAGCTGTGTGACTCTGGGCAAGTCACTTAACTTTACTTGCCTCAGTTTCCTTGCCAAGAAAACCCCAAATGGGGTTATAAAAGTAAGATACAACTGAAGAGACTGAATAGCAACACCATCGACAGTCCTTTAGCAGTGTGGAAACAACAGTTTATCACCTAATTAATAAAAAAACGATTAAAATCAGAAGGTATCAAACGGATGGCTTCAGTGAGCTGCTTCCTCTCCCAGCCCTGCTCCCTATGGCCTATGCAGCAGCCTGAGAGGCTTTGTCTCTCCTCCAGCACGGGGAAGTGTTGTCCTGTCCCTCCCCTCCTCTCCCCTGCATATTATGTAAGTATAGGATGTTATGGTGCTTGTCCCAAAGTGGAGTCTGTGATAATTGTGATATGGTTATGAACGCTTTGTCCTTGGGAGTCATACAAGTACTACAGTCAGAGCCAGGATATGATGCCAAGTCTCTTGACTCTAGGGCCAGAATTCTATGTGGCCCCTGAGTAAGACGTAATCTTGGCCTCAGGGAGCTTTCCCTCTAATTGGGGGTGCAACATATATATTCCATGTAATAGAAAAGAGCAAGAGCACAAGAAAGATACAAACAGAATGCCACTCAAGTGCTCTTCTGATGATGAAAAACTCATTGCCAACCCAGTGATTCTTCCCCAATGGGAGCAGATAGGAGCAGAAGTGTGTGGGAGGGAGGAAGTCCCAGGGACACAGCTTGGATGGGGGACCAGACCAAGATACCGGTCTGTCTAGAATTTGACTAGATTCACACATCTGGCCTTCTTTCAGAGAGACATTAAAACCCATGTCTGGTAATATTTTTGTCTGACTTCACTGGAAACTATTTCCTGCTTCCTCACCTCTGCTAGGATTTTAGTGTGTGCTGGAACTTGGCTTATGTAAGTTGTCTAGGGTGCTAGAATAGACACCTGCCATCCAAATAAGAAGAAAAGAAAGTAAAAATTATATGCTGCTTAAAAAATAAAGACCAGGATAATGAGGAACAACAAATATGCACTTGTAAATTAATGCATCCTAGGGGTATCATTTTGTGATGTCTATTTTTTAAAAAATTGGAAGTGGGTTACTTCCCCAAACTGACTGAAAAAATCAGCAACACAGGCCTGTCCCCCTGGGCCTGAACCCAAAATCCTGTGTCTGATTCCTGAATGAATTTGACTGCCTTGTTTCTGATGCATGCTTCCAGAATGAATTTGAAAATTTGGAATCGACGCCTGGAGCTGATATTGCTCTCTCGCTATGTCTCACACACACACACACACACACACACACACACACACACACTCCCTCTTCCCCTCTAGTATTGGTTTCTATACTGAAAGGAGGTCAGAAAGCTTAAAAAACTAAAACAAAATACTGCCAGTTTAAAATATAATTGGGGAAAGGAAACAAAAGCAAAATCTTAACCCTCTGGGAATGTATTTTATGCCCATTTACCCCAGTTCTCTAGTCTAGGTGGGGTTGTGTGTGTGTATATATACACATACATACATATATACACACACATACACACATATATACACATATACATACATACACATACACACACATATATTGCAGAGGGTAAGATTTTTTTCCCCCTTCCTCTAAGAGAGATTTCTCCTAGGGTATACTCCCAGAATGGGGAACTTAGGACGATTATATCGAGAGCCCAAATGCATCATTTTTCTGAACGGTGATCTTTTTAGAGATCTTGGACATCCTGACCTCAAAATTCGACATCAAAGAGCTGGAAGGATCTTGAAATCCCTTCCAGATACTGGTCCAGAACCCTCCCCTTCTATAAATGGACATCTCACCCCTCCAGGCCAAATGGTGGCTTATTCTTTTCTTGTGTATTTACAAAGATACTTTTTTATCACCATCTTCACTCCCCCACAATTCTTATATCCAATTGATTTTCCATCTGATTTTAGGTGAACTTGTTTCCATTTCTTTGATCTTTCTGTGGCACAGTGAGCAATTCTTCATGAGACCAAAGGATCATAAACTGAGAGTTAGAAATGATCTTCGAGGTCACCTGAAGAGTTTCAACCCTATCATTATATAACCGAGGAAAGTGAGGGCCGGAGATGTTAAGTGACTTAACCCAAAGTTACCCAGGAAGTAAATATTAGAGTCTGAAATTGAACACAGGGCTTCTGACTCCCAAACCAGCATCCTCCCCACTATACCAACCTCTTTATGTCAACTTTTTTCTAAAATCTCATCATCTATGGCAATCATTTGGTATTGGCATCATGATGGCAATCATTACCAATCTCTTAACTTGATCTATCTTAACTAAACAGATATTTAAAGTTATCTTAAAGAAATAGCCTTTTATTTTCTTCTTTTTAAGGATTCTGGCAAATTTCCTCATTCTTCCTAAAGCACAGAGGTGACTGAAAAATAGCATATTAGGAAACAAGAGCAACTTGTAGTCAGAAATGCTGTGTAGAGGTCTTAGCTCTCCACCTAGGTCACAGCAAAGTCTTGCATCCAGCCCTGCCATGACTCACCAGGCAGCTTCTCTTCTGTTTGAATAGCCTTCTTATTCTGGTAACACTTCTGCCCCATAGCCTTCTCCCTTAATTGGTGAGTTCCTCTCTAAACTTCTACTTGAGGAAGTACCCACACTAATCACTCTCATTTCAAACATGGCTCAGCCCATAAGTCCTCAGACTACTTCTTCACCTTGCCCTGCATGGGGGCCATATCCTTCCCTCTTTTTGGCTCCCTTTAATGGCTTCTCATTAGAATGTAAACTCTTTGGGGGGCAGGGATTGTTTTTCTTTTTCTTGTATTTTGCATTCCCAAAGCATAGGACAATGCTTGGCTCATGGTAAGAGATTAATAAATGTTCTCTCTGTTTCTGTCAGTCTCTCTCAGTCAACAAATATTTACTAAGCTCATGCTATGTGCTAGGCACTGTGTTGGGTACAATTACTGAGAGAAATTATTATTAAATAACTAATTGTTAATATTGGAGAGACACATAATTTTTTACTTTTTGAAACTTTATTTTCTACTGAGTCAAGGCAGAATCTATAAGACATTGCTGATAATAAAATTGGATTAACTTTCTCCTCAATCTAGTTCATACTCCACCTAGATGAGGAAGTCTATTGTATTCTACTCAGGTTTGGGTGGGGATAAATTTCCTATAAATAAATGCCCAAGGTAGGGCTCTATTTGGAAGTAAATGACATGCTCCAAGTCACTCACCCAATCTTTAGAATAGGTCTGCCTCTTATTATAATGTTGATTCTTCCTCATTTCTTGTTAACCAATCAGATTAGACTGCCACACTCAGGAGCTAAATGTTCCAAGGGCATAGAAGAATTATATGGGTTCTATGATGGGTCTTTGGCATTCCAGAGTATCACTGACCCCATTTATTAATTATATACTAGCATGATTAATAAACTAATTACCCAGAAATTATGTCTCTTGAACTTTTTTTTGAATTTTAATTTATTTTCTTGGTTATATCATTCATTTCCACAAGGTTTTGAGTTACAAATTTTCTCCCCTTTTTGTCCCTACCACCCAGCCCAGAACATTGATCGCACTGTAAGACCCCTCCCACAATCTGTTCCCTTTTATG
>CM053596.1:87805439-87869939 GCA_028646575.1 Pseudocheirus occidentalis | reverse complement strand
ACCATCACTCAAGACCATGATCCAGATCCAGGCCGCTCAACGCAAGAGCCCTTGGCCCCGATGGATCACGTCAGCCCCCCTGCTATCTGCAGGCCGAGGGCTCTGAAGCAGCCCAGTGGAAGCCGCTGCGGTTCCTGCTGCTACAGCCGCCTCCTGCTGCCTCCCTGCCCTAGGAGCAGTTTGGCTGGACCCGCTCTTCTCCTCCCCAGTTAGCAAAATCCACTGACCTTTCTCTTAGCCTTTTTTTTTTCTGGCCTGATAAATGTGGTAACTCTGCCTCCAGTGCAGCTGATCTGCTCTCCTACAGACACGGCTCCCAGCCTGATGCCCCAGGGCCTGAGCCTGCCGTGGTTTCTGCCGTGGGTCCCAGACTGCTGGGAAGAGCCCCGCCTACTGCGCTGCCTGTAGCAACAGATGTGCTTTCAGTGTTGTGGAGAGTTTTGGAGCTTGAAAAATCTGTTTAGCGTCCCATTTTATGAGTTTTTTAGCGTGTTTGTGTGGGAGCTGTGGTGCTTTGCTGCTTCTACGCCACCATCTTCTGCCCCCCCCTTGAACTTTTTATACTTTGTAGTACAATGATTGAAATAATACTTGCAAAAGGCTTAAATTCTAGTGGAAAAGATAACATATCCTTGTATAAGTATAAAGAGAATAAACAGTACTTAAATAATTGGAGACAGTATCTGATTTTTAACAAATCATAATTTTTAGCAAATTAATATATTCAACTCTTGGTCAATCGTTATTTCCATATTTTTTCCATATATTTTTTCCATATTTTCCATATTCCTCTTCCCCCCACTAAACTTATTGGTGTTATTTTATTTGTGGTTTGGCTATATATGAGCCACCATTTACTTATTCTTGCTAAATTTCTTTTTTGATGTATCTAATTTATCAAGGTCACAGATTTTATTTCCTATGTTTCAGTGTAGAAAAAAGCTGATTCCCATCTCAGAAACATTGTCAGAAATGAACGGTTTAAAAATGAGTTTCTCCAATGATATAACTTGCTTTCAAATGGCAACAGTATCATAACTTTATTCATTTGTAATCTACATTTCAGTTTACCATCCTTACCATTTCCTACACACGTGCCAGTGATAGTGATCAAGTCACTGAATACAAGAAGGGGTAAATAGGCCCATGAGACCCAGCCTTGGATGGAAACCAAAGATATCATGCAATCCATCTACCTCCTTGAATTACTCCAACATATTAATTATCTAAGAAAGATGAAAGTAATTCCTGATTGTGAAGCTTTGCATGGATGACGATGACACAATTTCTCTTTGTCTAACAATGTTTTATATGGTTCTAGTTGGAGTCTGCATTTAAAAATTCATTTCTCTATATTAATGGAGAAAGTTAACTTTCACCATAAGCCTTGCAATACTCTCTCTATCTACATACAGGTATTTACATAAAGGCAGGTCTCAGCTTCTCTGCTCTAAAATAAACTTATCTCTTTAAAACTTTTTTTTTAATTATAGAATCATGAATTTTCAAGTTGTTGGCCTTTGAAATTATCTGGTCCAACTACTTGTTTATTGTCATCCTCAATAGATTATGAGCTCCATGAGGGTAGGGACTGTCTTTAGTGTCTCTTTGTATCCTCAGTGCTTAGCATAAAGTCTGGCAATAGGTTTGTGATGAATGCTTATTGACTATCAAATATTCCCTGGGTCAAGAACCCATCTCTAGGTGAGTGGATATTCACTTTCTGCTCAAACATTTATTATCCCATGTATCAATGTATTATATTGCAGTGTAGGTCTATATGTTAGAATGTTAATAATAACAACTCATTTTTCTATTGTTTTTAAGTTTTACAAAGTACCTTCTTCATAAGTATGTGAAACGAAGTATAGCATTATTTTTTTTCACCATTTTACAGGTAAGGATACTGACTTGGAAAGATCCATTATCAGTCTCCAAACTGCCAGAAGCAATGAAGATTGATAATGTAAGTAAATTTATAAAATCTGCTAAAGGGTAGTAGGCAGTTATGAATATTACCATCTCAAAAAGCAGAGAGGTTACCGATGGTCAAAATTATTCAAAGAGCCTTTAAGAATAAAAATGGAAGGAGGAAAACAAAGGAAAAAAGCAAGGAAAATATCTGGAACTATTACTAACAAGTAATCATCAAGGACAATGGAGCCACCTCACTTGGAACATAATACCCAAGATATACTTGTAGGGGAAGAAGAATTGGTTTTAAAAAGAACAAAAATGGAAAAGATAATCACATTAGATTAATTCTGTATATATGAGGGAGATCCTTGCCAGAAGAGAAAAAACTTAGGAGGGTTCTAAGATACTCATATGCAAGGTCTCCAAAGAGGAGATAAATACCAAAGTCATGGGGAAAAAAAGCTTCCACTTTGTTAACTAAAAAAATAAAAAAGAAGACAGAACACATTAACAACAACCAACAAACATTTCCCCCCTTCCTTCTATACAAACTCTTTGTGCAAGTCATCTACATACAAATCAAGGACATCTTGATGAGAGTATTAGCAGGGAATGGGTTGGGTTTCTGCAAGCAATAATAATAGGGATAGCATCTTTACTACTTCACAACTGACTGAAAGATAGAGAAAATAATATTCTGTTGTGCTTTCTTTTTGTTGATTAATTTAAAAAGCACTTATTTTGCAAATGCCACCTTAAAGTTCTTTTCTAATAAGGTGTTTGCCATCCATATGTCAAAGCCATTCCTAATTCCTTGAAAGATTTAACAGCAGAAATAACCTTGTTCAATGACCCTCTGATTATATGCATCAAATTAAGCAAAAAGCAGGAAGACGCATGCTCATCAAAGGTGTTCATCATTGGGATGACACAGGTGTATCACAGAGTCCAAGCTGAAGAAGGATTTTCTGTGGATGGTGAGGTTATCTAGATCTGAGATATCAAGCCACAAGATCAATGCAAAATTCTACAATGCATCTAGGAACTACAATGCATCTAGATTAAAATGTAACTGGGAAATGCTTAACAAAAGAAATATAAAAAATATAATATAACATAGATAATGTGAATTTTTGATTTTCTAAGTTGATTTACAGGTATGGGTCTCTGTTTCTGCTGTAGGTACTTCTGATCGGAAATAAGATTATAAGTATTACAATCTATCCCAGATCTTCCCAGAAAGAGACCTGTAACTACTCAAGAGAGTTTGGCCTGACCATCATTGGAGAGAAAAAAACCAGATGGATGAAGAATATCTTTTATCCTGATTACGACATGCATCTGGAAAGAAAAGCCATAGATTTTGTTTATCAGTATGCAGATCTACAGTACAGTTGGATGAGTTGAAGAAGAGGACAAAAGCAGGCTGGATTGTGTTTGGGAAATTCCAAAGATCCCTTAATGATTACAAACTTCCCATGATGCATATTTCTAATAACATTCCACTTGTGTTGGCGCATGTTGTAAACATTTCTCTCAAAATGCAAAAACTAATTCTTGGCACTGTATTCTAAGTATGGACTGAACAATGCAGAGAGGAACAGGAAAATTATGAACAATTTTTTGTTTTGTTTCAATTTATGCATGTCTTAAAGAATAAGTAGACAAATTATATGATCACTTTATGTGGTATGATTATGAGGGTTGTAGGCAAAAAAAGCAACAAAAAACCCCAAACATTTCATTTTATCTCCATAGAAACCCTGGGAATTAGGCAGGCCAGATATTATTCCCAGTTCCTAGATGAGGGAACTGAGGCTAAACAAAGTTAATTGAAAAACTACTAAGTAATGGAGTCAGGATTTAACCCTGGATCTGTACATTCTAAGTCCTGTGCTTTTTGCACCAATATTCTGAAAGGTTATTGACTGAACGATTCTGATTAATTCCTAAGCAACAGCTTTGATGAAAAGCTCTCATCTTGCATCCTCCTATTAGCAGAGGAGAGAGGCGTAGCACAAGGTCCCATGGCCATACAAAAGCAGCCATTCATTAGGGGGTTCAGTATTACTCCCACACACCACCAGTGGTGATCTTTAACAGTGCCCCAGAGAAGCTTAAGTAGAGCAAGGATCATTTCAGTGGTCTGACCTACGTGGACGTCTAACAAGCCTGTGCTCTAGTCAGATCCATTTCAAATTCCAGCTTTTTCGCATTTTCACTGGCTTGATGGCAAGGACCGTTGCAATATCTCTGCTATATGCAGTATCTTGGCAACTCAAGGCTTAATGAAGAGCTATTATTAGCACTAATCAAATTTGGACAATAATTTCAGTACATTTATCTTGGAAAAAACAGTAGCTAAGAGCTACAAACGAAAATGGATTTTTAATAATGAAAAAATACAATTGGATTTTCTTGTGGGATTCCATCTAATAATTGGCACAAGACTCCAATTAAAATAACTAAGGTACAGAACACAGGGGACTGGTATTAGCAAATGATCTCATGCTTGGGGGTAGGAAACTAGGGCAGAATCTAAAGTGACCTCATCTTCCATCAGGTAAAAGAAAGAAATTAAAACAAGCCTGATGCATACATGTGAACAGATTGCATTTTCAGCATCACTTTAGGAATGCATATATGGCATGAAGGTAAGATGTGCTGATACGTGTAGGGGAAGCATTGCCATTGGTCCTTTCTCTTCACTTAGGGCCAAGGCCAATGTAAGCACTCCCAAGGGTGTCTCTAAACATTTGGCCATGCTCTATGCAGTCATCATTGATACTTTCCTCCTTTCCTCTGATCATAGAAGATATCCTTATTCTTCACTCCAGCTGTTTGCTTGCATCATTGATTCCAGTCTCTCTTGCCTCCTCCATTATCTTGCTCCAGTAGTCATCCTATATTATGTATTTCTTCTTCCTCACTATGCCTTTCCTTCCTCACTATTCTCTGCTCCTAAAATTAAATACTCTCCTTTAACATTTTTTTCTCCCTGTCCAGCAGCTCCCTCATCCCTTCCTTTCTTTCCCTCCATGGTTGAACTTCTTGAAAAAATACAACTTACAACCAATGTTACTACATTTTCCTAAACTATTTACAATTTGGATTCTGCTATATGTATCTCTTAAAACTGTTCTTTCTAAAGTCACCCAGTATCACCTAATCATTCTCAATGAATTCAAATCAGCAGACCTGACAAATTATGTCAGGGGACTGAAAGAACTGGAATATATGTTTGTTGAGTTTCTAGTGACTTTTGAAAATCTGTGGAGATCAGATGAAGATCCATACTATTACACAGGGGAGAAAAGTTATCTATGCACTCTACCATATTAAGTGTATTGAATACAGATGTTATTCTGATTTTTTTTTTAATGGAAAGAGGTTGGCCTATCCAAATTAAAGGAGAGTTACCATGGCTTTACATAACACTGGCAAAATGCAGTAACATATTAAAGGAAGGGTTTATGAATATATAAAAAGGAACAGTGATCACTGAAAGCCAATATGGCTTTATCAAGGACACATAATGCAAGACTATCTTCACTGATTTTTTTTAAATGGGTAACTAGATAAGTAGATCAGGGATGGGGTGAATACATAGCACATGTGAAGCATCTGACAAGTATTTCATGCTCATCTTGTGAAGAAGACGGAAAGATGTAAACTTAAGTTGGGTACAAGTACATGCAGATCCTTCGAGAGCAAGAACAGCATAGGTCTACTCTGATCCAAACACTAAACCATAATGCATGCAATATGACATTAAATACATATTTTCATAATTTCATGGGAAAACCTCCAGTTTTCTAGGTAGAGATGATCACCAACTAAATGTCTGTACTACAGTTGCTCTTAGAACACAAAATGTGAACTGGGCCAGGTCTTCATGAAGGTCAAAATCATGGAAAGAAAAAAAAACTCATGAAGAATAGTCAAATACTTAACTCTGAATCCTTCTCCTGCCTGCCAGTGACCTGTCTCCTTTTTCCTCTCCACTCTGGTATTAAACTTCATTCTTTCTGATTGAGATTTGAAGTCACAGTTTGGTAACTTGACTGTGGTCTTCTGTGTTCCTTTAACTGGGTTGGCAAATTGCCTTAGACTTGATGGATTCCTGACCTTCCTTCTTTTTGGATTGGGACTTGAAAGACCCAGATATATGTCCTGGCTCTTTTACTGACTAGTTATATGACTTAGGACAAAACACAGCTTCTTTAAAGTCTCAGTTTCCACATCTTTAAAATGGGGATGATAATAATTTCATTATCTAGCTCCCAAAGCTGTGGTGAGAATCAAATTGCATAATGTGTAGACAAGGGGACAAACATTAATTAAGCACCTATTATGTGCCAGGAGTTGTGTTAAGCACTTTTCAAACTAATCTCATTTGATCCACCCAACAATCCTGGGAGGTAGGTGCTATTATTATCCCCATTTTACAGTTGAGGAAACTGAGGAAGATGGGTGCTAATTGATTTGCCATAACATTGACTAATAAATGTCTGAGACTGGATTTGAATTCAGGTTTTCTTCATTCTAGGACTAGGATTCTCTACCCATTCATTGTGCCAATTAGCTGCCAAAATCATGTGAATTTTTTTTTAAAAAACAGTAAAACATTATATGCATATGATATTATTATTAGCATTTTATTTATCACAGAATCATAGAATCTGAGAGTTGGAAGGGCTCTCTGTAGACAACTATTCTAACCCAAACATGGAAGGAAACCCCACTATAACATATTTGACATGTCTCTGTTTGAAGACCTCCAAAGAGGAAGGACTCACCTTATCTGTGTATGATATTTTTTAATATGACTTATTATCTTATTCATGATGATGATCATGTACAGATTTTAGTTTTGCTGTTTTCAAAGGTGTCCAGCCAGGATACTGGATTATAAATCAAGGATTACTTTAATATTTTGGTCTTGTCTTTCATGCTTACTGGTCTCCGCTAATAATTATACTGGCTCCATACACAAAGAACACATTGTCCCCCATGCCTGAAACATACTCCTTTCTCATTCTTGCTTCTCAAAAATCTTTATATTGTTTTAGCAGCCAGTTCAGTTACTATCTCCTCTGTGAACCTTGACTTCCTCACCTCAAGGTGAAAATTTTCTCTTTTTCTGTCTTCCTCTCTCTCTCCCCTCATACTACCACATATTGATATATTTAAAATTCATTTTTTTCCAATTTAAAAGCATTTCTTTTCTCTCCTCTCATATCTCCCTACTGAAAAAAGATAACCAAATCCCTGTAATAAATATGCATAGTTAATATTATCACATTTTTGTTATGTATTATATTATGTACTATAGCCCATATTTAGAATAGTATTCAAGCTTTGAGGTCAGGGGTTGTATATTTCTTTATTTTATGTTCACTGTCCATAGTACAATGCCTTGCACATAAAAGAGACTTAATTGTTTATAGTATTTAATTTAGTTGAACTGGTTCAACAGGAAGGGCCTGGGTTACTTTCCTTGGTATACAGGAAGTGAGTAGAATTTGCTTGCTCAAGATAAAATTCCATCTTCCAAAGAAGATTTAATATCAGAATCATACATATTTGAAGAAAAGTGCTATGCCCATAGGCATCATCATCCCCATCATCAAAATAATGCATTTAGGTTTGCAAAACACTTTAGAAATATAATTTCATTTAATTCATCACAGAAACTTAGGGAGAAAACATCTTTAATGATAAGGACACTGTAAATAGCGGCTAATTCTAACTACTTTCCCAGGTATTGGTCCTTCTGCAATAGAAGTAGGTTGGAGCAGATACTTTCTGAAGGTTCCCTCTTCCCCATTCCCCCCAGTTTAAATTCTCTGTTCAATGTTAGCTTGGAAAAAAACCCCAGAAAAATAAACCCCAACCCAAACCAGTCAGTTTCTAAAACGTAAGAACTTTTTGTTTGTTTGTTTAATATCTCCCAAACCACTCTTCAATGTGGACAAACTAAATTGCATTTGAAGTTGAAATTTCTAATTAAGTTTACATCTCTTGCTGGAGGCTGCTGTTCTTGCTAAAGACTAATACCATTTCTGACAGTAGCAGAGAAAAAGATGCAAACATAAATTCATTTGCATTTCTTGGAGGAGGGGTAGAAATGGAAAACCAGAGTTAGTTATTTCCATAACCTAACCCATTAAAAACTAACATTTTGGGTGGATGGGATGAGCATGGGGGCCTGCACAAAACCCTAGATTCTTGGAGCTGCATTAAACCTCAGGAATCAAAACCATACCTAAAATGCTCTTCAGAACATTCCTGGCCAGTGGTCATCCAATTTCTGCTCAAAGATATCCTTACAGTGGAATTTCCTATCTCCTAAGGAGGCAGCACATTCCACTCTTGCACTACTCTAGTTGTTAGAAAATTATTCCTTATATTGAGCTGAAATCTGCATTCCTGAATGTTCCCCTGATTGCTCCTAGTTCTGCTCCCAAAGGCCTAGCAGAATATACACAAATCTCTCTTCCGCATGATAGCCCTTCAAATACTTGAAACCAGATATTACATATGATCTTCCTAAATGTCTTCTTGAGGATAAACGTTTCCCATGTCCTTTAACTGAACCTCCTGTACTTAGCATAGTACTTCACACACACAAGTTGTTTAATAAATGTTTATTGACTCTGACTCTGGCACTTTTTTCACTATCCTGGTCAGCTACCTCTGAAAACAAACCTGTTTTGTTCTTCCCAAAATGCAGCACGCAGAATGGAACCTGATGATAAATACGTGATCTGACCAGGGTAGAACACAAGCTAGACCTCCCTCATTCTGGACACTGTATTTCTATCAATTTATGTAGGGAGCCTAAGAGGCCTAATCCAGGACTCAAATAAAGGTCTCAATAGTGTATCCTAATACCTCTACAGGTGACTGTGGCTTGAAAAGGCTGGCGCCCTGGAGATCCCCCAGGAATACACTTAAAATACACTTAAAAGGACCTCTGTTTGAGACCCTGACACCAAGGCCTTTGCCCTCAGACTTCAAGCACCAAAAAAGACATGTCCCTTATCAAATTACCCATTCTGTGTTGGTTCCAGGATACAAGGGACTAAAGACAATGATTACACCTAGATAACATATTCCTTATCAAATTCTGTTACTTCCGGGAACTAACAGGCTTAAGACAATGATAGTAAAATTTCAATCCTTTCATTTTTCTGTGTAAAAATGTAGAAAGCCAAAATACTTGATTTTGGGGGTCAGTTCTTATGCAGATGTCTTGGAAAAGGTTTTGGCCTAGATAAAACCTAGATCTTTGCATACTCTTTGTTGTGCTTTTAAAAAGGCTGACTGACTTTCCAAAGACAGGTTGGCTTTCCCAAGACTTTTTGGTGCCTAGAATTAAGGAGCTTGACTTTATCTGAGCTACTTCCAGGATATATCAGACTTTTGTAATGATAAAACTATAATATCCCAGGATATGACAAACAGCTTAGTGGTGAGAGTTCTTGCATCTTTGTCTTTTGGGTCTTTAAAAATCTTGTTCAAATCACCATTAAATTGAGTTCTTTCCTACGAACTACCTGCCTGGTTAATTCTCTATCATATTTCTGCTCACACTTGGGGCTGGTACCCAAATGGCACACGACAAATGTAGCCGAAGGTCATATTAGCTTTTGAGCTGACATTTCATACTCTTGACTTATAATACACTTCAAATCCACGAAGGGTCCTAGATTTTTTTCAACCAAGCTGTTGTCAAGTCATGCCTTCCCTTTCAGAACATATACAAGTCATTTTTCTAAACTCAGGCACAGGACTTTACATTTAAGATTTTTTTATTTCGACCATTGCTTTAATATATCAAGTTCCTTTTTGATCTTGACTGCATCCAACATGTTAGTTATCCTTTCCCTCTTCAGGTCAGTCAATACCAAAGACTGATAAAAGTGTAGAACAGCACAGGTCTAAAGACATATCTCCGGGACATTCCCCTAGAAACCTCTCTCCAAGTTGATATACATTCTGTAAGGACTACTTACTCTGTGGTTCAAGTCAATCAACAATGCCAAATCCATGCAACTGCTGTCACTTAATTAAAGTGGTTTATATTTGTCTACAAGTATAACATGAGAGAATTTGTTAAATGTTTTACTGAACATTAATGCATTATTGATGAAACTGTGAATTGGTCTTACTATTTCTGGAAGGAAATTTGAACTATGCCCCCAAAGTCACTAAACCAACAGTTCTCAACCCGTGGGTCTGAACCCATTTGGGGGTTGAATGGGGTCACCTAAGACCATTAGAAAACACATATTTCCCATGATCTTAGAAACGGAGACACCACTCTATCCGTTTCTAGGCAGGTCCGCCCATGTGCAGATATGCCCACATACAAGTATTAAAGGGTCACGGCATTAGGAAAGGTTGAGAACCACTGAACTAAACTGTATGTACCTTTTGCTAGGCCTGTCTCCAAAGAGATCAAAGAAAGAAGAAAAGAATCCATGTGTATAACAATATTTGTGGCAGCTCTTCTTGTGATGGCAGAGAACTGGAGACTATTCGAGTTGGAAAATCACTAAATAAATGACGGCATATAAATTTAATGGAATACTACTGTGTTATATTAAGAAATGAAGGAATGTATTTAGAGAAACCTGGTAAATCTTATATGAACTGATGCAGAGTGAAATGAGAAATCCCAGTGTATTGTATGTAAGGCATTCCACTGATAAAATTTCTCTGTTTTCTCAGGTGTTAAAATTGACATTTCAAAATGATATCTAGGACATCACATGACTCTATATTTAAGGACTTATATTAGTAAAACAAATTGCAATTATCATTGTTGGAGTCTTTTTGCTTATGCTGGTCAAGAATACTATAAAATAGGATGACCAAATATCCCTTGGCATAACATTTTACATTTCTTGGAGGAATATGATTAAACAAATTCTGCCAACTCCTTTATTTATCTCTCTGAGGAGAAGCTTATTCTTCCATTTAGCTGTAATCTTTTTTTTTATCCACCAGAAGAATATAAATATTGATGGTTCAGTTCTTCTAACAATCTGGCAATTGATTGATACTTAAACAAAGAGTGCCAATAGTTAATTTGATGTTAATAGATGGTTCAAAAACTATGATTTTTTTTTTAGCATTCCTCTAGCCCCCTTTTCAGCTTCCTATCACAACCACTTTTGAAGCACTAGGGACTGTGTCTAGAACTGATAGCCATTTAAAAATTTCCTTTATTTAATGTGTTGCCGTGGCCAAAGAATTTATCCCTTTGTGGCCAGTGTAATGTAATAAGCCTCTAGATCCTCAGCTAGGTTATACTTGGAGAACAGATATGATTTGTAGATCATATTTTACTCTGTGTTAGAGACTGAAGAGAGAGGGAAATTTTACTGAGGATTTGAGATCTATCAACCCAAGTCAACAGACACTTTGATTCTCAGTAACTAAATATTTAGTTGGCCCAAGACAACATGATGAAAAGTTTGTTGTCAATTTGTTTCAGGTTTAAGAAGCAAAAAAGGCAAAAAGACCTGTAGGCTGTTCAAAAGTCTTATACCTATAGATCGTGATTCTTCTTTCATGAAAAGAGTTGAGAGGTAATGGAATTGATAAGCACTGAATATCATGTACCTAGAGAAAGTGAAATGGAATCTGTCTTCACAGAGAGAAAACAACTAGCTTCTGATCTGGGAGTCACATCAGATTCAGTTGTCCATATCCAGTCAGATTATCAACTAAGCAATGGCTTCAACCTGACCTATTCAAACATAGTAAAGTCTTGAAAATCAGGAAATGAAAAAAAAAAAAGGTAACTTTGACAATCACAATTTCCTTTGGAAGTCAAACCAATGGAAAGTGGTCTCTATAATGATGGGGCCCAAAGTGTCTAGAAACCACCTTAGACAACGAACACAAGCTTTCCTCATCATGCACAGGGAAAGTAAGGGCAACATTTCAAGCATTAAATCAGAATTTATTCAGCACGGAAAATGTGCTGGTGTTGGTGATACAAAGATGAAAAGACCAGGGAAAAGGCAAATGTGGTATAATATATAGAACATTGGTTTTGGAATAAAAAATCTTGAGTGGGATTCTTACTGCTGATTCTTTTTAACTGTGTAAAAATGAATAATTTACCACAAGTCTCTAATCCCTACCAGAAGGAAAGACTCTTGAGGGCAGGGAATGTTTTTTTTTTTCTTTTTTTTTTTGTTATATTTTCATCATCTAGTATAGGCTTTTTAGACAGTAGCACTTAACAAATGTTTGTGGAATTGAACTGAACATCATAATATTGCATTATTTACGTGAAAGGGTTATTGGATCATTAAATCACAGATTTGGGGCAAAAAGATACCAAAAAAGCAATCTGGTCTAATATTTTCATCTCTTTAAGATGAGAAAACTGAGGTTCACAGAGGTTAAATGATTTACCCAAGGTTACATAAGGACTAAATATCAGAAATGGCATTTGAACTCAGGTCTCCTGATATTTCAGGTGAGAAGTAAAAGAGGATCTAAATCAGCAGTTCTCAGCCTGTGGGTCATGTTCAATTTAAATACATCCTGCATATCAGATATTTACATTACAATTCATAACAGTAGCAAAATTAGTTATGAAGTAGCAACGAAAATAATTTTATGTTTGGGGGTCACCACAACATGAGGAACTGTATTAAAGTGTTGTAGCATTAGGAAGGATGAGAACCACTGATCAAAATTGTGGAGTAAAAGGGATGGATACAAGGGATGATATGGAGAAATAATGGGCAAGATTTGACAATGCATTTGTTATTGGAAATGAAAAAGAGAGTGGAAAATTGGGTGTTGTTACAAGATAATGATACTAGGTGAACAGAAAGATGGTGGTGCCTTCTACCAAAGTAGGGAAGGTAAAAGGAAGGGTGTATTTTTTTTTAAGGGAAAGATAATTCATTCCCTTTTAGTTATGTTGAGCTTCAGATTCTTATCAAACATCCAGGTGAAAATGTCTTACAGGCAGTTGGTGAGGGAGGACTGATGCTCAGGAGAGATGAAGGCTGCATATGTGGGTTTGGGAGTCAGGAGAATAAACATGATAAATTAGTCCATGGTAGTTGGTGAAATGACCAAAACAACATTTAGAGAGAGAAGAGATGAGGGCCCAAGACAAGTACAGTGTGGGATACCAAATTATCATATTCTAACAACAATAATATTAACACTAATAATATTCATATAATTAAAATAAACATATAAT
Source organism: Pseudocheirus occidentalis (assembly GCA_028646575.1). NCBI lineage: Eukaryota > Metazoa > Chordata > Mammalia > Diprotodontia > Pseudocheiridae > Pseudocheirus > Pseudocheirus occidentalis. The sequence goes on along the minus strand of CM053596.1, from coordinate 87,856,777 downwards.
ATATGCTTTATCTATTTCTATGGTGCTTTAAGGTTTGCAAAGAATTCTACATGCTATTTTCTTTGATCCTTACAATGACCCTTTGAGAAAGGTATTATTATTGTCACTATTTTACAAATGAGGAAACTGAGGCTGAGAGAGGTTAAGTAATTTGCCCAGAGTCACATAGGCTGGAAAGTGTCTTAGCTAGGCTCCACCTTCGAGTCTTTCTGACTTAAGGCCCAATACTCTATCCACTCTGCCACCTAGCTGCCTTCTAAATGTAGAATTCATTTTCATACTGAACACAATGAGGAGCTATGCTACATTTAAAATGGACATTTAACAACATCATAGAACCTTGGAAGTAGAAGGGACCTCAGTCTTACCACAGCTGATATAGCTACATTTCGGGGGAGATCAGCTACTTTAAAAGTGATGTAATTTTGGCTTTCTTCAGTTCTCATTCTAACTTTTAAATTCATTCAGCAAATATTTTCTTTGGGTCTATAAGGCTCCAAATCTCATCCTGGGACCCTGTCCTATCTCTTTACAGTTTTCTATAGTCTTTCACACTTGAACAGAATTTCTCCTTCAGTTCTCTCCTCTTCTGCCGGGTGACAAACTTCCCTTCTGCTTCAATGCAGCCCCCAAAAGAGTAAAATGTAACTAGGAAGTATTAACAACAACAAAACAACACAATACAATACAGATGATATTAATATGTGGTTTTCTAAATCAGTATGTAATCTACAGGGATCTTTCTGTTGAGGTCAGAGTTGGGAGGCTGGTTCTGATTTGAAAGAAGTCACTTGGACCTTCTCTTTAGCCAATGGGACCTTTACTGATGCAAAAGCATATGGGCCTGAGATTTAGCGAAGAGCTAAACAAAGGCACTGATATAGGAAAAGGACCAGACATATACACAGAAAGCTATACAGCCTGTAGGATGATGATGTAATTTTTAGAGTTTCTAAAGGGGGTTGGAGATTTAGGGACAAGATAAATCTTGCAAGATAAGGACACAGGATGAGGATGATGAATGACACAAGATAAGGGAGATAAAGGAATCCCATGATCCAGTATTGGGGAGACAAGGAATTTTATTTTGTCCAGAATAAGGAGAAGTTTTGTGGTATTTCAAGATAAGGGGAGACTTTAGGGCACCAGAGAACGAGCAACTTAATCCTTAGGGCACCTTTGTATTTTAGGGTACCTTTAGAGGATTAACCAGGGAAAGGGCAACTCAGCCTTTGTTTCCACATCACTTCTGTATGAGTTGTTCTGTCATTTCAACTGTTTCTCACTTGGGGTTTTCTTGACAAAGATATTGGAGTGGTTTACCATTTTCTTCTCTAGCTCATTTTACAGATGAGGAAATTGAGGCAAATAGGGTTAAGGGACTTGCCCAGGGTCACATAGTAAGTAAGTATCTGAGGCTGGATTTGAACTCATGAAGATGAGTCTTCCTGATTCCAAGCTTAGGACTCTATCCACTGTGCCACCTAGCTGCTCCCATGTAGGGTTTAATGGCCCTGTTTCTATTTGAGTTTAGCATCTATGTCTGTACAACCCTATAAAACTACAAGATGTAAAGAATGTGCGTATATGCTTTGGTAGAAGAAGTTTACTCACTTGGGAGTTCCCTCAAACAATGACATCATAGCAATCCCTATCCAGGTGCCATATACCTATGCTTTACAAATATATTCACATGTATTATGTCTCTTAATCCACACAGCAGCCCAGTTAAGTAGAGAGTGAAGGCACTATTTCTCTCTTTTTTAGATGGGAAATCAAGACTCAGAAAACTGAAGGAATCCACACAAGGCCACAGTTTTCCTATCAGGTCTTTTTGATTCCAAGCTCAGTGTTAATTTCCACCATGCTGTGCTTTCTACCACTCCTATTGTATAGCCCTGTACAGAAATGGATCTTGCCAATATGCCATCACGGACAGCCTTTGTATTTGAAGATGAAACTCCCAATTATGGACAGTCCTTTTAGGACAGTGGTTCTCAATCTTCCTAATGCCGTGACCCTTTAATACTCAGATGTGGGCATATCTGCATGTGGGAGGACCCGCCTGGAGATGGATAGAGGAGCCGCGTCTTGGTTCCTAAGACTATGGGAAATATGCGTTTTCTGATGGTCTTAGGCAACCCCTGTGAAAGGGTCATTCCGCTCCCAAAGGGGTCACAACCCACAGGTTGAGAACCATTGTTTTAGGAGGGAGAATCAAGGAGGAAAGGGGGCATATGCATCTGGAAGGAACCACCAGGGAATAATAAACCTTGCTAAGACCTATTTTTCAAAGGATATTACTCCTTTGCTTAGCAGCTCAGTTAGAAATGTCTATTACCGTATGCAATCAGTTTTTTCATTTGCATTAAGGACTGACTACTCTGGGCATGCTATCAACCATCCTAGACATTAAGTCCATCCTTAACTTTAATGGTTAACTCAGAGGGGACTTAATATCAGACACTCTGCCACTTATTCCCCTTTCCCCCTAGGGTTCTTTTCAATAAGACCCTTGACGTTCCTTGAAAGCCTGTGTAATCAATGCTTAATTCTGTTACCTTTACAAAGAACTAGATTCCAGCCCTCACCTCTGGAGTCTTTGAACTGTTTTTTAGTCTACACCAGGGACAACTCTATGAAAGGCAAAACAATGAGATCCTGGCTGGGACCCAGCACCCTCAAACTCTTATCAGACTAGGGACATAAGAAATGGAGGTGAGCATTAAGACAGTAAAGAAAAGGGGTAGTCATGGGCTATACAGAGAAAATAAACAGTAGGCATAGCCAACAGTTCCTCTCAAAAGAATAAAACACTGTATTTGCAATTCTGGGGATCAATCAACACAAACAATGGCTAGGACCAAAATGAAATATACACAACTCCCTCCTACTCCTCTCCTAATTGATTTGTCCCCGAAACTCACACAGCTGTATCTTTTCCCCTCAAAGTCTCCAGCCTGCATGCTTTTCTCTATCATTCTTTGTTCATGGCTAATGCATAGTTTTCCAAATGCCTTCTTCTGTTAAGCAGCTGACTCTATGGGAAAGTTACCTTATGTGAGTGCTAAACAGTAATGTGGTCCTTTGATTTTCTAAGCATACCCCCACGGCTCGCTCCCCTTCCATTTCCCTTCCTCTCACCTCCCCATCCATCTGCTAAATTATCTGCTTCTGGGACTGACTTTCAGTAAGTTCTGCTCTTACCTTCCTTTCTGCCGCTGGTCTGCCTTTCTATTCTTTTCTCTGCAGCTGCTTCTGCTGTTTTTCTGTCTCTCCTTGAACCGATCCCCTTCCTTTTGGCTGATCTGCCTCAACTTTCCTGCTGAGGAATTTGTTCCTTGATGGCTAAGCTCTCCCGCTGGTTTGAGAGGGCAGTCTGCTACTGTGTTTCTCCAGCTAACAGCCCATCAGAAATGACTGTTCCCTTGTAAAAGGGGGAATTCAGTGTTGTAGGAGCCTTCTCATTAACTTAAACAGAAAACAAGTTTCAGGTCCCCTGGCCACCCAGTCCACAAAAGCTAAGCCTTTGATTGTAAAATTCAGGAAGATCAAAAGGGGGTTCTCCTACATTTAAAATAACAATGTCATCTGTGTACGTATTTGTAAAGACTGTATCTCAGACTGTATGAAACTGGCAGCATGCTGGGGAGGGAAAAATACTAAATTTAGAGTTTTGGTCTGACTCTGCAACTTACCAGCTATGTATCAAATGACTTGCCAGTCATTTAATTTATTTTATCCTCACTTTCCTCATCTGTACAATGGGCATAAACATCCTCTAATTATTTATCTCACAAGGAAAGTGATTTGAAAACTTTAAAGTGAATCATGTTTGAACTGTAAATACATTGCAAATTACAGAATCATAGAATACCAGACCTGGAGGTCATCTACTGTAACCCCAGCATTTTTACATATCTCTGAGAAGAACAGAGATCCCAGAACCATACATTTAGAGCTTTCAGGAAGCTTAGAAATAGAGTCCCTGCAGATCAAGAAAACAAGGTGGAGAGGCTAGGTGGCACAGCAAATAAAGCACCAGCCTTGGAGTAAGCAGGGACTTGAGTTCAAATCTGACCCCAGACACTTAACACAAAACTAGTTGTGTGACCTTGGGCAAGTCACTTAACCCCAGTTGTCCTACCCTCCACCCTCCAAAAAGAAAAAAAAAAGACCCAAAACAAAACAAAAAACCAAGGCCCAGAATTATTGAGTGCTTTGCTCAAGGTCACCTAGCTAGAAATAGAACTTCCAGACTTTTCCAGATCTTTTAGAGTGATGTAACAATATTGACTCTAAAGTCAAAGCTATAAAAATATAAAAATCAGTGTGCGATCTTTAGGTGATCTGTAAAGGATTGTGCTACTCTAGAATTATGATTCTCCCTTGTTTCAGGGACCACTATTTCAGGAAGGGCCCCAGCTATGCTTTACCTCTCTTCTTCCTCCACTTCCTTTCTGGATTTCTTCTCTTCTTCCTGCCTGCTATCTTCTTCCTCTTTTCTGGCATATCCTTATGTAGTGTCTGCCTCTGTTAGAATGTAAGCTCCTTGTGGGCAGGACTAGTTTCCTTTTGCTTATATTCATATCCCTAGCCAGCACAATGCTTGCTTCGCTTAATAAGTTAAATGTGTAATTAGTGTTCTCTTTATTGAACACTTCATCTGTAAAATGGGGCAACATTAATGTGCATTCTATCATCACAGAGATGCAACAGGGAAAGTGGTTTTAGAACTGTAAAATGCTATATGCATGTGGATTTGTACGATGTTATTTTTAATTCAGCAAGCTGACCACTTGTGGTTACCTGTTGGTCTCAGAGGGTCAGCATAAATTCTCACAGGCTAATGGCTTGACTGTCAATCTCTATTCATAGAAATGCCATACATTTCTATGCACGAAAGTAAACATTTACATATGGTACCATGTGCTCGTTGTCATCCGTATGCAGTTTCAGTGGAAGGTCTATTTTTATAAGCAATATGGACCCTTGGGAAATATTCGTGCTTTGATCCAATGCCCTTGGGAAAAGATTTGTATTATGAGAAGTCCACTTGGATTGGAAGTTTATTTTGGCCTGAGAACTTCTTGCATAAAGGATCCCACTGATAACTCCTCCTATGGGGAAGACATGATTTCTGTCAGGGTTCCTTGATCAGAGCTATTCCTGTGTATTCTCTCCCGCTGAGACAACATCTGGAGTATTGTGTTCATTTCTGAGAACCACATTTCAGGAAAGACATTGAAAAGCTGGAGAGGGGCAGCTAGGTTGCACAGTGGTTAGAGCACTGTCCTCAGAGTCAGAAGGAACTGAATTCAAATGTGGCTTCAGACACTTACTGGCTGTGAGCCCCTGGGCAATTCACTTAACCCCATTGCCTCCAAAACAAACAAATTAAACAAAATAAATCCAAACAAAAAAAGAAATGAAAATGTGGAGAGCATCATGGTAACTAGGATAGTAAAAGTCCTGGAGATCATGACTTAAGAGCACTAGCTAAAGTAACTATGTGTGTCTAGTCTAAGAAAAGAAGACTTAGAAACATTACTACAGGCTTCAACTGTCTGAAAAGCTGTCACTGGGAAGAGTGATTAGATTTGTTCTCCTTGGCTCTAGAAGGCCAAACCCAGAACAATGGCTAGAATGTGGAAAGAAAGAAATTTGGGTATAATGTAATCCCTCCTCAAAAAACAGACAAACAAAACTCAAACCTTTCTAACAACCTGGGGTGTTCCATAGTGCAATGGACTGCCTTACAGGAAGGTGATGAGTTCTCCTCACTGGAGGTCTTCAACAAAGAGCTAGATGACTCCTTGTCTAGGATTCTCTTCATTTTCCATTGGCTTCTCTGTTCAGTTTTGACCCTAGGAATATCATGCCTTTCCCAACAGAAGTTCATCATCTGAAATTTCATCCTCCTAGAGACTGATTCAGGTTTGATACCCAACACCTCCTCAATGCTTTCAGTTATCTTTCTCCTCCAAGCAGGGAGTGGAGAAATAATCTTCTCCTAAATACTTCCTTTATAGAAGGTTAAGAACTTTCCAGCTAACTCTTCATTTTCCATCAGCTGCTCCTCCTGGTTTCAACCTCATGAACATCATGCCCTAATATCAAGGTGTCCCTTTTCCCCACCACTTTTCAGCTTCTTCTTGAGTGCATTGTTTCCCCCCCATTAGATCATAAGTTCTCTGAGGGCAGAGATAGTTTTTTTTAATTCATATCCCCGGTGTTTAGCACGCCTGGCAAATAATAGGTGCTCAATAAATGTTTAATGACTGTTGACTGTATTCTCTTTTGGGGGGGGTCATTTTGGAGGGGGAGGGAAGAAAGGCATTTTGGGGTTAAATGACTTGCCCAAGGTCACACAGCTAATTAGTGTCAAATGTCTGAGGCCAGATTTGAACTCAGTCCCTCCTGACTCCAGAACCTGTACTATATTCAATGTGCTACCTAGCTGCCCCTATTAACTATATTCTTATTCAGGTATGAGTTGGACTAGATGGCCTCTGAGGTCCCTTCCAACTCTGAGATTCTGGGATTCTGTAGTAGATCAATCTAAACCCTCATATTTGAATCACTGAAAAAGGAAAGCTCACAACAGATTTCTTAACACACATATCATGTAACTGTCAATTCTTAACATAACTGATTTTTCACCAGATAAAACAATTTTTAAGTCACCTTTTATTTGGAATAAAAGGGAAAGTCATGCAAAACCATGGGATCTGCCTCTTAGTTAGCTCCAGAAGGACATGGAAAAAGAAATAATACTTCTTTTGTGTCCCACGGGGAGGTTCCCATATATATAAGATTAAACTTAGCTTTGTGAACATTTCAGAGTAAGGCCTAGGAAAGTGCAGTAGATACAAAAGCAAATGCAACAATGTGCAAATTATTGAAGAAAATAGCAGTTAGTATTGGAAGCAGGACATGTAGTAAAGACACAGCATCAGTGTAGCATGTGGTTGGGAGATGAGTGTCACTTCCCCTTCTGTACCTCAGGAGCACTTTATTTATTCTCTTCAAATTTGGCCTCAGACATCTGACACTAGTTGTATGGCCCTAGGCAAGTCACTTAACTCTGACTGCCTCACTAAAGAGGGGAAAAGGACACTCAGGAGATAATTCAGGTATCTCCAAGCTCTAACGTTTTACATTTTAGTATATGAAGTTCTAGTGTCTCTCACTCTGTATACTCAGTGAAACACAGGAAGGCCTAGGGGAAAGAATGCTTATCTTAGCATCAGGAGAAAAGGGTTCAAATCCTACCTCTGATCATTACCAGTTTTATGACCTAGTATGAGTCGTTTAACTTCTGTGACAGACAGTAATAAGGACAAAGTCCCTTCTCAGGGTTGTTGTGAGTAAATCCCCAGGGTTGTATTGAGAATCAGGTGAGATAATATATGTAAGACAGTTTGTAGACCAGTTGACAGCTGGGGACAACTTTTCCATGAACACAGTTTAAAACTTTTATGATTGAGGAGCTAGATTCCAGGTAACTATCCAAGTTCAGATAATTTCAGTGTCAGTTGTTGGATCTGAATGTTCTAAAAAGCAAATTCAGCACTTTACCCACTAAGCCACACTGCCTGACAAATCTGAAAGAACTATTTTATACTTTAGCTTTCTATGGCTTAAGATCCCCTTCTAGAGCTAACATTCTATGTATGTTAATAATGTACATTAATGAGCTGAACCCACTGTATGCTTTATCTGTCTGCAACTTATTACTGAGCAAGAAAGTGTAGGGGTTTAACAGAAATACACAGTATTTTGTTGTTGTTATGGATATAAGAGAGACAGTGGTTAGGGAGTGGGTGAGAGAAGTGTGAGGGGCTGTGTGGGAAGAGAAGTGTTTTAAAAGTTCAGAAGGAAATAAAAATGAAAAGAAGACAGTGCAAGCGGAGCTAAACATTTTCAAAACCAACCACTGAAATGCCTTTAATAATCACCATCATCACCACTAGGACCTGTCAGTTATTTCTCCTCTTCTATTGGAATATATAACGATACCATCTACTAATAGTACAGAGCAGTACCTGGCAATTTTGGTTCCTGGAGCAAGCAGAATGAAGCACACTCAAACCAACTTTTAAAGATACATTCCATTGAGAGAAGCAAGGGAAAACCTGAAGAACTAAAACTCCTTATGAGGAGACAGAAACCTTAGGTCATTAGCTCCCATGGGTACTCATGGTGAGGCTACTACCTGGGGGCAGGGAGCATGGTGGTACAGCCATCTGGGAAAGAAGTAAGTACCATCTGGCAGCTTAGTCTTTTAATTAACTAATTTGATGACTAGGTATTAAGCTACATTATTTTCACTGCTGAAGGAATATACCTACTCTTAGAGCCCTCTAAATTTTGGTATCCTGGGACAAAATCCCAATCGTTTTGCCTTAGTTATGTTTCTGTAAGGTTGGAATGCTATTCCTCTCAATAGCTTGCTCCTTCCCTTATTTACTTAGGCCCGTTTTATCTCATCTAAGAAATTCTCAGGGTAGCACAGTGGATAGAGCACCAGCCCTGGAGTCAAGAGGACCTGAGTTCAAATTTAGCCTCAGACACTTAACACAAAACTAGATGTGTGACCTTGGGCAAGTCACTTAAACCCAATTTACCTACCTTTCCCCCTCCAAAACAAAGCAAAAAAAATCTCTGATTAAGTATGAGTTATTAAAAAATAACTTGTATTTTAAAAGGTCTATCAGGTTTATAAAGCATTTTCCCTCTTATAACCTATAGATTGGTGGTATAAGTGCTATAATCTCTGCTAGGAAGTTAAGGAGCCTGAGGCTCTGAGAGATTGTAATTTGCCAATAATAAACCATTTGGTAAGTTTCAGAGCTGAGATTTACCAGGTCCCCTGGCTATGGGCAGTACTATGGCATACCGGGAAGTACAGCGGCACCAGAGACAAAAGATCTGTGTTCAAATTCTGTGTCTGTTTTATGTGTCTTTAAAAAACTGCCTGTACGACTTTAGACAAGTCATTTAACATTCCTAGAACTCAAGTTCCTCACTTGTAAAATGAGATCTTTGGCCTGGATGGTCTCTGAGGTTCTCAAGTTCTAAATCTACGAGCCTATGACTCTAAGTTAGAGCATGACAAAAGGAGACAGCTGTCTGGTCAGGCTGGGAACCGAGAAGCACTGGCCTGAGTAAGGAGAAGGAGCAGGTTCCTCAGATACTGACATGAAAGAGGAGCAGAATGATGATTTATGGAGGGCTTTTGAGAGGTGGTGAAGGAGAGATGAGGGAGCTCTTGATGGAGCCTCAATTTCCTTATTAGACTTGGAATAATGTATCTATAAAGGACTTTGAGGCTTATAAAAATCCTTTATAAACGCTGTCTCTTTGGATCTTCACAGTAATCTTGGGAGATATGGGCTATTATCACCCCCATTTTACAGAAGAAGAGGTTGAGAGGTTTCTGAGGCTCAGAGGTAGTTAAGTGACTGGCCTAGGTTCACACAGCTTAGAAAGGTCTTCCTGACTCCAAGTTGTGTGGAATGAGCAAAAACTTCTTAATTTGGGGTTGTTAATCTTCCCTTCCTCCCTCCTCCTCTATGGCTGCTGTCAATCACTTTTACCTTCCTTTGTCTGTTTCCCCCACCTTGGTGGGACCCTTCCCCCTCTCTTCTCTTGCTGTCCCAGTTGGGAAGAATTTGGTGAGGTCTGCCTCTCTACCAATGAGAGACAAAACAGTTGGGAAAGGGGGCTTGACTAAGTTAAGTTATAAATTCTGGTTTTATCCTTTGAAATACACCCTCTCCCCCATGCCCAGGCATGGGGGCAGACTGCCCTCTTCTCCCAGGGAAGAGAATAAACTCCTGTTCTTATCCTTAGACATCTCTGTGTTTATTTATTTATTTATTTATACTAAATTAAGGATGAAGGGTATTTTTCAACCCAAACAAAGCCAAGCAATCTCTCCCCTGTATCATATTGTGTATAGAAGCTGGAGGAGACAGGATATCTGCTGAAGGTTGACATTATCATCTTCTAAAATCTCATCAGATTGTTGTAAGTAAAGTACTTGGTTCACTGTATAGCACTCTATAATTGTGAGAAACCATTATTACTGAGTACTTATTTGGAGTCCATTCTCCAGAAATGTTGCATATCTATTTCTTTCTACATGCATGTATCTTTAGCTCTATCTAACATATATATATTTCTATTTGTATTAATATCTACATTCATCTGTCTTTGTGAGCATTTATCTCTGTGTCTGTGTATGTATATATATATATATGTCTATGTATTTATGTATACATGTAGCTGCATATTTATGTATTGATATATCAATATAGGTACATATACCTATGTATGCATATATATCTAAGCATATATTATGTATGTATGTAATCATCCATCTATTTCTATCCCTCCTTCCATCCCTCCATCCCTCCATCCCTCCCTCCCTCCCTCCCTCCATCCATCCATCCATCCATCCATCCATATTTATCCTTGGTTTGGTAGGAGGCAGAGTTTCTTTAGAGCCAGAAGTCCTGGGTTCTCAGACCATTTCAGACAATTACAGAGTCATGACCACAGGCAAATAATTTACCTTCTTAAATCTCAGGTTTTTTTCACAGGATTATTACAAAGAAGCAATTTTACCAATTTTAGAATGCCACATAAATGTTGATTGATTATACTTATAAGTAATGACAATAATAATCAATAAGTACGTTTGAAAATATTGGAATGACATTTGCTTGTCTCTTCAGGGCCTCTTTTTATTATATTGAAAACAAAAGATTTGGACTTGTTGGTTTCTAAGGTATTTAGAGTTAGAGGACGTAGGTTCAAACGCTACATCTGATGCTTCCTGCTACATATTACCTTGGGCAAGTAATTGACCTTCTTTGAGTCTATAAAACAGTGGTTCTCAACCTTCCTAATGCCAGGACCCTTTAATACTTGTATGTGGACATATCTGCATGTGGGTGGACCCACCTGGAGACAGATAGAAGAGCGGTGTCTCGGTTCCTAAGATCATGGGAAATATGTGTTTTCTGATGGTCTTAGGTGACCCCTATGAAATGGTCGTTTGACCCCCAAAGGGGTCGAGATCCACAGGTTGAGAGCCACTGCTATAAAAGGAGGAGGATGGACAAGAGGGCCTTGGAGGTCCTGTTTAGCTCTAATCTCTCATCATATGGTCTTATGACTCCTTGGAGTTCCCAAACCTATAAGCCTTTTTTTCCTGTGCATTAACCAATGTGAGCTGAAGGTTGTTTCCATGCTCCCCCTAGTGGTGATTATGTAGAAAACAAAACAAAAAGCAAACGGGGTTGGACTAATGACTAGCATGGAGCACATTATCTCACAAATACTTTTAAAAAATTCATTAATTTATACACAATCAAGTCTATTTAACTGAAAAAAATATTAGTTCCTTCCAGCAACTGAGTGTGGTAGAGTGGGAAGAGCTGAGCCCTCTGATGTCAGCCCTCACTTTGCCATAAATGACCTATGTGACTTTCTGCTCATCACTTTTCTTCTTTAAATTCCTCAGTTTCCTAGAACATTTTTAAAAGGTCAGACCAGATCAACTCGAATGTGGTTTTCTGCACTAATAAACTATATGTTAATAATGTTGGGGTGAGGGCAAGTGAATTAGGTTAAATTTAGGGTCATTCCCTTCTTCTCATGGCTATAATTACCCAGTTTGGTTCCTTTTTCTCAGATATTGGAATAAAGGAGGAACAGAGGGGCAAAGATGTTGATGGCTTTTGAAATGAGGGGAAGAGGAGATGAAGCTACCCTCAATTTCCTCAATAAGTTGGGGTGGTGAGGTGGTGCAGTAAATAAAGCACCAGCCCTGGAGTCAGGAGGATCTGAGTTCAAATCCGAATGTAGACACTTAACACTTACTAGCTGTGTGACCTTGGGCAAATCACTTAACCTCAACTGCTCTGCCTTCTCCCCTCCAAAAAGCAAAAAAAAATTCCTCAGTAAAGTTATAATAATAATTGAAACGTCTAAAATACTTTAAGACTTGCAAATACAATGCTAAGGTTTTTATTTTGAGAAATTTTTATTGTTTAAGGGGCTGCTTCAAAAAATATACAACCCAATATGTCCCATTCTCCCCAAAGGAAACCTTGGGGTTGCCCCCTCCTATTCTGCTAGCCAGGACCCAGCCCTGAGGAGCCTGCCTATCTGCTTCCGCTCAATCTACAGAGCCACTGGCTAGAGAGGGGCCCTATGGTAAAGTAGTAATACTTTTGTGGTTGTGGTCCTTGAGTCATGTCTGACTCTGTGACTCTATCTGAGGTTTTCTTGGCAAAGATACTGGAGTAATTTTTCCCTTTCCTTCTCCAGCTCATTTTACAGATGAGGAAACTGAGGCAAACAGGGTTAAGTTTGCCTCAGTAAGTATCTGAGGCCAGGCAAGATTTGAACCCAGGAAGGTGAATTCTCCTGGGAGGCCTGGTACTCTATCCAACATATCATATAGCCACCTCTGAAATAGCCAAGAGAATACAAAACTGTACCACACCTACCACAGACTCCTGGGAAATTCAGACTAAAGACAGAGACAGATAAAGCACACTCAGTTTCACAGTTCATCTCCTTATTGAGCTGGGGGCTGAGTGCATTTTAGACCCTCATGTTTTCGTGGGAAGATACCATTTTTTTTGTCCGTGTAGACTCTGAACTCACAACTACTTCCTTGTTCCTGCAGCACCTGGCAAAGGGCTGGACACATAATATATGCCCAATAAATGCAGGTGATTAGACTAATTGGACTGAGGTTGCCAGGCATCCACAGACATAGAGTTGTCTCATTTCTTTTCTTTGAACCTTTTTTTTCATTCATTTTGAATGCCTGTCTAATGCAATTTACCCTAGTTAGCTCCCATTGGTCTGGTGATTGGCAAGCTCAGATAAGCTCAGGGCAGCTGGGCTACGCAGTGGATAGAGAGCCAGGCTTGGAGTCAGGAAAACTCATCTTCCTGAGTTCAAGGCTGGCCTCAGACATTTGCTACCTGTGTCCCTGGGCAAGTCACTTAATCCTGTTTGCCTTGGTTTCTTTATATGAAAAATGACATGGAAAAGGAAATGGTGAGTCAGTCCAGTATCTCTATCAACAAAACCTCCAAAGGGGCTTACTAAGAGTTGGACACAACTGAATGAGCTCTGATAGTTATGTAGAACAAGAGGCATAGAGTGTTGAACTTGAAATCAGAAAGACTTGAATTCTAAACCTTCTTTAGATACTAGCTATGTGACTCTGGGCAAGTGGTATAACCTCTTTAGAGGCCTCAGCTTTCCTAATCTAAAAAACAAGTGGATAGTGGGTTGGCTAGGTGGCACAGTGAATAGAGTACTGGCCCTGAAGTCAGGAGGACCTGAGTTCAAATCCAGCCTCAGACACTTGGCCCATAATAGCCCTCTGACCTCAGGCAAGTCACTTAACCCCAACTGTCCTCCAAAAAGAAAAAAACAAAAACAAGTGGCTTGAACTCAGTGGTCTATAAAGTTTCTACCAGCTTTACATTCATGATCCTACGGTCTGGTTCACACTTTATACTATTGGAGAGGCCCTCAGACCCTCACTTAGGACTTGCCATATAGTAACAACCTTATTTTACACTTACTTTTCAAAAGCAAGGTTATCATGTTTCTCAATTTATTCAGATAGAGGGTGGGGGAGGGAAAGGAAGTTTATTGGGGGTGAGAACTGATAAAGGTCGGCACATTGAAAGCCCCAAGAAATGAAAGCTCCCATCTTGAAAGTGAGGGAGGAGGGTGTTGAATTGTGAACAATAATAACAAGCATTTCCACAGCACTTTAAAGTTTGTAAAGCTCTTTGCAAATATGCCATTTTATCCTCACAACCCTGGGAGGCAGATGACATTATTATCCCCACTTTACAGATGAAGAAACTGAGAGAGTAGATAGACATTAAGTGATGTGCTCAGGGTCACATGGTTAGTTAGGCCATGTTTGGTTAGTGAGGCCATATTTGGACTTAGATCTTTCTGAATTCAAGTGTATCTACTGGGCCCCCAGTGACTGAGGACCATTTACAAGTTTCAATCACTCCTGAGGACAATGCTATATTAAAGGAGAGAATGATAACTGATATTGATAAAGTTGACCCTCGTTCATCAAGAAAAGATTAAGTAGTTTTCTAGCATAATATAAGAAGAGAGAAAATCATAAATTCCATTTTAATTTCTATCAATTTTGGAAGTTAAAGAAGTAGGCTTCATTTATCTTATTAATTCACTTTTGGCGGCATGAGATAAAGAGCAAATGAATATTCATAGCATCTGTAGTTGCTCACATCCCTAGATTACGTTAATGTTACACAGCAATTTATTCTTCCTCAAAACCGCTAATAGATAAATAGTTCAAGATTTAAGTTATCCCCTGTTTTACAGGCGTGAAAATTGAAGCTCAAATATGAAGAGACTTTAGAGGCCAATTAATCCAAATCCTTCATTTTGCTGGGGAGGCAAGCAAAGTCAAGGGAGGTCATGTGATTTGTAAAAGGTCACAAATTGGTTGTGATTTGAGTTGACAGATGGGGTTCCCACACTCAGAATTCCTCATAATGAAGATATCACAGATCTGTCTCTTATCTAGGTATTCACAATATTAGCTGTGTAGCCACATTCAAGTTATTGGAACCTCTCTAATTCTCAATTTTCTCATCTGTAAGATGGGGATAAAAGTGCTTCAAACATGTATTGAGTGCCCACTGAATGTAGAACACTGTGGTAGGCACTGAGGGAGATGTAAGGCTCATATATGATAGTGTCCCTGACCTTATAGAATTTATACTCAAGTGGACAAGACATTACCACGTGTAACCATAATGATCAATTACTCAGTTATTTTGGTTGTGTCCAACTCTTCTTGGACCCATTTGGGATTGAGATTCATAGTAAAGTATTATGAGGGGTCTTCTTGGAAGAGTGGAAAGAGTGCCAAATCTGGAGGCAGAAGACTTGAGTTCAAATCCCATTTCTGTCATTTACAACTTGTTTGGCCCTGAACAGACAACTTGACTTCTAAGGTCTTCAGTTTCCTGATCTGCAAGATGATGAGCCTGGATTAGTTAGGTACCAACGTCACTTCCAGTTCTAAATCTCTGATCCAGAATCTGATGATGAGAATAAAACCTGTATTATGTAACTTCACAGCTCCTTGGGAGAACCTGGTAGATAAGAGATGGGAAAGCTCTTTGTAATCTTATCAGCCAACAAGGGATCATGATGATCAATTCTTTATCTAGACAATAGAACTGCTCAACCTAGGTTATCTATCACATTCAGATCTAGTTGTCAAATGTTTATTTGGTGGTAACAAGCAACTCATTTACCAACTCATACTAGGTTCACTTTAATCTAGTAATTACAGGACTCAGAGATTTTAAATAAATGACATACACAGGAAATATGAAGAATTTATAAGCTATTAAATCACATTAAAAGTTAACTCTTGGCTTTTTAGTGACCCTACTCCTTTAAGCAGTTGGACTCATAGACTTGCTTGGCATTCCAGATATGCTACAGGGGTGGGGAGACCTCGAAGCCACATGTAGTTCTCTAGGTCCTCAAGCGCAGCCATTTGACTATATCTAAACTTCACAGAACATATCCCCTTAATAAAAGGATTTGTTCGGTAAAACTTGGACTCAGTCAGAAGGCTGCATGCAAAGACCTAGAAGTTACTGTAGGTTCCCTAATCTGGTAGAATTTTCTACTTGTGTCTTTTGGGAGCAGTGGTGGCTTTTAACACCTCAACTTTGTTGAGTTTTTAAAATGAGCCTTAAAGGAAAGAAGTAATAAGCAGTGATCCTGAAATTTACTTCTCTGCTCTTTAATGAATATTAAACACACACACTATACATACATATATACATATATGTGTGTGTATACATACATATACATACACAGTGGTATCGACATACAAGCAGCAACTTACTATATTTCCTAGATATGAGTTGTCACTCCATCAATTTTTTGCTTTGAATTGGAAGCCAATATTTGAGGTATGAGCCACTGCTAGTTGGCACAGGGAACACCACAGCCCAACGCCCACCCAGCATGCCGTGCCTCACTGCTTCAGTCCACCTGTTTACCTCGCCAGTGAAGAAAATGAAGTTAAGCGAAAGTAAAAAAGATATTGTAGCAGTTAAGTTCAGGGATAAAGTGTAGCATTAAGAGTGTAGCGAGTAATTGAACAAAAGTGAGCAAAAGAGCATGAAACAAAACTCCTCTAACCTCCATCTATCTCCTCCAGCCTCCACTTCTGCCAGTATCTTCTGTTAGCTCAAGTCCTCTGATATCCAAGGTAAACACACACTTTATAAAACCAGTTTATTTCTTTACCCTCTCTTTTATTATGTTTTCTACAATATTTATTACTTTAAAATACCTTTTCTTATTAAAAAATCTGTAACACAAAATACTGGGGTGGCATTTCAGGGGCTGGAACAGATTAATAGCATTTCAATTAATTTCAATGGGGAAAATTAATTTAATATACAAGCAAATTGAGTTATGAGGTCAGTAACAGAACGAATTCAACTCTTAAGTCAAGGTACCACTGTGTGTGTGTGTGTATGTGTGCGTGCGCACGTGTGTGTGTTTGTACCAGAAACAATATATATGCAGAGAGAGAGTGAATCTGGGTCTGTGTATGTTCATATACACACAGAAACTTCTATATGATACAAGAATTTATCATTTTAAATATACATTGCTACTCCCTTCTTCCATTTACTTTTTCCATATGTTTCAAAAATGGTTTATATTTCTAGAGTCATATTTGGATTGTTGGTCCCATTCTGCTAAATTTTAACAATATCCTGTGAATTAAAATCCAATCCCTCCTTGTACAATAACAGAGAGTATATTTGTGAACTTAATTTATTTAAATCCTTAGCAGATTGTATATTTAGAGCCCAAAGGAAAAATCCGAGGCAGTCACAGTCTCAGTTATTATGACTATCCTTTGCTGCCATCTTGTGGATTTTTGGGAGATGGCTCCTCTTGTTGAACAGATTTGAATGTTAATTCAATTGATCAATCACAGTACTTAGATGTGGAAGGGATTATATCCATTAACTGGTCCTATTGTCTCATTTTGTATGTGAGGAAAGTAAGACAAAAGATTGGAAAGTGACCTTCCCAAAGTCATATAATTGACAAGGAGCAGAGCTGGGATTTGAATCCCGATCCACTTATTCATGTCTAGAAACAAAGGCAGAAAGAATGGGTTACAAAAGAGGTGAATTTGATATGTTAACAGAGAACAAAACCAGGGAATGAACATTTGACATGTAAAACAGAATGTGACAGATAACCTAGGCTGAACAATTCTACCACCTAGACAAGAAATTGATCGTTGCCATGCCTTGATGGTTGGGAAGGTTACAAAGCATTTTCCCATCTTTGATCTAATGGATCCTCCCAACAAAATGTGACTGGTCAAAAGATATCACTAAGATTTGATGGGCACAAGACCCATGGCTAGACTAAGGCTCTGGAAGAATATACCTTATTCCAAAGGGACAAAATAGGTTATTTTTCTCTTTTTTAAAAGAGAGGGGCTTCATTATTAAGAAGATATACCCATGTTGAGGAAATCCAGGAAGCAAAATGAAAGAGAGGGAGGGAGAAACAGAAAAATAAATAAAAAGATAGACACTCACACAGACAGAGAGACAAAGAGAGACAGAGACACAGAGAGACAGAGAAACAGAGAGATGGAAAGAGAGATAGAGAGACACAGAGATAGAGAGACAGAGAAACAGAGACAGAAACACAGAGACAGAGAGAAAGAGGGACAAAGACACACACACTGAAGTTGAGAGAAATTGGGTAGAAAGTAAGAGAGGCAGAAGCAAAAATGTTACTGTTCATTTTAAAAATATAACACATTTGGGAATAGCACATTTCAAAGAGTTTAGAGAAAAGATTGATAGGAACCCTTAGTGTAAAATTCTCTAGGAAGATGCCAGTGAGGATTTGGAGAAAGATGGGAAGTTCTCAAGAATGAACTTTTGAAGAGTAACAGTTTTGTCAAGGAGGAAAATAACCTAAGTTATATAAAGAGACAGATGAGAACATACAGGGAATTTCCTAGCTATCTTTGGTCTTTGACTGCAACGAAGGGAAAATACAAAAGCATTTAATAGTGATTCGTTTGCTTGTTGTTTTGTTTTTCTGGTACAAAATTCTGATTTCAATGGAGTAGAGGAATCCCAGTAAGGAACTTCCTCTAAAAATGTAGATTGGCAAGTGTTCTGCCGCCTCTTTAAAGAGTTGCAAGGATGAGAGGAGGCAGGACACCTAGGTGGCACACCAGCCCTGGAGTCAGGAGGATCTGAGCTCCTAAAACAAAAACAAAATAAAACAAAGCAAAAAGCTGCCTGGGACATTGACTACGTCATGCTCAGGCTCACATAACCAGGATGTGACAGAAAGCAGCCCCTGAATCCAGGCAGGTCTTAGTGACTATGAGGTCACCTCTTCTTCCACTTTCTACTTCCTTCCATAAAAACAAAGCTGGGAGTGAGTTGCTTCTGGTGAGAAATGCTAAGGATAAAGAAAATTATTTTTTAAAAGTATTTTGGTGGAAAAAAGGAGGATGAAACAAGGAAGATGAAACATATGACCAATGCTTAGAAATAATTATAATATTTATAGCTGGCATAAATATGTGTATACATATAAACACACACAAACACATAAACGTACGCATGTACACATATATATAATGTATAACTTTAAAGTTTATGAAACACATTACATATATTTTTGTTTATTACATATATATTATTGTTGCATATATTTATTTGTTATGTATATCATTTGTTTGAGTCCAAATTTGAACTCAGATCTTCCTGATCATAGAGCCAGTATTCTAACTACTGTGCAAGCTAGCTACCAAAAAACAACAAAAAATTAACCAACATTTATAAAATGTTTTAATGTCTCTGAAATGCTTCACAAATATGATCTCATTTTACTCTCACAATAACCAAGGAATATAATTACTAGTATTATCTTCATTTTACAGATAAGGAAACTGAGGCAGGAAGAGGTTACATTATTTGCCTAGAGTCATTCAGCTAGGAAGCACCTGAAGCCAGGTATGAACTCAGGTCTTCCTGATTCTTTTCAACCCTGAAACATGGGTACCATTATTATCCCCATTTTACGGATAAGAAAACTGAGGCAGGAAGAGATTTTAGTGTCTTAGTTATTATACCTAGCAAATCACTTAATCACTTTCTGACTCATTTTCCTTATCTGTAAAATGAGGATCAAATGAGATAATAGCTAGGCAAAAAAATAGGTGACTATTTATGTGATGCTTCAATGTTTTTAAAGCACTTTACAACTGCTTTTTTAACCTCATAACAACCTTGAGAAGTTGGAAAGACAGGAAGATAAAAGCCTTTGAGGGAGCACAGCTACTCAGTGCTGATTTTGCTTCCGTTTTCTCTGTTAAGTCAACGAATTTTGTCGAAAAAGGAGACGTAGAAAATGGCTAATAGTGCCAGCTGCCACCCAATGATTCCTGCAAAATTCTGCAGCATATTATTAAAGAGGTGAATCGATCTAAAAAAGGGAGAACTGATCACAAAAGGTCTTCATCCAAAACAGGGCCTGCCAGACTAACCTTATTTCCTTTTTTTCCCCTGGACACAGTCATTAGACTAACCAGATTAAGGGTATATCACTTTCTTCTGCAGCTGTATGGCACAAGACTTCCATTAAAGTCAAGAATTCCCAAATTAGAATTCTGCATCAAACACTTACTAGCTGTATGACCCTGTGTGAGTCACTTAACCCCTCTCAGCTTTAGTTTCCTCATCTGTGAAATGGGGATACCAAACAGTACCTACTTTACAGGGCTGTTGGGTGGCTAAAATGAGCTAACATCTGTAAGCATTGAAGCTGTATATGAATGCTAACATTTATTATCTTTAGATTTTTAGCAAACCATCTAGTAAAATCTTTTGTGCTATTCTTATGGAAAAGATGGGTAGATATAGGCTAGATTAGTTCACTAGTTCATCTGAAAAAAATTGGGAGATTTTTGTAGATGGAAAGCTCAAAATAATTCAACAGTATGATAAGTCAATCCAGAAAACAAATGCAGTTTAAGCCAGCCTTTCACCTCTCACTCTATCCTCCAAACAGGTCTGTCGGAGATTATGCTTGGGATTTGCTCCTGAGGTCCCACGGAGCATTTGACTTATGTTCATGGGTCCATGCAAACTCATTTTCAACCTGGACATTCTCCACTCTGCCTCTGGCTCCTCCTCCATCCTACAAACTAGATCACCAGATATGTCTTAGCTAAGGAGCTAAGTAACCCCCTTTGCTACCCTATATTCTGCCTTTTGCTCTGAGATTCAGATCAGCAGCACCATCGCCTCTGGAAAATATAGGTCAATTGGTCGCCATCTTTGTGACTTTGCAGACCAGAACTCTTGTCCCTGGACACCATTCTTCACTCTTACTTTTGTGCTTGTATTCCCAGAACTTGGCATGGTGCTTGGCACCTAGTAATAATAAATGTCTGATGTTTAATATTTACTGTTTATTTGATGGAGTTTTGGCCTAATTGATGTTTATGCTCAACAAATGTCTTTTATTTGATCATGCATTAACAGCTTCATAGTGTCTAAGAATAAGAACGTAAGAATCTCTTTCTACTCTGTCCTGCCCATACCACACTTGGAATATTGATGTTAGTTCTATGTGTCCCTAACTACTATGTAGTTAGTTCTGTGTGTTCTATGTGGATAGTAAAGGGTCTCAAGTTTATGTCCTCTGAACATCTGTTGACAGAATCAAGCCTGAAATTCATGGTAGTCTTGGAGTCAGGAAGTTGTTCAGTTGTTTAAGTCATATCTGACTCTTCATAACTCCAATGGGGATTTTCTTGGCAAAGATACTGGAGTAGTTTGCCATTTCCTTCTACAGCTCATTCTGCAGTTGAGGAAACTGAGGCAAACAAAGTTAAATAATTTGCATAGGGGAAGCTAGGTGACACAATGAATAGAGCACCGGCCCTGGAGTCAGGAGGACCTGAGTTCAAATTCAGGTTCAGACAACTTAACACAAAACTAGCTGTGTGACCTTGGGCAAGTCACTTAGCCCCTACTGCCCCTCCAAAAAGTAAAAAAAAAAAATTTGCTTAGGGTCAGACAGCTAGTAAGTGTCTAAGATCAGATGTGAATTCAGGAGCGTAAGTTTTTCTAACTCCAGGCCTAACACTCTATTCATTGTGTCACCAGGTCAGGAAGACTCAGATTTGAATTTTACCTCTGACACCTATTAGCTTTATGATAGTTGGCAAGTCCCTTAACCTTTCTTAGCCTCAGTTTTTTTCATCTGTAAAGTACTGGTTATTTCTGCTCTTTTTTAACTCAAAATTTGTGAACCAATGATCCCGTGATCCTATGCTTAATCTTAAAGAATAGAAGCTTTAAAAAAGTAGATAAAGGTCACTTTCAAATATAGGGGACTCTAATCATTCCCAAAAGGCAGAGCTAGAAGCAACACAGGGAAGCTGTGGATATGTAAACTTAGGTTTGATGGCAGGAAAATATTTCTAACTGAGTGATCTCAAAGTGAAATGGGGCCAGCTCAGCTGGTCAACTTGTTCCCACTTGTTTTGGGGTATTTGATGTTTCCATCTCCATTGCTTTAGTCATGGTGCTGTTGATGGACAGATTGTGTCTAAGCACGTGAGTAGAGCATTTTTGACCTGGGTTTGAGATCTAACCCTTAAATCAGACGAATTAGCACCTCTATTCTAGGTGACCTCTGGGTACTCTTCAGACTTCCAAGTGGTATAATTAGATGGAGTATTTATCACTCATTCTCCACTGATTACTATTAAATACAACCTGCCTTCCATACTCTTTGGAAATGATATTCCCAGTCTTTGTAGCTCTTGTCTGTTTATTTCCTCAGAGAATTTCTGTGACCAGCAGCAAATAGCAGATCTGAGCTCTGATTACAAAAGACAGGAAGTGTGTGGCCTCCCAAGGCAGCCCGTTTCACTTTTAGATTATTCTTGTTAGGAATAATTTCCTGATATCAAGCCTAAACCTATATTTTGCAACTTTCATGCAATGTTCCTAGAGTTGCCTTTTGGGGATAATGAGAACTAATCAAATTCCTTCCACTTAAAGGTCTCTGAGCAAAGGCAAGGCAACCACTTGTCACGTATGTTGCAGAAGTCGATAAGTTTGGCCAATATTTTCCTCAAGGAATAGCCAGGGTAGTGAATGGAAGTCACAAGATTTGGGGGTTGGAGTCTCAATTCTCTCATTTATTAGTTAAGCAGGTCATGCTCTTCATTTATAGAATGAAGTTTTGGGATGAGGTGATTTCTATGGTCCATGTCAGCTCTAATATTATGATTCTGTTCTTACTGACATTGATGATATAAAGTCCCAAATCCGCAATATTGTCGAGAGCTAATAATTTGTTTAAATGGCTACTGCAGGTCCCTGTTTTCCATTTAACTAAAATGAGCAGAGCTGGGCTCGCTGAAGTTATTTGTGTCTCAATAACTTGTGGTGTATTACATTATGACCACCTGAGGGAAATTCTCTGAGCATAATTTGGCAATAACTTTCATACTATTGAGCCAAAGAGAGAGAGTTTATACTCCTTTGGTGGTCTAGCGCATGCAAATAATTGCAATTGTCATTTGAAAGCCCACATGAGAAGGAAGATAGTTGATTTTTACTGGTATGGTAATTTTTTTTAAACAGCCCCCCGTGTCTTTAAGTTTAATCTAGAAACTTTCCATAGTATTGCCTGTCTGGAGATCAGATACTTTAGGACAAAAATATTTCCTTGGTCTTTTAAGAATTATTTCAAGCACAGGTCAAAAATTCTCTAGGCACATGCTGGGATGAAATCGATCAACCAATAGCACAATGATCATAATAATAAAAATAGAAAGGACAACCACCATAAAACAATCAATAGTGAATGGCAAAGAATCACAAAAATAATCATGGTCCCAAGCTTGTCTATCCAGTATGTTTTGGTGCCTAACTGAAGAGTTGTGGTTCCATTACAAGAGTTGCACAGAGGAACCATTCAAAAAGTATGTACTGATTAATTGATTGCCTGATTGACAAAGTACAGGTCATGCATGGACATAAAGGAATTGAGTAGAAGTTCCATGTTAGGTAATCAGTCTTGTACCAAATACAAGAGGAGGATATGTGGTACAATGGAAAGCGTGCATGACATGGGACTCAAGAGTCTGAATCCTATATGAGACACTGTGTGACCCTGGGCAAGTCACTTGCCCTCTCTTTGCGTCAATTTCTTCATCTGTAAAATGGGGCTAATAATAGCATTTATCTCCCAGGGATCTTGTGAGAATCAAATGTGAAGGGCTTAGCAAATCTTAAAGTGTAAATAGATGCTATTGCAATTGTTTTTATAAATAACATGCAATTGAAATGTAGAAAGATGGTTCACAGATTTTCCACAGTGAATTAAGGAGGAGATAGCATTTTTTATATTGACTATGTCATAGAAGGGGAGTATGAAGCATTATGAGAGATATTGCTACATAAATAGGCAAAATCACTCAAGGGGAAAACAGGCCTATAGAAAGCTTGGTCTGAGACCCAACTTAGCCAGGTCAGTCTGAGAATCTGGAACTGGAAGGAGGTCAAAGAAAGGTGTGAAAGGGAACAAATCTGCTAGTGATAACAATCTCTTTTTCTCTTCAGTGATGTTTGATTCTCTATATTTCTAAGAGTTTAGTACCCATGGTACTATATGAAGAAGCTGAAATGACACCAAGGAAAATGAAGTCAAAGAGAGCAGTTGGACTTGACCAACAAAGGAGATTTGTTCTAGACATGACACAGACGGGGAAGTATTTGGGGATGATATTCAACAATTCAAAGAGAGAGAATGGGATGGAAAAGGAAAATAGGCATATATATGTATATACATGTGTTTATGTATACATACAGTGTGTATATAGGTGTATGTATATCACACATATATTACGTATGTGTATTTCATTACCTTCATTTCCTCTCTTCCAGTTCACTTTGACACACCTTGCAATCTGGCTTCCTGCCTGGTTTCTGACTCAAATGAAATTTCTGTCTCTAAGGTTATCAATGATTTCTTAATGACGCATTTTATGGCCTTTTCTCAGTCTTTCTCCATCTTGACCTCTCTGTAGCATTTGATACTATTAACCACTCCCCCTTTTGGATACTCTTTCCATTTTTTTTTCCCCCGACTGCTGCTCCCTCCTGGTTCTCCTTTTATTTTTCTTCTCATTCCAAGTCTCCATTGTTATATCATCATTTATGTGCTCCTCCTTCAAGAGGAATGTCACCTAAGGCTTTGTTTTGGGATTGTTTTTTCTTAGCATCCCTTAGCTACCTCCCATGGATTCAATGATCAGCTCTATAAAAATGATTCTTAACTCTATTTATCCAGCCCTACTATTTCTCCTGAAATTCACACCCAAATCACCAACTATCTTTGGCCATCTCCAATGGCATTTTCCCTAGGTATCTCAAACTCAGCATGTCTTAAAGAGAACAAATAGCTCCCCTTACAAAATGCACCCCTCCTCCAAACTTCTCTGTTTCTGTTGAGAGCACTACCACCCTTCTAGTCACTCAGGTTAAACCAGTGGTTTTCAACCTTCCTAATGCCACAACCCTTTAATACAGTTCCTCATGTTATGGTGACCTCCAACCATAAAATTATTTTCGTTGCTACTTCATAACTGTAATTTTGCTACTGTTATGAATCATAATGTAAATATCTGATATGCAGGATGTAGTTTTATTGTTATAAATTGAACATAATCCACAGGTTGAGAACCCCTGGGTTAAAACAACCTAGGACTCACAATTCATTGCTAAGACATATTGATTCTATCTCCAAAATGCTTCTTTCATTCATCCCTTTCTCTCCCATCGTACTTTTACCATCCTCATCACTTCTTGTCTAGACTACTGAAACAGCTTCCTAATTGGGTTCCTAGCTTCCAGTGTCATTCCTTTTGAATTCTTTCTATACATAATTACCAAAGTTATTTTCTGAAAATGTAGTTTTGACCATGCCACTGCCAAGATCAAGAGCCGTTGGCCACTTCCTCTGTCTAGAGAATAAAAGTCACAACATCTTGGCTTTCAAGTCCAGATTATCTTTTTTTCTTTCAGATTATCTTTCTAGACTTATTGCCCTTGGTTATTCTGAACACACTCTACATTCCAGAAAACTTAGTCCACTTAGTGTTTCTTGAATTTATCATCATCTCCCTCTTCCATACTTTTACAGACGTTATTTTCCTATTCCTAGAATTTACTCCTTCCTTGACTCTGCCTCTAAGATCTCTAGCTTTCTTCAAGGATTCCCTTTCTTCATGTTCCACCTCCGAAAAAAACCTTTTCCTGATGTGCTTTGATCATGCTCTTTCCCTTCTCAATTTTGTCTTGGATTCCTTATATACCCTGAAAGAGTAAGTTCCTTGAGGGTAGGGATTGTTTATAGTCTTTGTATCCTCACTCACTGTCTTGCATACAGTAGGTGCTTAACTGTTGCCTGATAAATTGGACTGGAAAACATCATCATATTACTCTAAAAAAAACAACTGTGATGTTGTTATCATTATAAAATATTTGTGAGAATACTGTAGGCCCTTCCTGGCTTCCCCCACACCTCACCACCACTAGTTCCTGCCCTTCTTGGATTGTCTTCCATTATATGGAAGACATATGGAAGAAAATGGATTATCTTCCATTTATACTATACAACTTCATATGTAGGTAGTGGCTTGCATGTTGTCTCCTCATGTAGAAAGTGGACATATTTCTAATGCCCACAATGGGAGGTTGAGGCTGGTGGATCTCCTGAGACTCAAGAGTTCTGAGGGACAGTAGACTAAGCTGAACAGGTATCCACATTAAGTGTAGCATTAATGTAGTAAGCCCTCAGCAGTGGAGGGCCACCAGGTGGCCCAAAGAGGGTCAAAGTGGCCCGTGTCAGAAATGGAATAGGTCAAACTTCCATGTCAATCAGAGTGGGGCTCAGTCGTGAGAAGCACTTGCAACCTGCCTGAGATAAGGAGATCTAGCCTAAAAAAAGATGGGAGCTCCCTATGAGAAGGAACCATTTCCCTCCTTTCCTTGCATCCCCAGGAGACAGCATAGCACCTAGTAAATAAGAGGCACTAATAAACTCTTGCTGACTTACTGACTGATACAGGCATATGTATCCAGCACAGTTATTCCAGATTGAAATATGAGGAGGGAAGAGGTAGGTTTTTGCAGACTTAGTGTATAAACCATATCTTGGCTGTCACTCAACTGAATGAGAGGCATAGAAAAATAAAATCTGACTGTGTTTGTGGTCTTTTGGATTTAAGAATATTCGATTCAGTCGAGCAAAATAGGGCCTAAAAGCCTCTTTCTTCAACAAGGTGTTTTCTATGCATGTGTTAAAGAGTGTGCAAGATTTATTCATGGATACAATGACAGACATGAATGTTTTTGGTGTCCTGCTGCATCAATAGCAAGTATAACATAAAGGGGGAGGCATTTGCCCATACAAGGTTTTAATCTTTGGCACCAATAATGCCTTGAATAAAGTCCAAATGCAAGAATTCCTTGGATCTGGACATGTTCCGTACATGTATCTTTTTTTCTGATGACATTGCTAGTTAAATCAAATCCTAGAACATTATGGGCTTTCCCAATTAGAATCACGTTCACTTCAGAGCAAATTAGTAATCCACGCAGAGAAAACAAAATAGATGATGAATAGATCTTCTTAGGTCATGTCGTGCAATTAAATGGAGAGTGCATTGAGTAAATTCATTGGTACACACACATGCACACAAATGTACATATATATACACACACACACACGTATATATGCATGTATATGTGTGTGTGTGTGTGTGTGTGTGGAAAGAGGGAAAGGGAGAGAGAGACAGAGAGACACCGAGACAGACACACAGAGAAAGGGAGTCAGAGAGAGACAGAGAAAGAGAGAGACAGAGAGACAGAGAGAAAGAGACAGAGAGAGACAGAGACAGAGAATATAAATCTAAGGGCAACTAGATGGTACAATAGATAGAGTGATGGGTTTGGAATCAGGAAGACTCATGTTCATGTGCTCAAATCTGGCCTCAGACATTTACAAGCTGTGTGATCCTGGGCAAGTCACTTAAGCCTGTTTAGCTCAGTTTCTTATGTATAAAATGAGGCAGGGAATGAAATGGCAAACCACTCCACTACCCTTGCCAGAAAACCCCATGCAAATAGGATCACAAAGAGTCAGACAACTGAAGCGACTGAAGAACATAATGTATACGTGCACGCATGTGTCTATGTATGCATGCACACATATATCTGTTTTTCTACCTATCTTTATATAGGCATTGCAAATGACCTATGAGCTGGGCTCACAGTATTGATTCCACATTAGAAACTATGTACAATTTTCAATAATCCCAAGTGTTTTCCTGACGTTGAAATTCATCTTTTTAACATCCATATATTTCTACTGGTGGTATATGACTTTGAATGTTAGAACAGTTCAGTTCTCAAAGAATCAAAATTTCAAGAGGCCTAAGGGAAAATTAAAAGCCACATAGTAGGAGTAAGAAAGGTGCAGTCCATTCCCATCAATGACATGTGTAGGAGAAGGCTTTGTACAAGCTGTCATCAAAAATGTGTACATGAACAAATGGTAACAGATGGGCAGTCCACATGTTGCATAGGTACCTAGGGAATACTAAACAGCCAAAAGGGAGGCCGCCGGTGTGTTAGGCAGAGAGATTCTCTCCAGAGGCTTTACTAACAAAGACATACATTTTGGGACATGGATAACATGGGAATTTGTTTTTCATGAATGTACAGATTTGTTACAAAGGCTTTTTTTCCTTTTAAATGAGATGGTGGGAAGGAGGGAAAAGAAATGTATGCTAATAGAAAAATAAAATAAGTTAAAAGATCAAAAAGAACCACACAGAATGAAAAGACATGGATGGGCTGCAATCTATGCTGATGGAATGAGTACTATCGCTGGCTAATTAATCAATTATTTATTGATAAATCAAAATTTATTAAGTGCTCACTAAGTAGAAGGCACCATGGTAAGTGTTGGGAATATAAAGAAAATGAATGGAGCAATCCTCACTTGTAAGAAGCTTACATTCTAACAGAGAAGACAACAAGCATATATATATATATATATATATTTATATACTCACATGTTTATGTGCATACATATATGTGTATATACATACATACATTATAGTACATATACAGATACATATAGTATATACACATACAAACATGTATATACTATAGAGAATTAATACAAGGTAGTTTTGGGGGTGAAGATGTTAGCAGTTAAAAGATTCAGGAAAGAATTCCTATAGGAAAAAGGTCATGGATTCATTGATGTATGTGAGAGCTAAAATATCTAGAAAATATCTAGAACCTGTTCCTTGAGGGAACGGGTCTTGGTTGGAATTTTCAGACCAAGCAAAAAGCTGAGTCCGAAGGCAGTGGTGGCATCGTGATCTGATTCTCCTGATGCTGTCACTACCTGAAGCTCTGTCCTCTTGCCTCTGTAGACGCTTACAAACAAGACAAATGCCCCTTTGATGGCTCCTTCCCCCAAAGGACACAGACAAGCATGAGATGACCATAGACCTCCTCTTAAACCTAGAAGACACTCATTCAGAGCCCCAGAGAGCTCATCTAACAGCCAGAGGTCAAAGTGACTGTCTGGGATGCTGTTTCAGAGACCTCTTCCAACTCCCACAAGGACATCTGTACTTACTTAACACAGTGTCAGGCTCATGCCAGACACTTAATAAACTGATCGACTGATTCACTTGTATCATGCTATTCTCCCACTTTATGATGGCACTAGCTAGTCTTCTAACAACAGCGGCCTTTTGCCACTCAAGACTTCCTTTGAGTTACGAATTAGATCATGCAATGGATAGAGCACTGGATTAGAATCAGGAAGACCCGAGTTCAAATGCAGTCTCAGATATTTGCTAGTTACGTGACTCTAGGCAAGTCAGTTAACTTCTTTTTGCCTCAGTTTCCTTATCTGTAAAATGGTAGACAATAACAGCACCTACGTCCTGTGGTTATTGTGTCTCAAATGAGATAACATATGTGAAGCTCTTTGCAAACCTTAAACCACCATATAGCTAGCTATTATTACAACTATTATTGAGTTCCCTCATCAGAGGGTATTGCATCTTAAGAGTCTAAAACTTAAACAATAGGAATAAATTGCTAATGGCGGAGTTTTAAGTATTAGAATATTTGAAACTGGAAGGGACCATTTAATAAAACTTTTTTTTTCTTTACAGGTAAGGAAAAGGAATCCCATAGAAGTTAAGTGAATTGTATAAGGTCACAGAACTAGTAACTATCAGAGCTGAGATAAGAGCCTGGTCCTCAGCACTCTCAGCTTCATCATAGCTTTCCTTTTTATTCTGGTTGTAGTAGTGAAGAAGCAGCAAAAGATTGCTTGCTTAGTTGCTAAGGGATCTGGATTCAAATTCTACCTCTGACACTAACTATACATGTGACTTTGGGTAAGTGACTTAACCTCTCTGGATCTCAATTCAGTCAGTAAAATAAGACTGGGGTAAGGGGGTTAATAGCCTCTAAAGTCCCTTCCAGCTTAAAATCTATACTTTCCTGACCTCTGGCTGTCTACTTTGTCACAGAGGGGAAGGGAAAACAAACAGAACATCAAGTCTTACTGTTGGTGCCATTGCAGAAGTAATGGAAACAGAAGCTTTATGGTTTGTAAAGGGAGGAAGGACAAGTGTTATAATCTCTATTTTATATTGAGTAGAGATAACAGGTGGGGGACAATGTGTGTGGAACAATTTGTATGAGGGCAAATATTTTTGAAGCATTAATTTTGCTGTATTTCCCTCTTCCCCCTCTTCAAATTTTTGTTGTTGTGAAAAATGGCTCTGTATTATTAAGGTATTAGCTTCAAAGGTGGTGGATACAGCAGGAGGAATCAGACTATGCTGTGACCAGTCCACAGACTTTTACTCTGAGGAGTTACCTGTTCTACCAACTATGGCTCTGGTGTGCATCAATGAATCTTAACAAACTGGGGCACCGAGAATAATTCATTGGGAAATATTGTTGCTCTTCAGTTGTTTCAGTCCTGTCCAACTCTTCATGACCCTTTTTGGGGTTTTCTTTGCAGAGATGCTGGAGAGGTTTGCCATCTCCTTCTCCAGTTCATTTTTTAAAATGGGGAAACTGAGACAAACAGGGTGAAGTGATCTTCCCAGTGTCACACAGCTAGTAAGTGTGTTAGGCTGGATTTGAACCTGGAAAGATGAATCTTCCTTATTTTAGACCCAGTACTGTATCTGCTGCACCACCTGGCTGTCCATTGAGAAATATAGGCGATGTAAAAACAAAAGATCTCTATAATTTCTTCAAGAATATAAAGGGTAAAGTAATCTTATAGTCCTAACTGCAAGTAGCTTTGTAGTAGATATTCTCACTTTTCCTAAATTCCTTAGGTAAATTAAATTGAAATTAGCATTGCTTATCCAGGTACCAGTTGTGCCCAGCTAATAAAACAGCCGTCGCGTTTCTCTTCTGGTGGCTTATCTATATCTCTACAAATTTTTCTTGGGAAGCAGTTCATCAAGTATTTAAAGGTACATCTGTAAGGGTACAATGGGAACCTCAAGATTAGAGGAGTGGCAACATTTCTCTCAAATTCCTAAAAAATGAAGAAAGCAAGTAGCCCGGAAGCACCAAGGAAATGAACATTTCCCAAGTGAATTGATGTTACCCTGCCCTTCTGGGAACCCCTTTTAGGCTAATCCAGGACCAAATATTAATGGGTAGAAAAGAGGCCTACCTGTTTCTCTCTGCTATTAGCCACCACACAGAATAAATGCATGAGGAAGAGAGTGCTTTGATCAATAGGACTGCCCATTGAATGGAGAGAATTATGCTCTCTGCCCACCTACTAAAAGCATGTTCCCTGATCTAGGTGGCCCTGACCCTGAATTTCTGGTACAGAAGAAAGAAAAGAGAAGTTACAAGGAAATTATTATCAAGGAGAAGAATGCAGAACACAGGTAGGCTCCTTCCTCTTTAGGAACACATACACAATTCTGAAGCAGGAGCCATATCAGTCTTAATTTCAGGAACTGGGGCTGTAATGATGCTGCTGAAAAGACCACCTGTAGAATGCACTGTGTCTAGTCCACGTATGAACAGCAGATGGCAAACTGTATCCTAAATATACTACCCAGGGACAAAGGTTTTTCTTTCCTTTTAAGCTTCTTCTAGAAAAGCAGAATAATAATAATGATAATAAAACATAGCTGGCATTTAGATAGCAAATTAAGTTTTGCAAAGAGCTTTACAAATATTGTCTCATTTGTCTCTTACAACAACTCTGTGGGGAAGGTCCTATATTTTATAGATGAGGAAACTGAGGCTGGGAGAGGTGAGGAGATTGCCTGGAGTCATACAATTAGAAAGCAAAAATGTGAGAAAACAGTAAGAAAGAAGAGTAGATTGTTCTATTTACATTTGTTGTTCAATCATTTTCAATTGTGTCTGACTCTTTGCGATCCCATTTGGGGTTTTCTTGGCAGAGATACTGGATTGGTTTACCATTTCCTTCTCCAGCTCATTTTACAGATGAGGAAACTGAGGCAGACAGGGTTAAGTGACTTGGCCAGGGTCACACAGCTAGTAAATGTCTGAAGCCACATTTGAACTCAGGAAGATGACTCTTCTTGAATTTAGGCCAAGTATAAAACTGATGAGTTTGACTCTGATATTAATCTTTCCTCATATCTCCAGGAACTTGCCCAGTATGTAGGAGACTCTTAATGAATTCTGCTTGATTGATTAATTATATTTACTCCCCACATCTATGTTCAGTCTTTCCTACGTAGTTTCTGTGGGATTCAAGTTATTATCCTTAAAAATTCCTTTATTTGGTCAGGCTATCTCCCCCAGGCCTACATTTTTCTTCTCTAGGTAGTCAGATGGCACAGTGGATAGAGTGTCAGACCTAGAGGAAGGAAGTACTGAGTTCAAATCTAGTCTTAGATATTTGCCATCTGTGTGACTCTGGGCAATTTAACCTAAGTTAGTAATTTACCCTGAGTCTTAGTATCTTCTTCTGTAAAATGGGGAAGATAATAACACTGAGGAAGAAGAAAGAATAGGAAGGAAGGGGAAAAAGGGAAGGACAGAATAAAGGATGGAGGGAAGAAGGAATAAAGGAAAGAAAAAAGGGGGAAGAAGGCAAGGAAGACAGAGAAAAGGGAATGAAGGAAAGAAGGGAAAGGAAGAAGTAAGGAAAGGAGGGAGGGAGGAAACCTATATGTCTTTCTAAAAATGTGTGTATTTGTATTTCCCTCCAGACCAAAATCAATATGTGTATTTGAACTAATCATAGAATCCCAGAATAGTACAAGCTCTCAGGTTTCATCTAGTACAATCTGTTGAACAATTCTGCAATCCCTTTATCTGACTCCTTAGAGGTTATATTCTGGTTTCTGCTCAAATGTTTCATTATCTAATGAGGTAGTCTGTTTCCATACAACTCTGATCATCAGAAAGTTCTTCTTTACATTGACTAAAAATTGATTTACCATTTGCTTCTACCCATTAGTACTAGTCCTACCCTCTAGACCTATGCCCTTTGAGAAATGAAAAAAATAAAATCATACAGATACTAAAATCAACTCCAAGAATATATGTGTGTGTGTATGTGTGTGTGTGAATTAAACAAAATTACTCACTGATGAGGGTGTTCTCACCCTCTAGACCTGGTCCCTGAAATAAATTATCTTTTACGGCAGTTTAGGTCCGTGCTCTTTCTTAGCGTCTCCAAGATGCCAGGGTGATTATAGAGTTCAGAATGGGCCTTTCTTACCTAAAATCGGCCAAATATAGGTGCAGTAGTGAAAAGGAAGAAATCAATGGTATGCCAGAGCCTGCTTAAACCAGAGATTTGATAGATAAATTTTTAGCCTGCATTTATTTACACCTCAGAAATTGGCTTGATTTATCATTCTGTTGATTTTCTACTGGGGTGAGGAAGAATTTATAAGCTATTAAACCACACTAAAAGTTAACTCTTGACTTTTTAGTGATACTACTCCTTTAAGCAGCTGGACCGACAGACTTGCTTGGCATTCCAGACATGCTTCAGGGGTGATCTCGAGGCCACATGTAGCTATCTAGGTCCTCAAGTGCAGCCCTTTGACCAAATCCAAGCTTCGCCCTGGGAAAGTCTTTTTATCTCTCTGTGTCTTAGTTTCCTATAAAATGAGGGGTTTGGACTCAGTGGCTTCCAGGTTTCCTTCTACCTCTAAATCTCTGATCCTCTGAGACCATGATTCAAATTCAATGCTCTTTCCACAATCCCATCTGCTTATTCTTTTCGTGGCCAGATCTGATGACTTGTATTGAGGAAGGGTTGTGGTCTGTTAACACTTTTTCATCTGTCTTGGTTTTCAAATTCCTGTTGCCTAGCTCAGAATCACCACTTCTTTTCCTCATGTGGAGTTCCCAGCACTGTCTATGGGAATTAGTTCCATGGATTACAAATAGTCTAGGACTACTTTATGAAGGATGACATATCACAAGGCTTTTACATGACTCTAGCTCTCAGGACTCAGGATATTTCATTTCCCTCCAGACCAAAATCAATACTGAGAGTGGAGATTTATAAGCATCTGAAGATGATTGTTTGTCAGTCAGAAAAGATCAACATTTGGGGTTTCTACCAATGATGGAATATTGTTTTTCCCCTCTCTGGGAATATCAAATACAGATTCCATATCACCACTTTGCAATATGCCACAGGACACCTCAACTCCTCTTTCTGAATAGATGATTTTGGGAAGCATTAAGGAAATTAAATGATGAGAGTTAAAGGTCCAGTTTTCCCCCAATCACAGAAATAACATTTGGAAGGGACATTAGAAATCATTTAGTCCAACAGACCCTTTTTACACATGAGGAAACTGAGTCTCAGAGAGGTTAAATGACTTCCAAGAAGACATAACTGAAAAGTCATAGAAACAAGTTCTGTGATGCTGCATTCAGTGCTCTCTGCCTAGAAGTAAGTCTGAGGCCTGTGTAAAGTCTTTGTACTTCAAATCAATGTGTGATTGGAAAGGCTAGTTTTAGGGTAATTTCTCCATGTATGTGCTTTGTGGGGAAAATGTATTCTGCATTTTAGGTAATGGGGACCCTATTTTAACTTTTGTGTTTTTTAAAAATATCTTTGTTTTCCCCTCTGCCCAAAGGGAAGTTATACAGTCAATTATTAAATAAAAATGTGAGCAGATCATCCACCAGCCTATCCTGCAATCCAAGAGACTTTCTGATTGACCAGCAATGGAGCCTAGCATTGTAAAGAGTACCAAGAGTTTGATTCAGATTGCAAAGGACAACCAGTCCTAAATCATCAAAACATCTTTTTGGGAAGAAGATGCCATTTGTCCCCCTAGAGTCCTAAGGATGTCACAGTCAACAGAAATCAAGGACTTGGTCTGAAGAGTTTCTTTGCCCAAGCTAAGCCTAAAGAATTTTCCTTAAAAATTAGGTTAGAAAATCTTTGGGACGGGGCAGTTATTTTTTTATTTTATTGTCTCATCTGGTGATTTCATTGGTGTAACTATCTCAGTGCTAAAGAAAACTCCTTTTACCAATACAGATCAGAGACTATTGTAATCTTAGAAGTCACCTGGGATGCTGAGGAGTCAAGTGATGTGCCCAGTGTCAGATGACCATTATGAGCTGGGGGCAAGACTCAAGCCCAGACCATTCCACCACCAAAGCCACATCTCTAGTATGAACTATGAAGCTTCCTTTATAGACATTACAAATCACCTTATCATGGTGATTCATTTCTGAATTTGAATATTCTCCTTGGCATTATTAACAAATCCTAGAAAACCTACTCTTATCCATAGTATGTGATATCTAGAGTTGTAAAGCTCTTTAGACATCTTCTAGTTCTCCCCTCCTCTCCTCCAATTTTATTGATAAAGAAACTGAGGCTCATATGAGGGAAGAGATTCTACTCAAGGTCAAGTAGCAGAGACCTACATGCATGTCAATGCCTCCAAACCCTATACCCCATTCTCTTTTGGACTAAGGTAAGAAGGGAAAAAAGGGAATGGATGCCAGGCTTGAGCACCTAGTTATGGTGGCAGAGTCAAAGCTTAGAGATGTAGACCTGGAAGGAACCTCAGAGGTCATCAAATCCAACCTATTAATTTTTACAGCTAAAGAAAGGGAAGCTCACAAAAGAGAGAGGGTTAGCCCAGGATCAAGCAGGTAGTACAAAGCAGAACAGAAACCTGAATGCTTGCATTTAGATAGATTGAGAGCTTCAGGAGACCTCGAGGGTCATCTGCTCCAACTTGTTCATTTACCAGACAAGGAAACAAATGCGGGTTCTTCTGTTAATTAAAGCCTTGGCTGATGCTACTCCACTCAGCCTCCTCTGCCCTCTGATTAGAGGGCACACTACTAAACTCTTCCCAATGTCTTCCTTTACAGAGGGCAGAAACTGGACTTTTTAACTTACTTCACTCTGCATCTGCTGTTCAACATGGTTTCAACTCCATGGAAAAAGATGCTTCTACACTGGGTATACCCCCTGGACTGCTCCCACTTCTTACTCCACTTTCCTACATCCTTTTGTGTGTTTTCTCCCTTCAGTAGAGTATAAGCTCCTTGAGGGGAGGAACTTCCTTTCTTTTTACTGATTGTATCCCCAGTGCTTAGCAAGAGGTTTGGAACACAGCAGGTGCCTAATAAATGTTTATTGGAATGGATTGGAAGTGACTTGTCCAAGGTGATACAGGTGACATATGACCTAAACACATGTCTTCAATACTTTTTTCAATATAATGTACTGGATCACTATGTACTTTACATCAGGAGAAAGTGGAGTGGGAGGGGAGGAGTATTTAGAGGTTGAGTGCAGCAGATTTCAGAACCCAGGAAACAAGGAGGCTCTTGGTACAGAGGAGGATGGGAGGGTTCAATACTTCTCAACAGAGTTTTCAATAATTAATGAAAGAATGAAAGTGAGTAGTTCTGTTCCCTGAGACAAAATTATTCTACTGCAGCCCAGAAAAAGATGGAAACCCTGGGAAGCTGAGATCAGCAAGCACTAGAGCTCTGGTTCATCTCCTTCACAACCTGATCACCATTCATGCTACACTGCACACCTGGGACCCACGTAACTCCATCATATTTGGTTGTATAATTAAAAAGCTTTCACAGACAATTGAAAGCAACTTCCCCCATGGATGGTGTTAGACCCAGAAGAAAAAAGGTTTAAAAGCAAATACTCACGGAGAGAATCTGGTCTCCTCTCTGGAGCTCCCCACTCAGGTCTGCTGGTCCTCCGGCTAGAATAAAGGACACGAAGATACCTTCTCCGTCTTCTCCGCCCACAATGTTAAAGCCCAGCCCTGTGGAGCCTTTGTGCAGGACAACTTTCCGTGGCTCACTGTGGAGACAAAAGGCATTATTTAGACCCATGATTGCCTCAGAAGCCACATGTGTTGCCTTTTGTTTTTAGATATATTGGTGTACTTTTACCTACTAGTAGCTAGGGAGCTAGATATACCTATATCGAAAGGTATGCCTATATGCAGATATCAGTACCTCTATACATGTATACATATAAAAAGTAAGTCAGCATACCCAATCTTTCTCTTTTTTAAGATTTATTTATTTTGCTTTTTGGAGGGGGAAGGCAGGGCAATTGGGGTTAAGTGACTTGCCCAAGGTCACACAGCTAGTAAGTGTCTGAGACTGGATTTGAACTCAGGTCTTTCTGACTTCAGGGCCAGTGCTCTATTCACTGTGCCACCTAGCCACCTCCTAGCATACCCAATCTTAATCTCTCTTCTTAACTGAAGCCCTGCACTAACAACTGAATGTCAGACATTTCAAAATGCCTAAACCATAGGCATCTCAAGTCCAGCTTCTACAAAACTGAACTCATCATCTCTCCCCATAAACCAAGGGTGGAGAAGCTGCCACCTAAATGTAACATGTGGCCTTGAAGCTGCAGGTTCTCCATCCCTGTCCTAAACCCTTGCTTCCTCCCAACTTCTCCATTACTGGCAAGAGAACCATCATCTTCCCAGCCATCCAAGCCTGAAACATTGCTTTCAACCTCTACTCATTCACTCTACTTCCCCCACCCCCCAGCCAACACATCAGCTCTGCTGTTAAATCTTGTTTCTGCCTTTGCAAGTCTCTTGTATACATTCCCTTCTCTTCATCTACATAGTCACCATCCCAGCCTAGGCCCTTATTCTTGTCTAAAGTACTGCAATACTTAGCTGCTTGGTTTCTCCCCTTCAAGATTCCTTACCCACATCATCTCATTTAAGTCTTACAATATGCCTACTCCAGAGCTTAGCATAGGGCTTGGCACAGAGTAAGGACCTTTAAATGCCTTCAGGCAGACAAGAAAGATTACTGATGTAGGAGTCAGATAACCTGGGTTCTTACTGCCCCATGTAGCCAGTGTGACTTGTGAAAATGGTAGTATAAAAATTCTTCTCCCTATTTTATAGAGAAGAAAATTTATAGTAAAAGAGGTGAAGTGGAGGGATCTGCCTATGGTCGTGTGGTCATTGAGCTTTAAAGCTGAACCCAGGTCTTTTGAGTCCTAAGACTAGTTCTTTCAACTATATCACACAAATTTAAAAACAATTAGAACCAGGGGAACATTGTAAGCGGTAACAACCACAACGGTTGATTTTGGTGGACTTAGCCCTTCTCAGCAGTGCAAGGACCTAAAACAATTCCAAAGGACTCAGGATGGAGAAGGCCAGCTACATCCAGAGAAAGAGCTATGGAGTCAGAATGCAGAGTGTAATAGACTATTTTCTTTTTTGTTTTTTTTTCCATTTCTCATGTTTTTTTCCTGTTCCTTATAATTCTTCTATGCAATATGAACGATGTGAAAATGTGTCCCATAGGAAGGTATGTGTGGACCCCTATCAGAATGCAAGCCATCTTAGAGAGGGAGAGTGAAGGGAGAGGGAGAAAATTGAAAACTTATAGAAGTGAATGTTGAAAACTATAAATAAATTATTTAATTAAAAATGAGAAAAAATAAAGAAAAATTCAATGTATTTTCTTTAAAGCCAGAAGATGAGCTTAATATAAGTTTTAATAAAAGTCTCGTAGACAGAGCAAAGTATTATTTCCAGGATCGTGTGCCATATATTTTTCTTTCTTTTCTTCTTTTAATCCTTGATCTCTTTCTTTACCCATCTTAATCTAGTATTTTGTAACTGTGTTATCCAGCTTAGCATTTAGCCGTATTCTGCCCGTCATTGTTGTCTAAGGATTTCATGTCTCTAAATCATGTATTTTCAACCAGAGTATAGACTTTTTGAATGCTGGGACTATGCCATTTACTTCTTTTCAGTCATCCATGTCACCAATAACAGAGCACACAGTTGTGGACAGAGAAGGAATTCAGTAAATACTTGTTGATGGCTCATATGGAAATACATTTTGTGTGACTGCACAGATATAACCTATATCAAATTGCTTGCCTTCCCAGTGAAGGAGCAAGGGAGGTAACGAGAGAGAGAATTTGAAACACAAAATAAAAAAAAGAATGTTAAAAATTATTTTAAAATGTAGTTGGGGAAAATAAAATATTAAATACATTTAAAATATTTGTCGGACAATGATGTTTTATCAGCTATCAAAGAATTAAAATGCTTTATTTTTTTGATGAATCAGAAGGAATTTCATGATCTTATAGAGTTTAAGTCTCATCAATGTAAACATGATTTATCACAGAATTTTACATTAGAAAGGGACTTTGGAATTCATCTAGACTAACACTCTAATTTTATGAATGAGAAAATTGAAGTTCAGAGAAGGGAAATTACTTGCCCAAGGTCACACAGTTATAGTTACTAGAACTCACCTCTTCTGACCCCTTAGCTAAGAGCTCTTCCCTTTAACCAAATGGCTTGATTCTCTGGTACTGGAAGGCATTCTATTGCAGTGGAAATATAAGGCTTAGAAAATCTGGGTTATATTCCTGTCTTTAACATTCACTAGCAATGTGATTTTTGGCAAGTTACTTTTCCTCCCTGAGTCGATTATTTTTTTCATCTGTAAAATGGGCAAAACTTGTGCTTTGTGCCTCTTAAAATCCAGTAATACATTTTACACTACAGGATACTGAGACCTGGAAGGGAAACATGACTTTCTCAAAGTTATACAGGTAATAAATAACAGCTGGTACTCAAACCTACATAATCTGACTCCAAAGCCACATCAAATGGAAAAAAAAAGTCAATCTTCCCATTAAATGCAGACAAATCTAATATCATTTCTTATCATCTTTTTTTATCTTTCTGCTACATTTGACACTAATGCCCACTTTCTCCTGGAAACTTCTCTGCATTTTTTGTGATCTTACCCTCTCCTGGTTCCCCTCCTACCTCTTGGATAGCTTTTTTGCAGTCTCCTTTTTAAATTTACCATCCATATCATGCCCCTTAATATTTCAGGTACCGAAAGTCAGGCAGGTAGAATCTGGGCCTGGAGTTAGGAAGACTTCATCTGGGCAAATCACTTAACCCTGTTTGCCTTAATTTCCTCATCTGTAAAATAATCTGGAGAAGGAAACGATGAAGCACTGCTGTATTTTTGCCAAGAAAACCCTAACTGCGGTCACAGAGAAGTAGACACAATGAAAAACGACTCAACGTGTCCTAGACTGCTCCTTCTATAGTCTATCTCACTGGCCTCATTAGATTCCAAGGATTAAACTATTATTCTAGGTAGGCAACTCATAGATCAGCCTTCGCATTTCCCAAATTCCATTCCCACACTACTAACTTCCTGTTGGACATTTAAAAATGGACATCCCATATGTCGACATATCCAAAACACACTTCACTATTTCCTTGCCCATCCCCCAAAAGTTTTCTACTCTATAGAACTTGAATTTTTCTGTCGAGAACATTATCATCCTCTCAGATTCCCTGGTTTA
The DNA here is from genome assembly GCA_028646575.1 of Pseudocheirus occidentalis. NCBI lineage: Eukaryota > Metazoa > Chordata > Mammalia > Diprotodontia > Pseudocheiridae > Pseudocheirus > Pseudocheirus occidentalis. The sequence goes on along the minus strand of CM053596.1, from coordinate 87,816,646 downwards.
GAGCCCTGGCATTATTCTTATTCTTTCTCACCCCACATGTCTGAATCAATTGATAAGTATTTTAATTTCTAACTCAACATCCAAACCCTTTCTACTCAAACAACTACCACTGTAGTTGAGACCCTCATCTCCTACACTGTGATGGCCAACTAGTTGGTCCCCCTGCCTTAAATCTGTCCCTCTCAAATAACAAATCCATATAGAGCTTCCAGCAATTAAACTCCCCCCTTTTAAATGAACAAGCATTTATTTTTTCCCTCTTTCTATCCCATCTCCCCTCCTCTTCCTTATCCCAAGTGGAAGAGAAAACTCCCCAACAAAGTAGAACAAAACCCTTTAAAATGTTCACAGTAAAACAAAACAAAACAAAAACAGTCTCTTTGGCTAGGTCCAAAACCCCTGACTTGTTCTGCTCATTGAGCACATCACTTTTCTGTTAGGAAGTGGGGACCATTCTGCATCATTTGTATCTTGGAGTCATGGTTGACCAGATATAGTGATTTTCCAAAAGCACAGATCTGACTACCGTACCCCTACTTAATAAGCTCCCTTTGCCTCTAGGATCAAATGCAAACTCTTCTTCTTGTCTTTTAAATCCCTCTACAGCCTGACCCTAAGCTATTTTTCCAGCTTCCAATTTCAGAATTTATACCTCATTTTCTATTCTATTATCTACAATCTGACAAAATTGGACTTTTCATTTTCTCACACTGGATGCTCCATCTTCAGTCCCTGACTTGGTGCTGGCTGTCTTGAATGCCTGGAATGCACTCTTCATCTTCCCTCTTTGCGTCCCTCACTTCCCTCAGGAAGGCAGATAAGACGTTACTTACCTGTATCCTTTCCTGACCCTAACAGCTTGTGCTTCCCATCTCAAACTACCTTCTAATTTCACTCCTTATTTATTTTGTATTTCACATGTATCTATTCTGAATGTACTTATATATGGTTGTTCTCATTTTGTTGGAATGATCAGAATTTAATAGTACCATGTGACTTAAAAATTCTTTTGAGTTTTTTTGTGGCTATTATTGGCAGCTTGGTGGTGCAAGAAATAGAGCACTGGACCTGGAGTCAGGAAGACTGGAGTTTAGAGACAATTTAAGATACTGCCGAGCTGTGTGATCCTGAGCAAGTCAATTAACCTCTAGTTACCTTGGTTTCCTCTTCTGTAAAATGGAGATAATATTATATAGCACCTATCACCTAGAGTTGTTGTAAGGATCTCAAATGAGGTAAAATTTGTAAAGAACTTTATATACCCTAAATCTTTTTGTAAATGCCATTATTATTATTATTATTATTATTATTATTATTATTATTATTATTATTATGGCTTTTAAAAATAAAGTTTATGTTACCATACCATTCAAAATTTAAAAAAATATTAAATTATTTTTGAGATTTCCATAAGAGGAATATATATGTATGTATGTATATATGTAAATATATAAACATAGTATAATCGAATGTAATATAGCATAATATGATATATATATATATATAAATTTTTCATTTGCATAAACTTTTTTAACCACGACTTTTTCAGAGATTTAACACAACAATGTCTATAATTCTTGTGAAGTCTGTCTCATTCATTTCTGCCTTTTCAATTTTCCCTTTAAATGTGACTCTCCATGTGAATCACTGGAAAACCTTCAGTAGCTGGGGAATTGGAGTGGCGCCCGCATTATGTGCTTGCAGATGTCACCAGGCCACAGCAACAGCAGCCCCTGTGCTGGTGATCTGTGTTCTCTGGGGATGCTGTGGGCGGGCAGCACTGATTAGAGGGGTTGTAATACAGGACTGTTGTGGCTTGTTGTTTTCCCCTTAGACCATATGGCCAAAAGGCTCAGGACCAGAAAGGGATATAATTAATTATGTATGCCTTTTCCCTGAGCAGGCTGTGTTGGCACTGAGGTTTGAGCATCTGGGACCTCGACAGCTGATTCCGGTTAGTGTCAACAGGTCCTTGCTGAGAACACTCTGCTTCAGCTGGTTAGTTCTGGGGAATGGAGCCTCCACTGGACAGCCAGCCCTAAGGGGCACATTTTTATCTACAGGCCAGGGCAGGGAAGACAGGGCCAAAAAGTGGTATGCTCCTGTGGTGAAGCAGAAAGAATATTGGGCCTGGGATCAGAATTCCTGGATTCAAGATCTGGCTGTACTTATCTCTGGCTGGAAAAATGGCCTGGTTTAGGATAAAAAAAAAACACTAGAGTCTTGGGATGGAAACCCAGCTCTGGCACTTAGTTTCTGTATGACCATAGAAAAACCATTTGACTTCTCTAAGTATGAGTTTCCTCACATCTGTGAAATGGAGATGATACTTAAAAAAAAAACAACCCAACACTTTGTAAACCTCTCTGCATCATTATAGGTGGAGGGTAGAGGGGGAGTGCTCTATTCATGAGGCATTTATGACTTCTGTGAATAAGCAAGGACTTGAAAATCAAAATATTTACTATTAGCTGCGTGACCCTGGACAAGTCACCATATCTCTGGTTGTTTTTGGTCTATAGAATAGGCATTCCAATAAACTTCTCAGGAAGGCAGTGTGGGAATATAAATGATGAATTCTAGTTAAGAACATGAGGACAGCCCCATTGCTCTCACGTCAGCTAGCTCTGTATGATGGATTGATCAATAAATAACCATTTATTAGGCATCTCCTATGTCCCAGGTATCATACTGGGTGCTGGGGATATAAAGGTAAACATGGAATAGCACTTGTCCTGCAGGAGCCGATATTATATAGAAAAGAGAATAATATTTTATTAGATGGTGAGACAAGCCTATACAGAAGAAATACAAAGTAATTCTGGGAGAAAGCGAGAGGTCTTGTATAGGAGGCCGAGCTTAAGGTAAGCTTTCAGCTGGAGATGGGCAATCCAAAAGGACAAGAGAGGCAAGGAGAGAGAACAATATAAACACAGGCAAGGACAGAGACAGAAGATAAGATGTTATTTACATTAAAAGGAAATAGAACAGTTTGGAAGGAAGGAAGGAAATCAGCTTATTAAGTGCCAGATACTATTCTAAGCACTTTACGCAACTATCCTGAGAGATAGGTGCATTATCCTCATTTTACAGATGAGGAAACTGAGGCAGATAGAGGTAAAGTGACTTCCTCAGGGTCACACATCTAGTGTCTGAATCAGGATTTGAACTCAAGTTTTCATGACTTCAACTTTAGTATTCTATCCACTGGGGCATTTAGCTACCTCTGGAATATGTGAAGTCTTTAAAGGGGAATAATGTGAAATAAATCTGGAAGGATGCAGGGGGTGGAGAGGCAGTCAGATTGCAGAGGGCTTTAAGTGACAAGAGACAGAATTTTTCCTGTAGGTGATTAGGGGCAACTAAAACTTCCTGAGGGGAATGACATGGTCAGACCTGTGCTTTAGGGATACTCATCTGGCAGCTGTGTGGAGGATGATTTGGAAAGGGGAAAATCTGGAGTCAGAGAGCACAATCAGGAGGATACTGCAATCATTCAGGTGAGAGATGATGAGAACCTGAGAAGGTAGTGACTATGTGAATAGAGAGAAGGGGGATTAATAGGAACTGCATCCAAAATAAGTAAGGTGTTGGATTTGTTTCCCTGTACCCTGCTCAGATTCTTTCTGGAATGCTGAGTTTAGTTCTGGGTGTTACCTCTCAGGGAGGTCACTGTTAAAGTGGAATATATTCAGAAGAGAGCAGCCAGAAAGGTGACTAGCCTTGAGCTCCTCTCTTGAAGGAACTAGGTAAGCTTACTTAGGAGGAGAAAGAAAGAAAAGAAAGGAAGAAAGAAAAAAGAAAGGAAGGAAGGAAAAAAGGAAGGAAGGGAGGAAAGAAGGAAGAAAGGTAGGAAGGAAAGAAGGAAGGAAAAAAGGAAGGAAGGAAGGAAGGAAGAAAGAGGAAATAAAGGAAGGAAGGAAGAAAAAAGAAAGAGGAAGGGAGGGAGAAAGGGGAGAGAGAAAAGAAGAAAAAGGAGGAAGAGGAGGAGGAGGAAAGAGAACAACTATCAACTTATGGGACACACCATGGCTACCTTACTTATCTGAAGGATTATCATGGGGAAGAAAGAGTTGATTTGTTCTGCTGGAATTAAAAGAGAGGAACTAGAAATTATAATTTCCAGAATGCCTTGTTGGAGCCAAAATAAGGAAAAAACTTTTTTCCTAAGAAAGCTGTCCAAAAGTGGTTATAAACTGACTTAAAAAGAGTGAATTCTCCTTTGTGGATATTTTCTTTTTCTTTCTTATTTGTTTGTTTTTCATGCAAAAACTTTCCATACTAGTCATGTTGTGGAAGAAAACATAGACCAGGAAAAACAAACAAAAAAAGAAAAATAAAAAAAGTCTGCTTCCATCTGCAGTCAGACTCCAACAGTTCTTTCTCTGGAGATGGATAGCATTTTTCACCACAAGTCCTTTGGAATTGTCTTTGATCATTGTATTCTTGAAAATAGCTAAATCATTCACAGCTGATCATCTTACAAAACTGCTGTTACCTTGTACCATGTTCTCCTGGTTCTGCTCACTTCACTTTGCATCCATTCATATAGGTCTTTCCAGTTTTTTCCCGAAACCATCCTGTATATCATGTCTCGTGGCACAATTGTAATTCATCACAATCATGTACTACAGCTTGTTCAGTCATCCCCCTACTGATAGGCTTTCTCTCAGTTTCTAATTCTTTGCCACCACAAAAAACTGCTTATAAATATGTTTGTTTGTATAGGTTGTGGAGATTTTCAAACAGAGAATGGATATCATTTGTCAAGGACATTGACCAATATAGATTGGACTACATGACCTCTCCAGTCTTTTCCAACCCTGAAATCCATGATGCTATAGTTTTGCTTTGGATTTTCAATGAATCTTACCATAACTAATCTAATTTCATTATGAAGACTGCTCAGGGTGGGCATTATTGTCCCTGTTTTAGGGAAGAGAAAACTGAGACACGGAGTTTTTAGGTGGCAGAATGTTGACCTGGAAGGGACCTTAGTTGTTCTGGTTTTCTTATTTGAAAAATGAGGAAAGGCTAAACCCACAGAAGAGGAAGAACTTGCCCAAGATCACATGACTAATTATTATGTATTGGCTTACTAAATGCTGCTTAATTAAACCTGTTTAAATGATTTATCCAGCTAAAGGAGGTCAAGGAAAATTCTTAGCCTTACATTGAAGGATACAGATCAATATAAATCTGTGAATGTGACTGGATGCTGAATTTATTGGTTGATTATCATCATACCACTAGAGATTCTGGTCTTAATTAAAGCAAATGGATGGAATAGTCAATGCCTCAAGAGACTTGGATATGTCTTTATGATGTTCAAATCTCTCGTTGATTTAACAAAACACTCAAACTGGTTAATTCCATGGAAACATCGAGCAAAAAGGCTATGTGGTTTCAACCATCTATCTACTATGTGAGAGGCAGCATGGTATAGATCATATGGTATAGAAAGAGATTAGGCCTCAAAGCCAGAAGATTTGGGTTCAAGTTCCACCTCTCTCTCTCTCTCTCTCTCTCTCTCTCTCTCTCTCTCTCTCTCTCTCTCTCTCTCCCTCCTTCCCTCCTTCCCTCATACACTCACACACACACACACATACACACACACACACAAGTCTTTGCAATTCATTTAGCCTATTAGTCTCTCCAACACTATAAATTGCAGAGAAGATGCTGATTTGCCATTGACAGAGGGAGTCGATCATCCTACCTCTGCAGATTCTGACTGTGGCAAGTCATTTAAGCTCTCAGGTCTCTAGGCAACCCTCTATGTTTCTAAAGTGCAGAGCATATGACAATCTACATTGACAGAGGATATCTCTCCATAGGAGCTCTTAATACCAATGAAATTACATATTTGCTCCCTGTTCCCTGGCCTATTTTGTGCAATATTAGGGTTACAAAAGAAGTAAGGTCTCAAACCTGCAGCAATAAACATCTTTTGGAGGACAAAGGAGATTGAGGAGGTGAAGGAACAATGAACCAGTCCATTGATTCTAGTCCTAACTTTCAATATCTTGCTGTGTGTGCTTGGGCAAGGCAGATTCTCTTTCCGAATCCTCATCTATACAGTTGTATTAGGTTGTATGAGGTGACCTCAATGGCTCCTTCCAGCTCTAAAAGGTCACAACTTGGTGATTCTATATTTTGATGACTGTCAAATGAATTGTTCAGAAAACCACTTTGGAAAAGGAAGAACTTCCTTCTGAGCTAGACTGGTTCCTGAGAAACTGGAACTTGAGATGGGCCCTGAATGATGTGTAGGGAAGAAGAGGGGAAGTGAACCAGGCAAGAGCAAACATGTGAATGAAGGTTCAGAGGTTAGAATACATATGACATGTCAGAGGACAAGGAGTATACTAAAGCCTTAGAGGTTAGGTATGAGTGAGCAAGGGGAAATTAGGTTGCAAAGGTGAATTGGGACCACATTGTAAAGGGCCTAGAAGTTCAAGATAGGAAATTTGTACTTTGTCCAGTAGGCAAAAGAGAGCCCCTGGATGTTTTTGAATAAGGTGGTGATAGAAGTAGTAACTTTTCTTCCTCCATGAGCCTTATGTTTTAAGACTACTTTATTTTTTGCTTAGCTTAGACTTCTCTAGGATAACATCTAGGATATTTCAAGGGTCCTTAATGATCAGCACTATAAAGTAATGTGCTATGATTCTTTCTCTTAGTTATTACCTTGAGGTAAGCTACTGAAGATGTGTTCTATATCAGAGATGTCAAATATGTGACAACACTCCAGAGTGAGACTCCAACCAGATTAAAATGTAATTGGGAAATAATTAACAAAATAAGTGATACAATACAACACAGATAATGTGAATCTGTAGTTTTCCAAGTCCATAAGAAGCCCACAAGGATCCATTTCCATGTTAGTTTGATACTATCACTGTGCATACTTTTTAAGGGGTTCCCATTCAATTTCTTGCTCTGATACTGTCACATTTCTCTAAGATTTACAAAGTTCCTTCCTATAGTCACCATTTTACAGATGAGGAAAATGAGGCTGAGGGAGGTTAAATAATTTGTATATGACCTTATGAGAAGCTAGATGGCACAATGGATAGAGTGCCAGACCTGGCTTCAGGAAGGACTGAGTTCAAATCTGGCCTCAGACACTTAATAGCTATGTAACACTGGGCAAGTCTATTAACCCTGTTTGCCTCAGTTTCCGCATGTGTAAAATGAGCTACAGAAGGAAGTAGAGAAGCAATTTGGTATCTTTGCCAAGAAAATGCCAAATGGCATCATGAAGAGTTGGACATGACTAAAAGGGCTTTACAATAACAACATATGTTCATATAGCTTCTAAGGGTCAGAACCAGGACTCCAATTCACACCTCCAGACTTGAAGGTCAGAACTTTTGTCATTAACTAGAATTTCTAAGAACAGTTCTCATAATTAGTTATGAGACTGAATTTGCATATAATATTTTTGGTTAAGTTAATAAAAAATAATATATGAGCAAGGTAATGGTCTTTTCTCCCACAGACATAAATCAAAACACAGCCATTACAAAGGACCATGCTGATGTTTCATTATTATATATTTGGAGTTGGTAATTTTTTTCACATATCATGAAGATTTCATAATGACTTGTGTATTCATCTCTTTCAGCTCCCAAATGAATTATTCACAAAGACAAATAAGGCCCTCAGTAGGCTTGTCTTTGATGTATGCTCTCACTTTTCCCTCTCACTGTCTGCTTCTTGTCCCTTCCTTTCATCTCCAAAAGGAGAGAAAATAAAACATTACAGGGGTTTGCCTTTATTTGGTCACATTCCAGCTGAACTCATATTTATTTCCTCTTCCAAATCAAGTGACAAATGCTGTCTCTAATGGCAGCTACCTGCCTGTTTCTCCAGATAGTGCTGGAATTTTCAAAGAGAAGCTATACAGGAATCATTTTAGCTATTTCAAAAAATAAAATTGTCACCATCGTGAAGAGCGCTTCATCATAACACATGCCATCTTTTTCCACCCAGCTTTCATTACTGATAAAATGTTGTTTGGAAACATGAAGAAAGCAGAATTTTAAGAAAGACTAGTATTTGATAATAGAATCAGAGAGGAAAAAATGGCTAAGTACTTCCCCCTAGGCAAATCACTTTTTTTTCCTGTAGAAAGAAACAATCTTTTACTCCTACACTCTTGGGCGTTATTGAATTCCAATTAGTTAATAAGCAAATGAACACACTGCAAATTGAGCGGTATAAGAAAATAGTTTGATTTTCATTAAAGGTAAACACTCAAGTCCTATGGGTCTTAAAACAAAGCAGATCTGGACACTAGATGAATGAAAAATTCACTCTGACCCCCATTCCCTTCTTGTTATCTTCAAAGGGTCTATAATCTAAGTCAGAGACATTTGAATTCAACCACTTTTTTTTGATGGGGAAGGGAAGAGAAAGAAGGGACACCCAATTATAATGATAAATGAAAATGGTCACTGAGTTATACAGCTTAACAGCAAGTGGCATTAAACCCAAGAATGTTAGCAACTCATTAGCTGAAACTTTAATGATGTTACTTGTGATTTTGGCTGAATCAGAGAAATGTGCTTTTGTTCTCTGGAAAGTCACTCATTAAAAAGATGATAGAATTTTAGAATTGGGAGGGAGTGTAGAAATCTTCTATCCTCTATTTAATAGATGGACCACTTCTGTGAGGTATGGAGAGGTCCTATGGCATGGTAAAAAAAAAAGAACATTGCATTTGGAGTTTTAATTCCCAACTCTCCCACTTGATAGCCATGTGACCTCTCAGAGACTCAGTTTCCTCATCTGTAAAAAAGAGGATAAGCAAAACTCACACTTGCTATTTCACAGAATTTTTCTGAGGGTGGTGTTTCATAAAATGTAAAGTGCTACATGAATTGAATTATTATTATTAATAATAGCCAAAAGCAGACTATTCCTTTTTTTCTGGTAGCTGTACCCCATTGTGAAGCCAAACTGAGTTCATAGCCAACTGAAATCTCCAGACTTTTCCCCACATAAAATGTTGTCAAATCACGTCTCAAGATACAGGTGTATCTTCCATTTGCACAGTTGATTTTTTGAACCTAAGTACAGGAATTTAGAATGATCCCATTTAAATATAATTTTATCAGATTTAGCCTATTCTAGTCTCTCAGGGACTTTTTGTTTTCATTGAAAATTTCCCACCAAACACATTAGATATGCCTCTAAGTTTGATTTTTTTTTTTGTAAAACATGATCTTGATAAGTATGATTTCTCTATGTTTATCCAAATCATAAAAAAAATGATTGAACAGGATGCACCTACCACATATCACTGCAGAACTTCCTCCTGATTGATGCTGATGCATTAATTGCCACTCATTAGTGAGGTCCATTTAATCAGTTATGGCTTCAATTAATGGTGCCATCATTTATTAACATTTCCATTCCTTGTTTAGAAAGATATCACGAAAGGTTTTTGTTTTTTTCCCCCAAAAGCCTTGCTGAATTCCAGATACACACTGCAATAACGTATCTCTCACCTACCGATGAAAGATTCATTCCCCATCCCTCCTCCTCAGTCAGGTACTTTGCTATAGCTAACTTTTAGTAAGCTTGTGCTGGCTCCTAGCCACCAGTACTCCCCTTCCGAAGCACTCACAAACCATTTGTTTAATAATCCGCTACAGACTTTTCCTGGGGAGCAATGCTAGCCTGACACAGCTACAATTTCTACATTTCGACTTTTATCCCTTTTTGAACTTCAGGACATTTGACCGTATACAGTTCTGCAGTCTCTCTCTCTTTCCTTTTCTATGAGTCTTTAAATACCGCTTATGGCAGTTTACTGACTCTGTTCTTTACATGTCCTTTCAGTACCATGAAAGCTATCATTTATATGGGCTAGGAGACTGGGGCAGCTACGTGGTGCAATGGATAGAATTTTGGGCTTGGAGTCAGGAAGACCTGAGTTCAAATGTGACCTCAGACACTTAGGAGCTGGATGACCCTAGGCAAGTCACTTACACCTGTTTGTCTCAGTCTCCTCATCTGTTAAATAAGCTAGAGAAGGAAATGGCAAACCATTCTGATATCTTTGCCAAGAAAACCACAAATGGGGTCATGAAGAGTTGGACAGGACTGAAAAGACTCCACAACAACAAACGTTCCCTTTTCTGTTATCTTACGTGTACTTTTGAAAACCGATCTTGTTGGAGAGGTCCCTTCTCAGACACATTTATCTTCTTGGATGTTTTGCTTTTCTTCCTAACCATAACTGTTAGGATAACAGATTCATAGACCTAGGGCTAGAAGAGATAATATAGTCCATACCCTCTTTATTTGATAGCTGAGGAAGTTTAGATGACTTAAAGTGTTTTATACTGAAATCTAATCTGCTGATTTAGAATAGTTAGAATCATGAAAAGTCATCCAAAAAGTCTTCACAGACTACAAAAATCCTAGGATAACCAATATAGAGCTGGAAGTGATCTCTAAAAACCATTTAATCCAATTCCATTTTCTTACAGATGAAAACAGAGGATAAAAGAAGATGTGACTTGTCTAGGGTCACACAGTTACAAGGTATCTAAGGCAAAATTTGAACTCAAGTCTTCCTGACTCTGAGTGTAGTGCTCCATCCACTGTACTACCTAGCTGCCCTGAGAAACATTAGGCAATACTTAAAGACAAATTATAGTTTAATGATAAACAGTAATTATAACACGAATGTTTCATGGGCACTCAAATTTGTGCAGGGCTGACTATTAATTTTTTCAGTAACATAAAAGATGCTATAAATGGGTTCTATATGTTATGCTTCACTCTTTTTGTTAATAATTATTTTTTAAATTTGTTTTCTTGTTTACATCATTCATTTTCATGAGATTCTTGAATTACAAATTTTCTCCCCGTCTTTCCCCTACCCCAACCCCAAAACAGCGATCCCACTGTAAAGCCCCTCCCCTGATCTGCTCTCTTACTTTCTGGTAGGGCAGGGAGAGTCTCCCTAGTCCCTATATATAAAATATATATTAAGATATATCCCTGTATATCTTAATTCCTAGTTGCAGGTATTGCAGAGCTTTAAATTCTAGATTCTTTCTATTCCTCCCTTGTCCCCCACCCCCACTGGAAGGACAAGTAATTCAATACAGCCTGTGGATGTGTGATTATATAGGACATCTTCATAGTGGACATATTGTGACAGTGATCATATGTCCCTCCTTCCT
>CM053596.1:87740324-87799162 GCA_028646575.1 Pseudocheirus occidentalis | reverse complement strand
AAGGAAGGAAGGAAGGAAGGAAGGAAGGAAGGAAGGAAGGAAGGAAGGAAGGAAGGAAGAAAAAGGAAGGAAGGAAACCTCACTGTGGTAGTACTCAAAAGAGCTGGATTCTGCTCTTCGTTCTGACATTACCTGTGGAAAGTTATGCCAACTATCTAGACCTCAGTTTTCCTATTCATAAAACTGGGAGGGAGGATGGAGCAGATCATCTCTAAAGTCATCAAAGGCAACTGGTGCATTACAGAGTGCTTGCCAGAATCTCAGGGAAATAATCAATTTAAGTTTTGCCTTTTTTAGTAGCTAACTTCTCTGGACTAGCAGGGAGGAAATCTCATATGACCTTATCCTTAGAGACTACACTTTCAGTGTGAACAATTGTTCTTGTGGAATGGTTGTTTTTATATATAAGACCGATGATTAGTCAATGATCTAATAACTAAAGGAATAAAGGGAAGAATGTGCCTATTAAATTAAAACAGTACATTTTCTTCTGGACATTTCAGGCTTTTGGACCAGGCAGATAACATTTGAGGTCAGACAGGATACTGGGGTTTCTTATTATTTTTCTAACTAATGAGTATACCCCATGAAACCATACACACTCTTAGAAGCAAGTTCTCATAGTCTTCCATCTACCTGAAGGTAGTTTTATTGTATCTAATATGGCCCAGTAGTCTACCTTGTCAAGACCTATTTGAATTAGATGGTCTTTATCATCCTATGTGTTCCCTCCCAATTTTGTGTCATGTGCACATCTTCTAAGTATCCCACCTGTGTCTTGTTCAGAGTCATACTTACTCTGCTACAGACCTCCTTCCCTATTGACACCCAGTCAACACAATTCAACCAAATCTGAATCCACATAATCTCATTGAAGTATAGCTCACATCTCTCCATATTGTCCATAACATTGGAAACTGTCCATTTTATTTGTGGAAATCAAAGTAAACTAACCTACTTATGTTCCAATCACTTACCAATATAATAAAAACAACATAAATGGAAATGAGGCAAGTCTAACATGGTCTGTTTTTAATGAAACTACATTTGTAACTTGTGATCACCACTTTTTTCAGATATTCGCTACTTAACCATTTAATAAAACTTTCTAGAATTTTGCTAGGAATCAGAGTTAAATTCACTTGATATGCTGAATTCATTCTCTTCTCCTTTTTGAAAATGGGAACATTTGTCTTTTTCTAATCTTGTAGAACCTCTTCCTTACATCAGTAGGATCCCTGGCTGTAATTTACAATTCAAATGCACATTATCTTTCAGAGTTTGTTATGCTGTAGATCATCTGAGTAAGGTAACTTGAAGTCATCAAGGACAACTAAGGGCTACCCCATTGGACATTTTTTGGTCCATCATTTCCAGTATAAAAGTCCTTTTTCCACTTAAGGAAAAAAATAAAAATAAAATAAACAACTCTAAGCCACTGTGCTTTCTCTCTATCATCCATCAATTATTATCCCATCTACCCTGAGTGGTAATTATATCCTTCTTTGATTCTTATCTTTGCCTTCTCATAGGTTAAATTTTTAATTTGCATGTGAGGCTGCTCTATATCATATGGTTTGATATTTTGCATATGAATTAAGTAACTTGGAACAAAAATAAAGTCAAATAGTCCCTGCTGTGAAGGGATTCACTTTCTAAATGGGAGAAATAATATACAAAAGAAAGCTTAGCCACAAGGTAGGTGGAAATACCTTGAAGTCCTAAGGTTTCAATGGCCTGGTGGATGGCAAGGTCTGAGGCTCTTAGATTACAGCAGGAGGTCAGATGTCAGTGCCAAGGTCTGGGGGGGGGGCGGTATAGAAGTAGGGCAGATGGTAAGATCTTACAGTAATAGGCCACCATCTCACCTTAACTCACTAGAATGAGTAGAGTTGGTGACTCCCATCCATCTCTTTAAAGAGTTCCCTGTTTTTCCCAATTGTAATTGTTTTACTTTTATGCTTTCATAATTTCTTGAATGTCTTGAGAATATCCTATCCCTCCTGTGTTTACTTTCCCTGGAGAATTTTAGTCTATCTTATCTGCCCTTTGAGTTCTGAAATCTGCTCTTCCCAAATGCATAATAGATTTGATTATTGCTAGTTTTCTTCTCCTCTGTGACAAATTCTAAAACAGAACAACTACTTTGCACGCTCCCTGGGTTCCCACTATTTCTACCTCATCAACCAATTCTACTTGACTGTGAAAATTAGATCCAGAATAAAACTTCCCTTTGCCTTATCCTAAAAGGTTATTGACAACCTTTCTGACCCTCAGTTTGGTCATCTGTGAAATTAAGGGATTGGATCATAAATGATCTTTCAAGTTTACTATGACATGCTCATGGATGAAATGAAGAAATACTGAAGTTGAAGTTGCAGCATGGTTAACCTACATGGAGGCTTCTATGGAATGTTGTATGTCTCCCTCTCTGGCCCTTTCTTATTTACTTTTTAACAGTTGCTTTCAGGAGAGCAAAGATGGTGTACTAACCAAACAAGTTGATGGCACAAGCTAGTGGGAACAGTAAATATAAAAAAGGAGACTTCAAATGCAATATTGTCTCAGTGGTATGGTACAATGAGCCAAATAAGTGAAATTGAACATCAATAAGTATAAAGTATTAGAATTTTAATGTTGGAAAGATCTTAGAAGTTGTCTAATCTAATTCCTATTAGAAAGCATAAATCAGCAGCATATATTCAAAAAATAAAATGGGAAAGATGCAGCTTTGAAGCAATCCAATTGAAAATGTGTTTCAGTTTTTTATATTACAACAAACTTAATATGGGTCAAATCATGTGGTATAGATGTTAAAACATAAAATGCTATGTTGCATAGTTAGAAGTATAGGGTTGAAGTCAAGAGGTCCCAAAATATTCTACCACATATTTTGTCCTAAACGGCACATTTTGGTAGAGACATTGATGGGTTGCATGTAGAGGAAGATGAATAGGATAGTGACCACTTGAAAATCATATCATACAAAGAAGGCATGGGCATATATTAATCTAGCAAAGAACACATAAAGGGAAACATGCTCAAATATTTAAAATTTTCTCATAGTTCAGTATTAGAAACAACTTTTTGATGAACAGAATTTCCCAATGATGAATAAAGATTATCTCATAATATGGTTAACTTTACATCACTAGAAACATTGAAGCAGTGGTTGTAAATCCAAAATAACAGTGTAAGAGTTGGAAGGTTCCTTAGGGACCATATATTCCAGAGTCTTCAAGAACAGAATACTCTGGGGTCGCTATGTGGCACTAACTAGAGCACTAACCCTGGAGTCAGGAGGACCTGAGTTTGAATCTTGCTTCAGACACTTAACACAAAACTAGTTGTGTAACCTTGGGCAAGTCATTTAACCCAACTTGCCCTGGCTTCTCCCTCCAAAAATAAAAAAGTGAAAAAAAGAAAGGAATACTCACAGTAACATACCTAACTGATCAAACTAAATAAAGACAAATAATGCACTTCATAACTTCTAACTCTTCTCATTACTATTACCATTATTGCTGTTATTTTGTTTAATATTATTGAAGTCCTCCAAGGAGAAGTAATCTATGACTTCTTGAGGCAACCCATTCTACTTCTGGATAATTCCAAGTATTAGAAACTCACCTCCAGCACCCATATGAAGCCTAAATTAGCCTCTTTACGCCTTCCTCTATTGCTCTTGGTTCTGCTCTGTGGGATATAAATTTTTAAAAAGTCTAATGCCTTCAAATGCTTAAAGATAGCAATCTTTTCTCTAGGCTAAACTTCTCGTTCCCTTCAATCTATCCACATATGTCATGAACTTTTCCACCCTTATTGCCTTCTCGTGGACATTGTTCAAACTTTCAATATCCTTCTGAAACAATGACTCTCACAAATGAATACACTATTTCAGATACAAGATTTGATCAGGACAGAGTACAGTGGAATTATCACATTCCTATTCCTGAAAGCTGCACTCATTTAAAGTAGCCCCCAAATCACAAAGCACCTAGGTGATTCAGTAGATAATATGCTGGACTTGGAGTCAGGAAGACCTAATTACAAATCTGGTCTCAGATACTCAAGAGCTGTGTGACCTTAGGCAAGTCACTTAACCTCGGTTTACCTTATTCCACTGAAGAAGAAACTAGTAAACCACTCCAATATCTTTGCCAAAAAAAAAACCCCATATGGGGTCATAATGGAATGGATATGACTAAACCATAAGATCACTTGGCTTTTTGGGGCTACCAAACCATACTGATGATTAGTATTGAACTTTTAGTCCACTAAAATCCCCCAGATCTTTTTTCTTTTCCATAACAGATGTTGCCTCACTGTGCATACCCCATTTTTTATTTGTGAATGTGATTTTTTTCTTCCCAAATGTAAGAATTTACCCTGATTCTTAATGAATTTCATCATGTTAGATTCAGTCCAATTGTTAAACCTTTCAAGAACGTTTTGGTCTTGACTATCATCCAGTGTGGCAATTGTCCCTTGTAGCTTGCTGTCATCTGCAAAGTCAAAGAACACACTGTCTACAGCTTTACCAAAGTCATTGATAAAAGTGTTGTAGAGCACAGGGCCACAAAAAGACCCCTGGAATACCCCCTTGGAGATCTCTTGCCATGTTGGATTGAGTTTATGGTATTTATCAGAAACTTTACTAAAATCTAGGTAAACTGTAACCAAAACATTGTCCTTATCAACCAGTTTAGTAATCCTGTCCAAAAATAAATAAATAAATAAGCTTGAGGTGCAGGGGGGGGGAGAGAGGAGAACAAGATTAGATTAGTCTAGCATGAACTCTTGTTGACAAAGCCATTCTAGCTCTTTGAGATCACTGCTTCCTTTTCCATATGTTCACCAATGATCTTATCTGTTCTTGAATTTTTCCAGGTATTGAAGTCACTTGCAGTGGTCTGTAATTTGCAGTCTGTTCCCTTCTCTTTTATGAAAATCAGGATATTTGTCTTTCTCTAGTCTTGTGATATCTTTTCCATGTTCCATGATTTTTCAAATATTACTGACAGTGGGTCATCAATCCTATCTGACAGTTCTTTTAAGACCTGAGTATGTAATTCTTCTGGACCAGGAGATGTGAATTCATCAAGGACAGCTGGGTGCTCTCTTATTGCCTCCCTCTTTACATTTAGCATCAATTCCCCGCTAGTCATTTTGGACTGGGATAGTAGAAAAGGATTCCCTGCTTTTTCCTGTATGGCTGGGGGAGGATGGAGGAGAGGATTGGCTTAAATGACCTCTAAAGTCTTTTCCATCTTTAAGATTTATGGACCTAGCTCTAAACTTCTAATTCCACAGTTTAGTGATTTATTTGTGGAACATTGCAGAGAGTTTCTTCATTTATTTAACAGACTATTGACCATACTACTCCTTCGGACTCTCGTGTTTACACGCTGTAGCAAGCCAGGCAAGGTTACAGTTTAGCCCACTTAACTTCTGCCTCTTAGCCCCTCACCCATTCTCCATGCCCATCTAAATAAATATGCACTCCTTGCCGATCTTGGTGAAGTTACTGGGGTAGATATAAATCAGAACATGAAGTTGATAGACATGATACTTTTGTAGCATAAAGACTGATTGGATAATAGTAGTAATAATAATAATTACTGTTATTTCTATAGCACTTTGAGGTTAAAAAAAGAAAATGCACTTTTCACATACAAACACTGTGACTTAGATACTACAAGTATTGTTAACCCTACTTTACAGGTGAGAACTGAGATTCTGTGAGAGGTCAAGTTATTTCCTTCCAGACACATAAGAAGAAGGTCTAGAGCCAGAATTAGAACCCAGAACTCTGCACTTCATGTCTGATGATATTCCCACCATCCTTTAGTGCTTCATTTCCCTTTATGTTTCTGCAAGGTGACTTTTGGAAATGCCTATGACGTTTTCATTTTGGAGGTGCTTAGTTCCTAGAAGCTAAGGGTGATATACATCGATTTACCTTAAAAAGATAACCAGTCTCCAAGGGCTGAATTGATCTCATACTGGCACAGCTGCTTGTAGAAGGAACTGATTATAATGTATTTTTCATCTCCAACTGAAGATTACTGTAGGAGAGTCTTTTGCATAATTACAAAGATGCAGAAAATTCAATCTTGGAATTGAAAGGCAGTAGAGACAATACATGACCCACCTCTTGGTCCTAAAGGGAGAGGTATGCTATTAAGCTGCACTTTTGTTCCAAATATTAGTGTAGTGCTTGAAAGTACTTTGTGATGAAGTATATTATCTTACAATTTTCAAAATTCTACCCATGAGTTTGTTTGTTTTTTTACCCACAGAGAGGCAACATGGTATAGTGGATAGACAGCCAGTCGTGGAGTCAGAAAGACCTGAGTTCGTATCCTGATCCTGATAGATGCATGCTTTATAACCTTAAGCAAATAACTTCCTTTCTCAGTTCTCCAGGCAACTCCTTAGGGCTATTATGATAGATAGATAGATAGATAGATAGATAGATAGATAGATAGATAGATAGATAGATAGATAGATAGATAGACAAATAGATAGATAGAAAGATAGACAGATAGATGATAGATAGATAGATAGATAGATAGATAGATAGATAGATAGATAGATAGATAGACAGACGGACGGACAGACGGATGGATGATAGAGATTATAATCAGACTACGTAGATATAGACATGTATCACATATATGTAATATTTTTATATAAAGTACTCCATGGCATAGTGGATAAGGAATGACTTCACAGGCAGCAAGTTTTTGTTCAAAGATTTACATCTGCCAAATATGGTTTATGTGACCCTCGGTTAATTATTAAACTTCTCAGCCCTATATGCAACTTTCTAGGACTCTAAGTTGGAAAGAAGGTGCCTACATGAAATGCTAGAAGAAGTTTCCTTATCTGAAATTTCCTTGTACCAGTGAAGTCATTGATCTAATCCCTCTTACTATTTTAATTTATACATGCATTCATATATACAGATACACATATAAATTTTTGAATATACATATATGCAAAGTCTCCACTAGACTGTGAGTTCCTTGAAGGCAGGTACTATCTTTGTCATTCTTTGTGTCTCCAGCACTTAATGCAGTGCCTGATACTCAGTAGGAGTTTAATAAATGCTTATTGACTGACTGACTGACACTAAAGTCCAACTCTAAAGTGCTATCTTGTTTGGTGCTTACCCTTGGTTCTTAAAGGTAGTTGTGGCAGAGGATCAGCACTGCTAGGTTCTTCTTTCTTGCACTTCTGTTGTGCTGGAAAGGTTCTGAATGTGGTTTTGGATGTGGGATCAATGGCTCTAGTCTGAGAACTATCCTAGCTAAGTTTGGAGACACACATCGTCAACTTATCCATAGTATGATAACTTTTCATAGTGATGGGAACTTTGAAAGCTCATTCACCAAGACACCAACCACAATATGGTCTGTGCTAGGAGAGGGCATGAACTCAATGAAATAACAGTTCTCTGAAGTATTGAATGCAAAGGATAGGGATGGTGGAAATGATGCGGAAGAAGATATGGATGGAGGTGATAATGGCCACAATGATGAAGAAATCAAGGTAACTGCTTCAACAACTCTTCTTCCTCCTCCACTTCTTGAGTTCTTTTTCAATCCCTTTCTATCCAGCTCACAGCTGAAACCTTCCATGTGTATTGTCTCCTCCATCAGAATGAGAGCAAGGACTCTTCTTTATTTGTATCCCCAGAGCTTAGCACATAGTAAAGGCTTTAAAAGTACTTCATTCATGCATTCATTCACATTTAGTAATACTTAAGCATTACAAAATATTTTGCATAAGCTACATCAGTTCATCCTGACTACAACCCTGTGAAAAAGTTAATATAAGTATTGTTGCTTCTATTTTACAAATGAAGAAACTGAGGCCTGGAAAAGTTAAATGATTTGCCCAAGTGGCATAGCTGGGAATTGAACTCCATCATATTGTGTGGTTTGTCTTCTATTACGTGTTTGCTCTGAATTGATGTTGTTCAGTCATTTCAATTGTGTCTGACCCTTAATGACCTCATTTGGGGTTTTCTTCACTGGAGTGGTTTGACTTTTCCTTCTCCAGCTCATTTTACAGATGAGGAAACTGATGCAAAAAGGGTCAAGTGACTTCTTTAGGGTCACACAGCTAGTAAGTATCTGAGGTTGGATTTAAACTTACCAATGAGTCTTCTTGATTCCAGGTCTGGCGCTCTATCTACTGTGCCACCATACCTCACACATATTCGATTAGCTTGAGGGATCTATATGTCATAGAATCATAGATTTAGAGTTGAAAATGACCATAGAATCCATTTAATTCAACTCTCTCATTTCACAGGTGATGAACTAGGACCCAGAAAGGTTTAGTGACTTACCCAGGGTCACACAGATGGTAAAAGGCTGAGACAAGATTTGAACCTGTCTTCCTGACTCCATGTCTGATGCTCAACCTAATACTGGGTGTGTGGTAAAATGAGCTCTAAACGCACTCAGGAAAAATTGGCTAATGATAGAATTTTGTGCAGTCAGAGAGACTTTTCCAAAATTAGATTGGTTGTTAGAAATCAAATTAAATAGACATATTCTATTTATTAGTTGATAAAGGACAAGAAGAGAACCTCTTTCTGAGATTCCCCTTTGAGACAGAGTCATCTAACATTATGATATGTTATAAGAACCACTTATCCCAGCACTCATTCCTCCAAAGAATGAGGAAATTAAAAAGTCATCCATCAAAAATAGTTATGTTCTTTATGCCCTGTGCTTAATACTGTGATTTAAATACTTATACTCAGAGATCATTTTTAATTTAACAGGGTGAGTATGCCAGATATCACTCAGCAAATACCATTGCTGCAGACAGCAGTGTGGGACCTTTTTCTTCATTTTGAAGATAAGAGAATTATTGAAAAGTAGCCTTTTTGGTTCTTTCTTTCTATTTTATTCTGTATTGAAGTGAATACAAAGCTAATAGGGCTTTTACTAGAAAGACACCTTTCCTTCCCAGAGTCCTTTAAAATAACCCCCAGACATATGGCCATGGTAATCTAATTCAGTATGTCACCAAATCTATAAAATAAGCCAGGGCCACATCTGTCCTGGCTGATGCTAGCATAGATTTTCCATTTAGGATTAGCACTGTGATAATAAGGGAATTGTTCTTGTCTTTGTGGACTGATTTATACAAGAGGTAAGGGGAGGGGAAATGGGATGAACATTTATATAATGTCTATGTTCCCCACTATACTAAGTATTTTTATAGCTATTATCTTATTCCATTCTCACAACAACACTGCAAGGTAGGTACTGTTATTATCCCCATTTTACAGTTGAGGAAACTAACAACCATAGAGATTATATGACTGGTCTAGGGTCACAAAGCTTGTAAGTATCTTTGGACTCTGGTCTTCCTGACTCCAGGCCCAGCATTCTACCCATTCTATCTACTATGCCAGCAGTTGCAAAGGGGTGTCAAGAGCCTCAGGAACACATTCTCAAAAATACATTCTAGTAATAAAGTCTAGGTGGACCAGGTCTTATCACAATCTTCCCTCCTGTTCTTATCCCCTTTCCCAATCCAACCAACCCAGTAAAGCCATCCTTCATTTTGTATATGAATACAGATTCTGGGTCCTCTACCCAAAGACCTCCATCCTCCCAGGTTGGACAAGATGTTTCCCTTAGGCCTGACCCAGTGGCAGGTGAACCCCCAAAAGGAATGTAGACTCTAGTGCAACTAAGGCATGAAGACTGAGGACAACTGGGATTCCCAGACTACTACGAGTGAAGAATCCTTGGTTTTGCAACATTTGTTGAAGCTCATGCCTTCAAATTGCACAGTAGCCATCCAGTAATGATTTGCCATGGCATGTCAGAACTAAGCAACTGTTCATTGATATGTCCCCAGCATCATGTTTCTCCTCATCACTGGCTTTTTAATCCTAGGAGTTGATGGGCTGCATGGGAAAGAAATGAAGAATAAAAATGATCCCCTAGGTACTATCTGGGTTCTCCCTCTCTTTACCAGGTACTGACATTTCCCTCACTGCCTGTGATTATGTGGCAAATGTGACTTTGATTGTCTCCAAGGAGCCCTGTTTATCCCTCTCCTGACTCCTACTTCCATTTTCTGTTAGAATTTCTCTTGGATGTACTCTAATGGTACCCTTCCAGTTGGCTTAATAAATAAACTAGACACCATGAGAAAGCTTATCTTGTTTCCTTTTTCAAGCCTTCACCCCATAGTAAGCTAGATAAAAATCTGATCCCAGGATCTACCAGAATTGTGGTTTGAACAAAAAAAAAGAGTGTTATGTCATTGGAATGGGCTGTCAACATTGCTCAGTGAATAGGTAGCACTTCATTATAGGAAACAATTGCTGTGATTTTGAGACTTGCTCAAGTACACATTTTCACTTTAGAGACTGGACTTTTCATTCCCTTTTGGAGTCCCAGAAGTTGTACTATACCGTCCAATTGTGTGAGCTGCTCACAGTACTTTCACTATAGCTCCCCTCACTCAGCCTCCGGGGCCTTTTGCTTCATATATCTCCTTTTCTACTGAAATTGTTACAGATACCAGTGATACAACTTGCATTTCTGCTGAAATTATACCAATCCATAGGAGCCAGAATCTGTACCTCAGGGGTCCACAGGTATAAAGTACCTTAAGATAATGATTCCCTGGCACTTAGCTATCAGAGCATATATCTGGTCACATAATGCCTCTGAGCTAAAATCTAGAAGTTCTATAATGTGATTGAAAAGTAGAAGGAAATGCTTCTAAAATTCATTCAATATCATCTGTGAAAAGAAAGGATTAGATTATATGACCTCTTATGTTTCCTTCTATCTCTAGTATTCTGTGATTACTATGCCCCCTGGCACATGGTAAACAACTTTAAAATGTTCTATTAACCTGCCTCTTACTAATTGAGAAAATTATTTTCTATTATAGTAATAATCAATTAATGAATTAGGATCCAGGCTTTTCTCCTCTGTTTCTCTATTGAGGCTCAGCTCCTGTGGAAGGTCAGCCTCTGAAGGACATGGCTAATTCAGATTGTTTTAGCCTTCAAGGTACCAGCTCTTCAATCTTGGGCAGGACCTCAGTCAACTATAAGAACTTACTTCTGTTTAGACTAGAGTGTAAATAGAATCCTATCTGGCCTAGTTCTTACCAGGAAGAAATAATTTCCTATCCTTGTATCCCTCTAGTACAGTTTAGGGTGACCCAGCTCATGAAAGAGAAAAGCAACTAGAGTGGTCTGGATGGAGATACATTCCCCTGTTCAGACTGATGGAGGTGTCTGAGTCTCACAATCAAGCCATGCTCTCAGCAGAAGGAGCTGAAGACTTCCAGTACTTCTTAAACATACCCGCAAATTTAAGAAGTGCTGAATGGACTGCAAGTGGAAAAAGTTTAAGGAAAAAGTTTCATTTCAGTCATATCTGTTTTTTCATGTCCCCATTTGAGGTTTTTGTGGCAAAGATACTAGAGTGGTTTGTCATTTCCTTTTCCAGTTTATTTTACAGAGAAGGAAATTGAGGCAAACAGGGTTAAGTGACTTGTCCAGGGTCATATAACTGGTATTTGTCTGAGGCCAGATTCTGCAATCTAGCTCACTTCCTCATTGAATATCCACCAATCAGGGTCGATTTTCAGTTGTTAAGGGAATTCCCCTTTAGAGGATTATTTAAAGCTTTCAGACTCTCCATGTTTTTTGTCTTTGGTAGCAGAAAGAAACCACTGGCCATCAATTTGTTGATTATTAGCTAGCCTATTTAAAAATTTAAATTTAATTTAATTTAAATTTAAATTTAAAATAATCAGAAACACTGTCTCTGGGGTCTTTCATCTGTCACATAATGAAAGGCAGCATGATGCCTTAGGAAGACCATTTGGCTAGGAATCAGATGACCTCAGTTCAAATCCCCGCTTTATAACTGGCTTCATGATCTTGGGTCACTAAGTCTTAATTTCCGCATCAGCCAAATGAGGCAGTTGGACTAGATGGCCTCTGAGATCTCTTCTAGCTCAAAATCTATTATTCTATTTTCAAAAACAGAGCAGGTTATAACTAAAAGGATCATTTTGTCCCAGCTCATTTTTCATGTAAAGAAACTGAGCTTTAGATAGGGCAAGAGGTAAAGACATTTGCCCAAGGGCACACAGTTAGTTACTGGAAAATCTGGGACTGAAATGCAGGCCTCCTGTTCTAACACATTTTTCACTATAAAATATATCCTAATAAACCTGCATTTCTCGACCACTCATGAAATATACTGTATCTATCCTTACAACCTATGCTAAAAAACAATGCTTTGGGGTCTCTAGAAGATTCAATAATAGAAAGTATCATGATTGAAATTTCACATCAAAGAGCTCTAAATTTTCTCCAGAAGAATAATTTTATACACTAAGATAATGGGTTGATTTGGTAGATGGAGTATGAGTATGTGACATGTCCTTTTGAGATTGTCATTTTTATATGTCATGTACGAATGTCACTGATAATTTTTAAAAGTATGATCTTTCCATACTTTAGATTTGAGTAAAATAGAATAATTAAACATTTCTATTAGTGTGTTTTAGCGTGTTTCTGGAAAACACTGGTGAAACAAATCAGAAATCTGTAGTAATCTACTCGACAGTATTCTAGAACTCCATTGACTCCAGGGATTCATTAATGAAAGTATTCATTCCCTCCAGTGAAACAGAATTCAGTCCACTAAAGTCTCACCTACCCTGTTCACCTCTTGTCCTTAGAGTCCAACAAGCTTGCCATTACAAAGGGTCCATCCAATATGCTGGGAGCCTTTCTTTAGTTTTCATCCAGTGAACACTCTATTAAATCAGATGTTTTCTGTGTGCAGAGCACCAGGTGAAGCCAGGGAGCAGGGGGAAATGGAGGAGAGAGAACATTTTAAATAAAACATCATCTTTGCCCTCGTGGAGTCTGTTGTATTTTACTCATTTCAATCTTCTCACGTCCCCATTTGAGATTTTAATGGCAAAGATACTAGAGTGGTTTGTCATTTCCTTTTCCAATTTATTTTACAGATAAGAACATTGAGGCAAACAGGATTAAGTGACTTGTCCAGGGTCACATAACTGGCATTTGTCTAAGGCCAGATTCAAACTCAGGAATCTGACTCTTCCTGACTCTAGTCCTGATGCTCTAACCACCTCACCACCTACTGTCCAACTCATGAGATTTATAATCTGGTAAAGGGAGAAGACAGAAACATAGAAAATCATTAGACAAAATAATACCTGTTCAGTGGATTAGAGAGATACTAAGCAAGTTCAGGGAGATGAAAAAGAGATCATTATCAAGCATTGATCTGTGCCTGTCAGTTCTGGGTCTCATTTTAGAAAAAGCAAAACATTAGCTAATGTTAGCTAATGTGTAGTCTTACACTAAAAATAGAATATTCTTACATGCTTTTATTTTATCCTCAGCAATTACATCTTTGTGGAATATGTAGTATAATTTTTGAGGGGGGACGGTGGGTAATGGGGGTAAGTGACTTGCCCAAGGTCACACAGCAAGTAAGTATCAAGTGTCTGAGGCCAGATTAGAACTCAGGTCCTCCTGACTCCAGGGCCAGCGCTCTATTCACTGCACCACTTAACTGTCCCATGGCATATGTAGTATTAACTAATTAAACTTGTTTTAAAAATCATTGTTTTAAGGAAGAAACACCTCATAATGCTTTCCCCATTAAGGTTACCTTCCATCTTGATCACTGGAAACGTAGCAATATATCTTGAAGTTTACATGCTGTATCAGCAAGCACCCTAGCATACCCAGGGCAGCTGCAAGCACAGGTTCTTAGATCTGCTTTTCTAAAGGAAAGCAACTCAAAATGGGTTAACAATCCTTCTTTAGTCAAACAAACATATCATTTACCTAGTTCAGGGGGAAAAGTCAGCAACCTGAACTCCAGAGAATACAAACCCAAGTTACAAGCACAAGTTACAAACAGACCAAGAAACAGATCAGCGATGGGCTTCCAACCATCTGACCATCACATCAGGTTACCAGAGATGGAAGCATCAACATCTGGGTTTTGCAAAGCTGGGGAGGGCTCAATGATTTCCCAGAGTCTCATCTGGCCAAATCACACAACTCTTCTCAAAGTGAGCCCTGAAGGAAACCTCACATCAGGGTGTATATATAGGCTTCTCCTGGGTCAGAGAATGTCACAGCCTTCTTGACCCACTGTCCAATTATAAAGTAACAAGGTGTGGCCATTCCCAAAAAGCAAGCTTCCCGCTACAGGCTCCATGTGACCACATTCAGCCTGTTAGGGGGCAGAGTATACTTTCAAATCAGGGAACATTCTGGGAGCCATTTAAAACTATCAAAGGGCCTAGGGGCAGGAAAGATCTTCAGATTCTCATTACACGTGCTAGATTTCTTTTTTATGGACAATGCCTTAAACCCGAATCACTTTGATCTCATTGATTGACTAACAATAGGTCCCAATTCAAGCCTTATTGAGTCATTGTTTGGCTTCTGGTGACTGAGAGATTGAGTAAATAGCAATTGCTTCAGTTTGGCCAGAAACCCTAAGTCTTTCCCTCACAGACTGATTTTTTTTTGGGGGGGGGAAGGTAGGGAGGGGAGGTCGGGAGGGACTAGATCAAAGAGGCCATTCTTTCCCTCATGTTTACTCAGCCTTAATTCTGAATAGGTTTAAATCTCATAAACTGAGACCTGGGAAAGACCTTAGCTTAAAAAGACCAAGGTCTCCCACTGCATCCAGGGCCATCTCTAGTCATCCTAATCTCTATTTGGCGGCTAGGCCCAAATGGCTCCAGAGGAAAGAGTGAGGCTGGTGACTTTGCACAGTCCAGCCTCTCTTAAATCCAATTCACTCACAAGTCATGGCATCACCTTTCTGATGTCATGACCCTCTTTAGGAACGAAGGATCAAACATCAAATATCAAACATCTACTCTGTATGTATATTGTATATACCTATATATGTATGTGTCCTCTCTTCCATTGGAATGTAAGCTCCCTGAGGGCAGGGACTGTTTTTCCTTTATCTTTGTATTCTTAGAGCTTAGCACTGTGTGTGGTACGCAGTAAATACTTATAAATTATTATTGATTGATTAACAATACTTAATGTATCACACTAATTAATAATTATAACTGATACAGGCATTCAAACCATAAACACTTTATTGACTGCCCACTGTAGACAAAGTACTACTTTAGGTATCGTGGGAAATACAAAACAGGAAGTGGATAAAGTCCCTGTCCTCAAGAGGTTTGCAACGTAGCGTGGTAACCTGGCAGAACTCAGATTGGGTGGTCAGGAAATACGTGTATATAGGCTTTATTTCTACTCAACGATAAAATAAACTACCTTGTTAATAACAAGGATCTACACAGCATTTTAAAGGTACTTTACATATAATGTCTTATATCGATTCTCAGAGTAATAATTGTCAACTATGTATGACAAGTCTTATTTATTTTGTCCATTTTACAGATGAAGAAAGAGAGGGCTTGGGGGCTGCTAGGTGGCTCAGTGAATGCCAGCCCTGGAGTCAGGAGGACCTGAGTTCAAATCCTACTTCCAACACTTAACACTAGTCTTGTGACCTTGGGCAAGTCACTTAACCCCAATTGCCCTATCTTCCCCCCTCCAAAAAGAAAAAGCAAAAAACAAAAACAAAAAAGAAAGAAAGAGAGGGTTAATATGGTTAAGTCACTTGCTTATATTTCAAAGATGGGATATGAAGCCAGGTCTGACTTAACTGTATCCCGATGCCCTATCTTCCTCAATACCCTTCCTGTCTTATAAACTCCCCTTCTATGACAAAGGCTAGGTTACCATTTGTCTACCAGAGACAGTGTAGAAGAGATTTTTTGACTTTGGATAGGAGATTGAAGGAAGTGTTTTACAAGCTACTGGTTTATACTTTTAGCTCACAGTGAAATGTTACCTTGTGATATTATGTGATCTATAGCTTTGTTTTTACCATGCTATAATAAGCATTCCCAGTAGTTTCTACAGAATTCATTTTCCTTAAAGATCTTTGGCTCTAATGAGACATAGCTTCATTCTTCCCGCTTTGCCAATCATGTCTTTTCATTGATGCTTTAAAAGATATGTAATTTCATCAGTGGAGTGGAAACTCCCTCTACTGACTCAAATTCCAACTTCTGGTCATGAGCTTTCCCCCAGTGGTTCAGCAAATGGTAGAGAAACAGCAGTCTATCATCTGGCTTATAGTCGATATTTTTAAGCTTTGCTGCAGCTTTTAAAACCTTGGCATCTCTGGTATCTCTCATATAGCTCACAGTGCCTCTGAGTCACTCTCAATATACAATAAGGCATTGGAATGTTGTTCTTTCTTAACCCCACAATTTTCTGAAGTCATTATTTTACATGTTTATATGTAATTTTCATGCTTAATCTTTGGATGGCATTTACTATGGACAAATTTGATCCAAAAATTAAGAGAATTATCCAAGAAAGGCATCCATTAAGGTAATTTTAGGTATCAGTTGACCTGGATGTAAATCTTTGCTTTTCTGAACCTCAATACCTTCATCTGTGAAATGGTGGTTGGACCACATGCCTTCTAAGACCCCTTCCATCTCGACATTTATGATCCCACTGTCATTAGTAAAATGATAAGAATGAAACTATATTTGGTTAATTGCAGAGAAATAATTGGAGGTACTTGTTACAGCATCATTTAAGACATTTTTTTCAATCATGTCTGACTCTTTATGATCCCATTGGTAGTTTTCTTGGCAAAGTTACTAGAGTGGTTTGCCATTTCTTTTTCTGGTTCGCTTTGTGGATGGGGAAACTGAGACAAACAGGGCTAAATAAATTGCCCAGGGTCATGCAGTCAGGTAAATGTCTGAGATCATATTTGAACTCAGGTCCTTCTGACTCCAAGCCTGGTGCTCTATCAGCTGCGCCACCTAGCTGCCCTTGTAGCATCAAAGAAAGAATGTTTAGAGCTGGAATTGAGAAACATGGGTTGGAGCCCCAACTCTGATGCTTACTAGCTTTGTGATTTTGGTCAATTATCTTCCCCTCCTGGAGCCTCTGTTCATCCATCAATAAAATGAGGGAATGGCTCTCTGGGGGTCCTTTCTAGCTTTAGAATTATGCCCCTGTGATCTGTAAAATTGGACTAATAATGCTTATACTACCCACCTCACAGAGTTGATGTGAGAAAAGTGTTTTATAAACCATAAAGCACTCTGTAACCCTTAAAACATCCTAGAGAAATATCAGTGGGTATTTTGTTATGTGAAGTCCTCCCCTTTTCATATTTGGTAACAGCAGAGAGTAATAGAATGTGTGAAGAAGCCTTAGTCAGATTTTTTTGTGGGTTTCACCCTCCTTTCTTTTTCCATACAGTCATTCTCAGCACAGCACCACGACTCGTCAGCCCTCAATGACTCTGCAGCGAGCCATCTCCCTGGAGGGGTAAGCAAAGCATTCCAGAGCTCCCATTCTAAGGGAACTCCACAATACAGAGCACAGCAGGCCTACCCAGATGAAGAGCAGACAGACACCTCTTGTGAGGGGTTGATGGCTCAGATGTAAATACTACTCACAAACCCAAGGGCAAGCTTTAAACAATTTGAAATTAGTAATGGTGATTCCTCTTATTAATTCACCCACAACTGTCTGGTAGACGCTTTGTGTTTGAAATAAACATTCCATCTTTGAATGGACCCATACCGATAGGGCTAGGAGTTAGTTATTTGTGGCAGAAACCAAAAGTAGAATGGGCTTCTTCAAGATGTAGTTAGCTACCCACCACCATTTCTTGTTGCTGGAGTTGCAAACTTATCCAACCTTTTTGAAGAGCATTCTGAAATTATGCTCAAAGAGCCCAGATGATTTCTTGTCAAATATGTGACCAAAGACTTTGTTTTCAGGTATGGGTTGGGTTAGATGACCTTTGAAGTCACCTTCCAACTTCTGAGATTGTGATATTTTATAATTCGGTGATTCTAGGTTTGACTGGAATCAATTAAACAAATATTTATTATATTCCTATTGTATGCCAGTTACTGTGTTAGAAACCAGGGGTACAGAGACAAAAATGAAATCATTCCTGCCCTCAAGGAGCTTATATTCTACTAGAGCAGCTGTTTTTAATCTTAACTTGGGATTTAAAAAGATTTGAAAAGTGTATCAATATAATTGGTTTCTCTTTGTTTTATTTTATGCACTTAACATTATTTTGAGGAGAGGTCTGTGGGCTTTACCAGACTGCCAGAGGGGGATCATGACCCCAAAATGTTTAGGAACCCCTGTACTAGGAAGGTGCAGCATCTAAAATATAAGTATTGTATAAGGAATATCCAGGAGAGAATAAACATTAGATAATGGAAAAATTGTGGAAGGTTTCACAGAATAGATGGCAGCTGAGTTGAACCCTGAAGCAAGGTGAGGAGTCTGAGAGGCAGAAATAAAGAAGGCATACATGCTGGACATGAGATACAAATTGTGCAGAGGTAGGGAAATGCAAAATGGAGTGTGGAATTAACAAAACAAGCCAAGTTCCATTTGACTGGAATGTGAAAAGGGAGATAAAATTATATTAGGTTAGGAAGTTAGGTTGGAGTCAGCCTGTAGAGGCCTTAAAGGTCAAGCTAAAACTTCTATATATTATCCCAGAGTTGGCAGGAAGCCACTGGAGATTTTTGAGTGGAAAATGGCATAATCAGTCCTGTGATTTAGGACTGGTAGCACGATATAGTGAATAGGCTGCTGCACTGGGAGTCAAGAGGACCTGAATTCAAATCCATACAGGTGTGTGTATGTATGTATGTATTTGAGATTATTTTGGCAGTTATATAGAGGATGGAAGGCCAAGACAAAGCAAGCAGACCAAACAGGAGGCTATTACAAGAATATATATGAGAGGCAGTGGCTAAAATGTTTTCCTGAGTAAGCATGAGATATTTGTTATAAGTTTAACCTGTCTAAGTCACTTAACCTCTGTGTTCCTCACTTTCTTCAAGTGCAAAAGAGTGATCATAAGAATATTCCCTACCCCACAGGGTTGCTATGAGGTTAAATAAGATACTATTAGTGAATAACTTTGCAAACTGTAAAGGGAGATATATAGATAAAGAGACAGAGACAGAGATAGAGATAGAAATAGAGATAGAGATAGAGACAAATATAGATAGACAGATAGACAGATAGATATAGATATAGATATAGATATAGATATAGATATAGATATAGATATAGATATAGATATAGATATAGATATGATATAGATATACATGCATGTCTTATTATTTTTAAGGAGGAAGATACAAGAGATGTTATGGTACAAGAACTGGCAAGACTTGACAACTAATTGTATAGAGGTAGTCAAGGATAGCTCCAAGGTTGTAAACCTGGATGTCTAAAAGGATGGTTATATCCTCAATTGAAATAACAAAGTATAAGGGAAATGTAAGTTTAGAAGAACCTAATTGGTTGCCATTTGCATATACTGTATATTTGGATAGATTACATTTTAGATATCAGTGAGATATCAAGGAAAATATATTCAGCAATAAATTGTTATTTCTTGACTATATACATATATCTATGTGTATGTTATGCATATGTATGTATGTGTGTATGTATTTTTTACATATGTATGTATATGAAAAGATGTAGGTGCTGCTGGATTAGAAAGATACTTGTATCCATGAAAAGGTAGGTGATTTCTAAGAGATTAAATGTAGAGAGTGAAGAAAAGGGATTTTAGGACAGAATCATAGGTAAAACCAATGCAAAGAGGAAAGGAAATCAGTGATTATTCAAAAAAGGGGAAAAGGAGCAAGGGAAGACTTAGACAAGAAGTGAGCAGTTTCACAGAAGTCAAGGGAGGAGTCCAGAAGGAGGTTTGTAACAATATCAAAGATAGCAGAGAGGTCAAGGGGCATGAAAACTGACCAAAGAAACAAAAACAAAAACAAAATGCCTATCGGATTCATCAGTTAAGAGAGTATTCTTAATCTTGAAGAGAACAGTTTTTGCTGAGTGGTGGGGTTAGAAAGTAGAAAGGACTGGGAAGTGTATAGGTAATGAGGAAATGGAGGTATCAAATGTAAACAGTTATTTCTGGGAGCTTGCCATTGAAAGGGGAAAAATATAAGGTAGTATTTGAAGAAATATCAAGGTCAAATGAAGATTGTTTTTAAGATCAGGGTAAATCTGAACATTATGAAGGCAAAGCAAGATTGAAAATGAGAGACCATGAATGATGGGGTTCCCTTCTGGAAGATGTGGAATGGCATGGGATGGGATGAAGTATTCAAGATAGAGAACAGATAAAGTACATGTTGGAAGTGATCCAGAATTGTCATGACCTAGAGAATGGTAGAACAAAGGGGCAAAGAAATCAAGGGTGGAAGATAGTGTATTTATTATGTAGTCAAGATGTTGAGAAAGGAAAGGAAAGCCAGCTGAACTGAAACAATAGAGAAGGAAGGATGAACTGAAGGTTGAGGTTCAGAATAGGTTTTATGGGAGTGAGGCAGAGGAATAGACAGAAAGTTAGGAGATTATGATCAGAGATGATCATAGCAAAGTTCAACATTATGGAAATTTAACAGTTATAGGTAATTGTCAGGGGTAAGGCATTCCTGGAAGTAGCCTGAGATAAGGCAGAGCTATAGATGTGGAAGATGAAGAAGCTGGTGAACTGAGAGACTGGATGTTTGAGGGTTTATAACAATATATACTTACTAGATAGATAGATAGATAGATAGATAGATAGATAGACAGATGATAGACCGATGATAGATAGATAGATAGACAGATGATAGACCAATGATAGATAGATAGATAGATAGATAGATAGATAGATAGATAGATAGATAGATAGATAGATATCGTGTTGTCATTCAGTCATGTCTGACTCTATGTGATCCCTTGGACTTTATCCATGGGTTTTTTTTGACCTTGCTACTCTTATATTGATGTACTCAAGTACAAAGGATTGAGATTGATTTGAAGAGAGAGTGAGAGGCAGTTAGTCATTTCCTTGAGAAAGAAAGGGCTAGAGAAATGGGGAGGAAAGGAGTAAACCAGAGACAAGTAGATAATATTAACAAGGATCTAGACCAGATGATACACAATGATGGAGTGAACTTCAAAGGAGGGAAGGATGTTAACTGACAGAGGAAGGGTCTGAGAAATGGCACTGGGAATGAAGGAACATAAGAAAGCCTATTCTTATCCCATCTTGTCAGGGAACATGAGAAAAAGGGCAACAAGATGATGAGGATAGTCAGGAATGGGGTTTCCAGATTAAATGACTGCTAAAGTCCCTTCCAATTCAAGGATTCTATAATGTCCTGTTGAATTACCATTAAGGATGGAGCCTTTGTAAATGAAATAGGGGAAAGTAAAGAGCTAGAAACAGATATGAGGGAAAAGGGAGAGATAAAGGGAAGAAAAGAAAAGGGAAAGTCAAAGGGGTGGGAAGACAAGGGGGAAAAGGGGAGGAAAATGAGTTGTTATTACTACAGTTCTAAAAATTTTCACACAGGGGCAACTAGGTGGTGCAGTGAATAGAGCACCCACCCTGGAGTCAGGAGGACCTGAGTTCAAATTCAGTCTCAGGCACTTAACACTTACTAGCCGTGCGACCTTGGGCAAGTCGCTTAACCCCAATTGCCCTCCCTTCCCCCCTGCAAAAAAATTTTTAAAATAAGTTTTCAAAAAATAAGTTTCAAAATATTTTTTCTTACTTTAAAGCATATAAGTTAGGAAAAGCAAAAAAATTGTAAGTACTGATGCAATGGTACATAGAGCTCTCTGTGATTGATGCAAACAGCAGCATGAAAGGAGCTTAATCAGTCTTCTGTTTTGCTTTGTCTGACTTCTTTTATCAGATACTTATAAAATGTTCATAATTTTTTAGAACACTTGTGGGATTAATAAACATGCACACACATACACACATGTACATCTTATAATGCTTTATTCATCAGGCCCAAGGGTTCCCTTTGAATAAGAATTTAGTAAAGTACAAGATTTATACTCATTTTCTACTAGGGGATAGAAAGATCACTTAATTAAAAAGAAAAATAAAAGGCCATTTGTTTTAAAGTTAACAAAGTTTAAGAAAATATTTCATGACTAATTATACCAAGTTCGAGTCAGAAATTAATCTCTATGCTGTCCTTTGAAGTAGCATATCCCAATTTAACAAGTGTAGTCCTCATTGGTGGAACAAATCTAAGTCATCATTTGAGTTCATTCCACTTAATGGGAATTAATATTTACATGAAAATAGAAGGATGAATCCTGCAGAGATCTCATTCAGGTCCCAATCAATCTACCTATAA
Organism: Pseudocheirus occidentalis; assembly: GCA_028646575.1. Lineage (NCBI taxonomy): Eukaryota > Metazoa > Chordata > Mammalia > Diprotodontia > Pseudocheiridae > Pseudocheirus > Pseudocheirus occidentalis. Next base: position 87,776,812 of record CM053596.1, on the reverse strand, counting down.
ACAGTGGAGCTCTTTTTCTGTGTGTTGACTGAGAATCAGGGGAAAACTTCATGTTCCACTTCTGGCTCTTATTAGTTATGTGACAAAGAGCAAGTCAACCTCTCTGAGTCTCATTTTTTCTTGTCTGCAAAATGGTATTAAAGATATAGGACTAGGCAATAGAATCAGGATTGTTATTGGAAAAAAAATATCTATCTATGTGTGTGTGTGTATGTTTATGTATGTATATATGTAAATATATATATATATATGTATCAATATACACATATATTTAATCTCTTAAATATATTATGTGTTTAATGCATATTCAATATAGGTATTTATATGTATTTAACAATAATAAATATACCTAAATGACATGTATTTAGTCACTTAAAAGTATGCTGACTTTAGGGATTGTACACACACATGTACATATATATGTGGGTAGGTATATGTGGGTGTGTATAAAATAAATGATGGAGATCAAAATTAAATTTTTTATAATGACCTCCATTTGTTTTCAGTGTTTATGCTACTAATCTAAAAGAGTCATAATGAAAGTGAAGAGGGTGAGAGGAAAAGTAGACAAAAATTATGGACAAATCGTAGTTCCGTATAATTTGGGAACATTACTGGTGTTGGAATTGTTTAGAGATACAGGCTTATTTAAGAGCTCTTTCCCAGGATATCATCATCTGTGTTATTCAGCATCTACAATATGCAAAACAGCATCATTAACAAACATTCATAATCTGCCTACTAAATGCCAGGCTCTGTGCTAAGGATATGAAGAACAAAAAACCACTATAATCCTTGCCCTCAAGGAGCTTAGTGGGGGATGCTCCTAAGATGCCTTTTTTCATTCCCTTTTCTTCCAGTAACCTCCCATCTTTCTAGAATCCCTCAAGCCTATTCCTCAGTTTTCCTTGAGGGCTAGAAGAAAAAAATAATTTAAATCACTTTTTAGATTCCAAGTAATTGAATTTCAATGGCAGCAGCCAGGTCCAGTTGGAAATAACCAAAAAACTTCTCAGTTGTAAACAGGATTAAAAACTGAAAACAAGGTATAGAATAGCCAGCCTTGAAAAACACTAAAAACAGGATATATAGCCCCTTATCTTAGAGGCAGTATGATTTTGTGAAAAGACTGAGAATCAGGGGGAAAGTAGGTTCATATTCCACTTCTGGCACTAATTATTTAAGTGACAAAGAGTAAGTCATTTAACCTCTCTGGCTGTCATTTTCCTTATCTGTAAAATGGGCATAAAGATCTTACAAGGTTCAAGGGGTTGTGTGTAAAGTGCTTTGCCAACCATAAAAAGTGATGAAAAAAACCATCATTATTATTTGTTTGGGTTGGCTTAGATGAGATTTTTGTATGGAATTATAAACTCAAAAAATGATAAAACTGGAATGAATCCTAAAATATAATCACAAAGTTTTAGAACTCAAAGAATTTGGTAGAATAACTAGTCCCAAGGGACAGAGAAATATAGGTGAAGTAATTCTGAATTTGGAGTCAGGAAACCATTGGTTCATATGGCATTTCAGTATTAGACATGTGTTACATGGACATGTCGGTGTATTGGTTATGTGACCCTGGGCAAGCTATTTAACATTTAATTTCCTTATCTGCAGAAGGGCAATAAGAACACCATGGGTTTTGGATAGAGTGCTGGGCCTGGAGTCAGAGAGACTCATCTTCCAGAGTTCAAATCTGGCCTCAAGCACTTACTAGTTGTGTGACCCTGGGGAAGTCACTGAACTCTACCTCAGTTTCCTCATCTGTATAATGAGTGGGAGAAGGAAATGGCAAATCATTCCAGTATTTTTGCCAAGAAAACCCCAAATGGGGTCATGAAGAGTCAACCACAACTGAAAAACAACTGGAAAAAAGAGATAAGAATGCCACCACCAATAATAATAACTGGCATTCATATAGCTTTTTAAGACTTGCAAAGCACCTCACAAATATTCACTTTATCTTCACCACCAGCCAGGGATTTAACCCGATTTTAGAGATGGGGAACTAGAGGCAGGTAAATGTTAAATCACTTACCAGAGGTTGTATTTCAGCTCAGGTGTTCCTGTCTCCAGGCCCAGAGCTCTATGGAGTTCACAACTTGGTTGCCCTTAATGATAGTTGTACTTTGCAGGGTAAGACAATGAAGTGGTACCATTACTATTATATCAAACCCCTCATTCTGAAAATGAGGAAACTGAGGCCTAGAAGAGAGGGAAAGTGATTTTTTTCAAAGTCACCCAGCCTTGTAAATTAAAGATCCATGACCGAATCCCAGGTGACAGACCAGTGGCCTTCAATTCCTTTGAAATGTATTTATTGGCTCTTTCTCTCTTCTTCTTTTATGAGGCAATATTTGTGTTTGTGAGCATTTACCAAATTTAGAATAACCAAAAAAGAACAAAATTTTTAAAAAGCATTTATTATTAATCACCTATTGTGTGTTTAAAAAATATAAGAGTGATGTGCAGTTGAGACTGTAGAATCACAGATATAGAGTAGGCTCTTGGAGACCATCTAATCCACCTCTTCCATTTACAGATGAGGAAACTGCTCGAAAGTCACCAACAGCTAGGAAGCAGCAGAGCCAATATTTGAACTCTGGTTCTCTGATTCCCAAATCAAAATCTTTCCATGACACCCTTCTGCCTCTTTAGAATTAACTCCTACCTTAATTGAGTTTATAATCTCTTAAGGGAATAAGACATATGGACACATAACTCCAGCAAAAATGTTCCCTGAGTCCAGAAGATAGGTGTTCTTTCCTTTACACTAAAATTAACTCCTTCAGACCAAGTGACCTGAGCTGCTTTGAAAAGCAGATCTTGCTTCAGAAGTCTGCTTTCTCTTGAACAATGTCAAAGAAAAGGTCAGATGTGGTGAACACACTTGGAATACTTGCTATTGCAGAGGCTAAGGCTCATGGCTCTCTTGAGCTCCACAATTCTGAGATATAGTAGGCTAAGTCAATCAAGCAACTTAATTAAGTCCATCATTTACATGGGAGGAAGAAGCCACTAAACTGGGGTGTGGGGGTGGGAGTGGGAGGATTGGGGTTGTGGGTTTGAATAGGATCAAGTCAGAAACAGAGCAGGTCAAAACTCCCTAGTCCATTCAATTGGGACCAGGCCTATTAGAAGGCACTACAACTCCAGTCTAGATGAGATAGAGAAACCAAAGTTTAAAAAAAATACAAACAAAAATGTGTCTTGGAAAGAACACTAGATTCCTTTTTTGAGGAGAGGGGGATGAAAGAAACATTTATAAAGAAGGAAGGGAGGAAAAGAGGGAGGGAAGGAAGAAGGAAGGAAGGAAGGAAGGAAGGAAGGAGGAAAAGAAGGTAGGAGGGAAGGAAGGAAGGAGGGAGGGAAGAAGAAAAAGGAGAGAAGAAGGAAGGAAGGAAGGAAGGAAAGGAGGGAAAGGAGAGAGGAAAGAAATAAGCATTTATTAAATACTCACCAAATGCTAGTAACTGTTCTAAGTACTTTAAAAATTCTATCTCATTTCATTCTCACAAAAAAAAATCCTGTAACATTGGTGCTATTTTTATTCCCATTTTACATATGAGGAGACTGAGACTGACAGGGATTAAGTGACTTGTGCAGGGTCATGCCTCTCGTAAATATCAGAGGCCAGGTTTGAGTGCAAGTCTTTCCGACTCTAGGCCCAGTGCTCTGTTCTATCCACGGTGTCATCTAGCTGCCTGACACCGAGTCTTATCTTTGCCACTTATTTCCTGTGTGACTTTGTGCAAGTCTCTTGCCCTCTCTGAATTTCATTTTCCTCACCTATCAAGTGAAGGATCTAGAACAGATGATTCCTAATGTCCCTCCTAGTGCTAAATCCTGTGGTCTCTGACTATCCCATTAACACCCTTGCTTCAAATCATCTGCAGCTGGTCTGTGCTAAACATAATGTGTTCTGTATAAATGAAGGTGACTGGAATTGAGAGAGAAATGCCATCTGTGACCACCCAGTTGACCAAAGGTGATAGAAATCTGGCTATTTACTAAGCCCTTTCAGCCAGAGGCCAGAACACTCAAGTGGGTGCCGTGTGTCTCCTCCTGCCTGCCAGGTAGAGCGCTAATACAGCATGTAATCATTGCTACTGAACACATTGTGAGGGAGTCATTTTTCTTTGTATGTAGAAGAATGGCTCTTTAACAGAACCCCCATTACCACATTACACTGCTGAGTGCACAGAAGCCGTCAGCTGACAGCTAAAATGTGTTATTTTAATCTCTGCTTCCTAGTGCTTTTGTGACCATGCAGCTACTTAGAAATCAAGGGAGTTTAAGATAACACATTTAGAACAATAGATTTCCTACTTAAGTTGTGTTTATAGGACAAAACACTCAATTCAGTCCAACAAACACTGATTAAGACAGGCAGCAAGATGGCCTGCTGTATAGAATGTTGGACTTGGAGTCAGGAAGGACTGAGTATCATTTCTGCCTCAGACATTTACTAACTGTGTGACCTGCAGCAAGTGCCTTAACCTTTCTCAGTCTGTGCTTCCTCATCTCTAGAATGGGTATAATCATTGTACCTACCTCACAGGCCTGTTGTAAGAATCAAACAAAATAATTAGTGTAGGGGCAGTTAGGTGGTGCAGTGAATAAAGCATCTGGAGTCAGGAGGACCTGAGTTCAAACTTGGCCTTAGACACTTGACACTAACTAGTTGTGTGACCTTGGGCAAGTCACTTAACCCCAATTGCCCTGCCTTCCCCCCTCCTTTCATGGACCACTCGGGTACCGGTCCCAAGTGAGAGCAAAGAAGTGATAAATTAACCAGGTGGGTAGTTCATAGGAAAGAACTCCATTTAATGATTCTTTGAGCAAGGTTTTTATAGAGCAAAATGATATAGAAAGATAAAAGGACTCAAGTTTTACTATCATTGTCTTTAGTCTGTTGTATCCTAGAACTAAAATTTGATAAGGAACATGTTCTTTAGGTGCCTGAAGTCTGGGGGCAAAGGCTTTGATGTTAGCATCCCCCAAAAAAGTCCTTTTAAGTGTATCCCTGGGGGTCCCAGGGAACCAGCCTACACAAGAAGCTGCCAAGCCACATCTCGAGGGGTCCTAATTAGGGCAAGATTTTTCTCTGAATCCTGGATCAGGCCTCCTTGGCTCCCCACACCCTCCAAAAATGTTTAAAAGTAAAAAAGGAAGAAGAAGAAATGTAAAACATAAGATAACACCTTCTGCAGGAAGGTGTTTTCTCTGTTAATTATATCCTATTTAACTTGGAGATAGCGTGTTTTGTATGCATTTGTTTGCATATTGTCTCTCATGTAGGTTATAAATTCTTTGAAGACCAGGACTGCCTTTTTCCTCTTTTTGTATCCTCAGCACTTAGCACAATGCCTGGTATACATTAGACACTTAATAAATGTTTACTGACTGGTCCATTTCCCACTTCTTAACCCTCTAAATTGTAAGCTCCTTGAGGACAAGTTCTGTGTTTGTCCTCTTTTTATATCCCTAGTGTTTAACATAGTGCCTGACAAACAGTAAGTGCTTACTAAATGTTTATTGTTTGATTGAAACAATGCCCAATTTGTCATATATAGGTGTACATACACATATATGTACACATATACATATATATGTATGTACACACATATATATATATATATATATATATGTACTTCTTTGTATGTAATTGCTTCATGTTGTCTCCCACAATTAGACTGTGAGCATTTTCAGATCAGGGACTGTCTTCTGGCTCTCTTTCTGTTCTCAGCACTTAGCATCATGCCTGGCACACCAGTAGGTGCTTAATAAATGCGACCAGCTTGATTGAGTTTTAAAAATATTTTGCAGACCTCATACAAAAGCTAACTGTTGTGGTGGTGGCTGTTTCTTGTGGAATATCACACTAAAACAAGAAAGGAAAAAAAGGTTTTAGATGGGGTAATACAATGAGGCAAATGCACTATGATAAAATTTCAATTATTTGATATTTGGGATGGACAAAATTTAAGAGCGAGGAATGTAAAACCCTAAACTTTAATTTAAAAATCAGCTGCACAAATATAATACACATCAGGCAATATTAGACAATTCTTGGAGAAAGGGAAGCTCTGTGGGTTTGAATGGATTTGCCGTGAATATGAGCCAATAGTGTTTCAAAGAAGAGCAAAAAACTAATTTAACTATAGGCTACATTTTCATAAATTAAGTGCCTCCAGTAAGAAAAGTGCTAGCCCTGTTTTTCCATGCCCTGGTTAGGCATCATCTAGAGAATGGGATTCTTTCCTGAGTGCCGCATTCACTAGGATTAACACATTCAGAGGAGGACAACCAGCGTGGGGGAGGTGGGTACTGAAGCCTATGCCATGTAAGAATTGAAGGAACTGATGCTTTTTAACTTGCTAAGGGAAAGACTTAGATATGGGAGAGGGAGTTGGAATTGAGATCTTTCTTCATGTGTTTGAAGGACTATGAAACAGGGATTCAACTCTTTCTACTCAGAATTAAAGGGCAAAACTTTCAGAATAGATCATTTTAGCTCATTATAAAGAAAAAAATTTTCTAATAGTTGAACCTATCCAAAAATGAGATGGACTGTCCCAGGAGATAAGGGGTCCTCTTTCAGTGTAGGTCTTCAAATAAATATATGTATTGTAGAGAAGATTCCATTTTAGGCATTTATTGGACTGAATGTTGTCTGAGGTCATCTCCTCCAGCTCGGAGATTCTGGAAATTTTTTTGTGACCTTCAGCAAGTAATTTTACTTTCTTAGGCCTCTGTTTCCCTATTTATAGAATGAAATACTCTTTCTAGGTGCCTTTAAATTGTAATGTTGTAAGATTTACTTTTATTCTAAATGTAGGTTCGTCAGGCATCCAGCTAGTTCAATCCAACTAAGCAATTCATTCTTTTCTTTGGATTTCTACTTTCTCTATTTCATTTATTTTTCACAATGCTTTGCAAATTATTTTAGCTATTCTCGTTCTTGTCTTTTCTTCCTGTGGAAGACTTTTACCTTTCTTTAGGGTTAACTGCACATTTTCCATAGCTTCTAGCACACTGAGTAGGTACTCAATAAACATTTGTTTCATGGTTGAATGAATTAATGATTGGCTTTTCCAATTGGGCCATCTGTGTGGATCAGTTCAATGTAATTATCACCAAATGTCCACTGACCTCCCCTGTCAGACTATGGTATAATGAAAAGAGCATAGGGAACTACAGCAATTTGAGGGACATTCTTGAACCTAGAGAACTCTGGAGAGGTCAGGCAGGCAGGGTTCTGGTTTTGTCTGAAACCTGACAATTAGTAAGAGTTCTTAGTTTTCTGTGTTGTTTTTGACCCCTTTGTGTCAATGAAGCCTATGGAACCCTTTTCAAAGTAATTTAAATGAATAAAGTAACATACATAGAATTACAAAAGAAACCAATGACATTGAAATATAGTTATCACTTTGTTTTAAGTTCACAGATCCCAAGTTAACATTCCCTGCTGTAGGTCATGTCCTATCTCCTTTGGGAGTTTGAGAGAAGGCTCAAAATATTTTTCACACCCAATACCAATACTGAATTGGATTCTCTCCTCTTTTGTCCCTTTCCGTATCTGAAGGGCTGGAATTGGAGATTATGTCCCAGCCCTGCTATAGTGTTCCCATAAGATGATTGTAGCCTGATTGTGACCTCTGTCATTTAGCTAACAGATAGCTACCTTTAATTAATTTGGTTGGCCCAATATGGGGGAGGTCTATTGTGCTAATAAATGGAACTGGTTTATTGGATTGCATCTTGGTAAATTAGCATCTTCATTTAAAGCAGTATATCAGTGTCTTCACATTCATATAGTACTTTAAAGTTTTGAAAATCTGTATACATATACGAGCTCATTTAGTCCTTGCAATGATTTTGTGAGGTAGGTGCTATGGACTTATCTTGGTTTTACAAATGAGGACGCTAGAGTTCAGAGAACTTAGGCTATTTGCCCATGGTAACACTAGGAGGAAGGATGTGAGAGAGGAATTGAAACCATCTTCTTGATTCTAATTATAGCACTCATGCAATACTGTCTATCTATCTAAACCATTGACTAAAACTTACATGAAAAACTTGTTTTGGGTTAGATGAGTTACTTTAGGAAGCTAATTAGAGAAATGCAAGTTCAATGGGAATCTGCCCAAGTCTAATTAAATTTGAAGTATCAAATACAGTTCTGGGTTCCTTACTTTAAGAAAGGCATTAATAACCTGGAAAGTGTCCAGAAGAGAGCAAGCCATTTGATGAAGGTCCTTGAGACCATTCCATGTTAAGATTGGTTGGAGTAACTAAGCATATTTAGCCTTAAGAAGAGATTCAAGACTGAGCAGAACTAGAAGAACACTTTACATGGTAAGAGCAGTATTGTTAATCATGATCAACTATGAAACTTAACTACTCAGGTCAATGCAATGATTCAAGACAATTTCAAAGGACTCATGATGAAAAATGCTATCATCCTCTAGAGAGAGAGCTGAAGAACTCTTGAGTGTAGATTTAAGTATATTGTTTCTTGCTTTCTTCATTTTTCTTGCTTTTCTGTAGCATGGTTAATATAGAAATGTGTTTTACATGACTTCAACATGTATAATGGGTATCATATTACTTGCCTTCTCAGTGGACAAGGCTGTTAGGAATGAGAGAATTTGGTATTCAAAAATGAATGTCAAAAACAAATTTAAATAAGTAAATAAAAAGAAATTTTCAGAAAACAATTCAAGGCAGGGGATATGATTCTCTGTTCAAGTATTTGAAGCAGTGTTATGTAGAAAAGAGATTATATTTGTGTCTGGCAATAGAAGAAATAAACAGTAACAATGTGTATAAGCAGCAAAAAAAACTAAATTTGGAGATGATGGGGGGGAGGGATAGCATGGGAACTTTTCTTAATAAGTAGAGATCTTCAGACAAATTCTAGAAGTAGTAAGCATCCATCACTGGAGTTCTTCAAGCAAAAGCTGATGCTATTTGCTGAGTCAACATTCTAAATATGAGTAGATTCTTGTCCATTAGACTAAATGACTTCTGAGTTTTTTTCTGAGATTATGTAACTCTCTGGTTCTAGTAAACCTACTCATTCAAATGGATGAGGCACTAGAATTGGTATCAGAAGGATCTGGGTTCAGGTACTGCCTTATATATCAGCTAGTTCTATAACCCTAGAAAAGTCATTTTATCTCTTTGTAGTTTGATTTCTTCATCTATAAAACTTGGGTGGAGGATTAGCATCGAATGTTCCTTTTATCTCAAAATCTGTGATCTGTAACTTTTGATAACTCTCTTTTGTTACATTTCTCCCTTTGTTTGCTATAAGCATTTTCATGACATCCAAATAAAGATAATAGTCAGTTAATAGATATTTATTAAGCACTTATAATGTGTCGGGCACTGTGCTAAGTACTGGGGATACAAAAAGAGACGGAACATAGTCCCTACCCTCAAGGAGCTGATAATCTAATGAGGGAGACAATAAAATGAGTATATGCAAGCAAGTTATATGTATGTAGGATAAATAGGAAATAATTAAGAAGGGAAGGCACTAGAATTAAGAGAGGCTTGGAAAGACTTGCTGTAGAAGATGGGATTTTAGCTGGACTGGAAGTCAAAAAGAATGGAGATCAAGAAGGAGAACAGGGGTGGCTAGGTGGTGCAGTGAATAGAGCACCTGCCCTGGAGTCAAGAGGACCTGAGTTCAAATCCGGCCACAGACACTTAACACACACAAACACAAAAAAACTAGCCATGTGACCTTGGGCAAGTCACTTAACCCCAACTGCTCTTCAAAAAAAAAAAAGCAAGAAAGAGAACATTCCAGGCATAGAGCACAGCTAGTGAAAATACTTAGAGATGAGTTGTTCATGGAACAGCGTAAGAAGCCAGTGTCATCAGACAGAAGAGTGCTTGGGAGGGAGGGAGGTGTAAGAAGACTGGAAAGGTTGAAGGAGGCAAGGTTATGAAAGCTTCTTGATGTCAGATAGAAGATTTTGCATTTGATCCTGGAGGGATCCCCTGGGGTTTTTTGGGTAAAAGGGTGACATGGTCACCCTTGGAAAATCCCTTGGGTGGCTTGATGGAGGATGGAATGGATCTTAAGAGAAGAATGTGATATGGACTATCAGAATGAATTTCAAGTAATACTCAGAGAGTGATTATTGGCTTCTTTATTTTGTTTAAAAAGCAGGTTTGAGTAAAAGATAAAAATGGTTCCGAGATGAGCAATTAATTGAATTTAGGAAACTCTCAGAGGTACTAAGATTGGTGTGACTTGTCTATGAACTGTATTTATCAGTAAAACCCAGCAGACAATTACCCATAAATTACTTTGAGTCTAATAAAAAGTGGCAGCCTCCCTCTATAGATAAAAAGGTTTCAGTAAAGGGTCTCTGCACCTGAAGCACCAGAGTGGTAATTTTGATTTTTGTCAAAATTAAAACTCCCACCACCACCACCCAATGCCACAGCAGTGCACCTTGGTAAGAATCCAGCCACCTCCTATGATAAAATGTCAGCTGACTCATTCAAATTGAGGCCTTTTGCCAGCTCTAATTCAAAGTGAGTTCAGTAACCTCAGTTCATATCCAAGGTAGTGGTACTAAATAATATATCCAGTAATAATAAATATTCAGTGGTAAATAAATCTGACTGAAGGTCAGGACATTCACAAAGAGCCAACCATAGCAGGAGGCAAGGACCACATTCTTCCACTTCTCCCAGGTACGTCCCTTAAGCACATCCATCCTCTCTTCTCTTTTCTCGAGTCCTCTCCTTCCCTCTTTTCTCTGTCCATCCACATCTTGTCCTTCTCATTTAGACTTCACTCTCTTATTTTCTCTTTGCTTTTTTCCACATGAATCTGCCTTTAACATTTTTGCCCTAGGGTAAACTATTTCCTCATTTCCTTTCAACATCTTTCTCAGGCCCATTTCTATCCTGCTGCTTGTCACCCTGTTCTCATCTTTTACTGGTAAATGCATCCCTTTCTGTTATCTATCTTCTTTACATGTGTGAAACAGGAAATATAAAAGGCTCCTTCACATATAGAGCTTTAGAGATCACCAACAATTTGTCAGTGTTGAAATAAGGCTAAGAAAGCAGAGAGCAAAATGTTTCTGGAACCTTAAATATATGTGTTTGGTGGCCAACTTACTTTCCTAGGATCTTGGTGACGAATGCCACCTGCTGTTGAAAGAGATTTTAGCAGTCTCAAAAATGAACATTACCAGGTGGTTCACTACTTCACAGAATAACATAATTTGAAGTACCCTCAGCAGATTCTAATTCCAGTTGATGTAAGAAAAGAATCTTCACTATAACAAATACGTAAAATTATTGTCTAACTTGTACTTGAAGACTCCAAATAAGAGGAACTACCTCATCTCTTGAAGCAATCCATTCCATTTGGGGGCAGCTCTAATTGTTTGGAAGTTTTTCCTGACATCGAGGTTTAATTATCCATTTTGAAACTTTTCCCCATTACTGCCGGCTTTGCCCTCTGGGGCCTAATCCCTTCTCTGTATGACAATTCTTCAAATACTTGAAGACAGCTTTCATGTTACTTCGAATTCTTTTCTTCTTTGACCTAAACAAACCCAATTCCTTCTATAGATCCTCATGTGACATGAGTTCAAGATCTTTCATCATTCCTGGTTGCCTTCCTCTGAACATTCTCAGCTTCTCACTATTTTTCTTAAGCTATGGAACTCAGAACCAAATGCAGTGTTCCAGATGATGTTGGACAAGGGCAAAATAGTATCTTAGGATCATAGAAGTAGATCTACATCGATGTAATACAACTGTTTCATTTTGAAGATGAGGAAACTGAGGACTAGGGACATTAATTGACTTGACCAATGTTGTGATGAGAGTGTAACAAATCCTATCAATCTTTCCCACAACTCTTCCCCACATCCTCCTTGAGAGCATAGTGATATAACAGAAAGACCACTGACTTAAAATCAGAGGGACCTTCTTTTAAGTATGTGACCTTCAGCAAGCCAAGCCACTTAATTTCTCCGAGTCTCTTTAATCATCTGTCAAATGGGTGCAGTAATACACTGCCTACATCATAGGCAGTGTATTTAAATGTTAAATTTAATCAGAATCATAGGATTGGTGATCTAGCAGCTATTAAATGCTAAAAATAGTGTTTTATTGATGAAAGGGAAGTGTTTACAGGTGATGAGTAAACTTAAGAGTCACATATTTGCTCATATAAAAAACTTAGCCCTTAAAATCCAATGGGTCTGCATGACTTTTATAGGAATCTCCCATTTTCAAATCCAACCCAATGAGCATTTATTAAATAGCTACTGTATGCAAAGTAATAGGTGGTAAGTGTTTGGTGGGGGCAGAGATTGTCTAGACCTGTAATGTCATCAATGACAAAGCCTCCCCTCCTAACATAAATCAGCATCATCTCTACAAATCTTTTTTCTTTGCTTTTTGGAGGGCATTTGGGGTTAAGTGACTTGCCCAAGGTCACATTGCTAGTTAAGTTTTATGTCTGACGCCGGATTTGAACGCAGGTCCTCCTAACTCCAGAGCCAGTGCTCTATTCACTGTGCCACCTAGCTGCCCCATCTCTACAAATCTTTCACTTAGAAAATTACTTACATCAGTGAGAGGTTAAGTAAATTGCCCTGGGTCAGATGGCAAATATGAGTCAGAAGTAGGATTTAAACCCAGGTCACTCTGGCACTGAGGCATGCTCCCTTTCCACTATGCCAAGGTACATATAGGGGCTGATGAATCAAACAATATATAATAGTTTTTTCTTTCATTCTACTAGAGAAGTCCAACATGTAAATATATGTCATGATCATGATCATTTGAGTATGCACATATCCTTAACTAGGACGTTATTTAAAAGACAGGGAATGATTTGATAGCCCTGAAGTAAAGTGCAAAAGCACTTCCTTATTCCATGTCCCTTTTTATCACATAACCCAGTATGTTCTGTACACTGCCTTTGAGAAGATCACAGTAGAATGGTATCCCTTCAAAACTCAGTTTTCTTGTTTAGCTTTTGTCTGAAAATTAAATCCCCAGACCAAACATAAAAAAGTGAAAATAGGCATTTTAAAACCTGGCTAATGAAATGAAAACAAAATACAAAGACCCATCAATGAAAAATGGAAAAGTTGCGCAATACCATAGTTGCATTTTCTTCATGGTCAAGAAAGTATACGTGATATTAAGAATAAATATTCCTCATCCTTCTATATTCCCAAGCTTCTCATTTATATTTGTATATTTCCTTGCTATAAAATATAGCATTTTGTCTTATTAGCTCACTGTTAATAATGGCTTGATCTTAATATCAACCAAAAGAAAAATCATCAGATCTCACATTTACATAGCACATGAAGGTTAGCAGATTGCTTTCCTCCGAACAACCTTCTCAGGTAGAGTGGGAGGATTTCTGATCATCAAAGGATCATAGATTTAGAGGTAGATGTGACTTCAGAGTTCTAAACCAACTGTCTCGTTTTACAGATGAATAAACTGAGGCCCAAAAAGGTTAAGTCATGCTCAAAACATGACAGAACCAGAATTCAAATTCGGGTCCTCTGACTCTGAGTTCAGCTGTCTTTCCATTGCAAGAGATATGACTTGCCCTCTATAATATCTCACTTGGTGATTTTATTTCCTTTGGTAGGTTCTATTATCATGTCTATACCTATGGATCCTAGATCTTTTTATCCAGCCCCGGTCTCTCCAAGCTCCAGTCCCATATCATTCATCAAACAGGCATTCCAAATAGAATCTTCCTTAAGAATCTCAAACTCAATGTATCGAAAATAGAACTTATCATTTACCCCCACCCACCCACCCAAAAAATACCCTTCCCTCTTCTGAATTTCCATTATTATCCAAAAACACTACCATCTTCCCAGTCACCCTCACCCTGAATATTCTCTTTTACTCCTAATTTTCACTCATCCCATATATCCATCAATTGCTAAATCTTTCCAATTCAGCCTTTACAACACCTCTCGTATTGGTCTCCTCTCCATTTACACAACCTCCATCCTAGTTGTTGCTGTCATTACCACCTCTCACCAGGACTATTTCAAAAACCATCTCAGTGATCTTCCTGCCTCATGCCTCTCCCAATCAACTGCCATAGCTATCTTCCTAAAGGCCAGATCTGACCATGTCATTCCTTAGGCAAGGAACTCCAATGATCTCTTATATCTTTTAGAATCGAATTTAAAATGTGATATTTAGCATTTAGAGTCCTGTACAGCCTAGCTCCTTCCAACCTTCCCAATCTTCTTGAACCCTTCCATATACCCCATATCTTAACCATACTGCCCTATTTCTTATTCATCATACACTATGCCTATCTCTCTTCTCCATGCCTTCTCATTAGCCTTTCACCATGCCTTGAGTGCTCTCCCTTCTCAGCTCTGCCTTTTAAATTTCCCTGTCTTCCTTCAAAATTCAATCCAAATCCTACCTTTTACAAGAGATCTTTTCCAGTTCCCCAAGTAGCTAGAGTCTCCTCTCTAAGGTTACCTTCCATGTACTCTGGATGTATGTTTTATATGTCTGTTTATTTGCTTGCTTTCTGATTATAACGTGTAATGCCGTGCACAAGCAGCTTTCCAGAAGAATGCTACTGTGAACAGCTTTTAAGGTTCTGATTACACAGTATAGCGAACACTCTTATTTATTCCATAACAAATCAGAGCAAAACATTCACAGAAAATCAAGGTACAACATTCACAGTGTTACAACTTATCACAGATAATCAAAATACAGCATTCACAACAACTTATCACAGAAAATGGCCACATAATTTCCACCACACTGGTCACAAAGTTTTCAACAAAAATAATCATTTAGTAACTTAATCATTCAATCATCCTTAAAGAGGTTTGCCTCCTCAAGGAACACAAAATACAATAGTCAAATTTTTCCACTCATGGCATATACAGTTAACTCAGTCAGTCACTTATTCAGTCATCAATCATTAAGTACAATCATTTAGTCAATCAATCATTCAATCATCCTTCATCATTCACTATTCAATCATCAGAAAATACACAGACTCTCTACCTCTAGGTCACTAGTAAATTTACAATTTCTCAGTCAGTACACAGTTTCCAAGTAAAGTCTTCTTTCAACTTGGCTCAGGGTGGTTTCTCAGATTCCCTGGATCACCTTCCATGGTCTCAGATCCTACCTGGATTCACCAAACTGTCACCTGGGTTCAAAGGCAGACAGTTCCCAGGTCCTTGCCCAGATCTCTGTGCAGTTCCTGCTCCACATTGGTGCTTACAATGTCTAGTCTATCTCAAATCCTTCACAGTCTGTTCCTGGGAAGCCAAGGCTTAACAAAGCCACAAACAGTTTCATGCAAAGCACCAGGATCACAGTCATATTTCCTCAGTCTTTGGCAGCTCCAGTTGGCCCTTGGAAATCCTCAGCAGCTCCTCAGCAGCTCCAACTGGCCCTTGGAAATCCTTAGCAGCCTCAGCAACTTTGGATGGCCCTCAGACTCAGTAGAAGTTTCAGCTGGTTCCAAGAATCAAAAATCATTCCATCCAGGTTTTCAAAATCAAAATCATTCTCTCCAGCCTGGGGAAGAAAAAGAGGGAGGGGGGATTTCCTCTTCAGCCTCCCCAGTGGCAGCAGCTTCTGTCTCCATGGTGTTTGCTCCAAGATCTGTTTCAGGTACCAATTTTAATTTTTCTCCTCAATTCTCAGTCCAGCCACATGATGTATTCTATCAGATTAGTAGTTTAGCAGCCCAGCCTCCAGATGCTGCTGAGAGAAATTCTCTCCTTCTCCAGTGGCATCAACTTCTGCCTCCAGATGCTTGTACCAAGAAATTCCAACTCTCCATCTCTGGGTTTTTCCTTATAAACAGTATTGCCCCTCCCTGTTAAATCAGCAACAGGTGACAGGAGCTCATACCTTCTGTTTCTTTAACAGAGGCTTAATCTAAACTAGGTGCTAAGTACCTCTTAGCTTAGCAATACAAAAGGAACTTCAAATCTCATTACTGTTACAGAATGTAAGCTCCTTGAGATCAGGGACCATCTTTGCCTTTCCTTATATTCCTACAACACATGTGCCCAGCACACAGAGATAAAGCCTGAGTCTGTGATCTTATTGGTATAGGGAAGACTGAAGTGAAAAAACAAGGGGAGTTAGGTGACTCATTGAATAGAGTAGTAGGCCTGAAGTCAGGAAAATTCTTCTTCCTAAGTTCAAATCTGGCCTCAGATACTTACTAGTTATGTGACCCTGAGCAAGACACTTAACCCTGTTTGCCACAGTTTTCTCATCTGAAAAACAAGCTGGAGAAGGAAATTGCAAACCACTCCAATATCTTTGCCAAGAAAATCCATATCAAGTCACAAAAAGCTGGACACAGCTAAAAATGATTGAACAACATCTAAGGATGAAGAAACTGTATCTACCAATGCAGAATCTTTGCAATTTGTGGTTTTAAAGAATAAAGTCATTTAACCTCTTAATACTCTAGGCCTGACACATAGTAAGAGTTTAATAAATAATTGTTGATTAACTTATTAATAATGTGCTAAGCATTTTGCAAACAACATAGACAAATCTAGTCCTTTCCATTTTAGCATTTGCATTAGTGTGTCTGGTGCATGACAAGATGCATGACTGATATCCCTCTGTCCAAAATGATTTTACCTTTGGCCTTGGATCTATTTTTTGTAGCTACACCTGTTCTTTTTAGAACCTGTGATATTGTAACCATCTTCTCATTGGCTGGTCATTGTCACTCACATCTATGTTTTAAAAGTTTGAGAAACATAATTTCTGGGTAATTAGTCATTTTACTAATAATACCAACATTTTAATAAAAAGAGGTCAGGGCACTCTCAAATGCCAAAGAGAATCATGAAGGCAGCCTCACTGCTTAAATGACCCTTTGGGCAAGTTCTTATCATTCTATTCCCCTTCTCTGTCCATCTCCTTCCACTAAAACAATTCACAATCACGGATTCTTAGATATAGAGCTAAAAAGGATATCAGGGGTCATCTGGTTCAACCACTACTTTTATAGCTGTATAACTGAGTTTGAGAAAACTTAAGTAACTTTTCCAGGGTCACACATACAGTAAATTGGAAATCTTGGATTCAGACTGAGCTCCTTCCACCCCAGGGCTACTAAAGCACAAGGATGATTTTGATTGGTCCTATATTTTTTTTTGCTTTTTGGAAGTGAAAAGGTAGGGCAGTTGGAGTTGTGACTTGCCCAAGGACACATGGCTAGTAAGTGTTAAGTGTCTGAGGCCAGATTTGAACTCAAGTCCTTCTGACTCCAAGGTCAGTGCCCTCTTCACTGTGCCTTCTACCCACCCTAGCCCTCTAATTTCTTTTTCCACAGAAATTAGCTTGAATCTTCACTGCTGATCATTTATTAGTCATTGGAATTGTGTTCCTATGAAGGCTGTTGCCTACCTGCCAGGCCAAATGATGTATTCTGTCAGATTAGTAGTAAAGAAAGATTTTCATTCTCTTCACCACCTTGGAAATAGTGTGATTGACAAGGGAAAAGGGAGGTAGGGAAAGTGAAAGTTGGTAGCTTGGGGGAGTGTTATTTGTAAACCTCTATTAGATTGTTTTTCTTGAAAAAATATCCGTTCTCATACATCTAAACTGAATCTTCCGTACCTGCCTGCATAGAGGGCTAATCTCTCTGAGGTCCTCAAATTCCATTAACATTCCTGTTTTCTTCCTCTTCCTGACCAGCAGTAAGGGAGCTTAAAATAAAAGCATCCTATGTAGCTCTCCAAGGCAGCCCTGTGTTACACAGTAACCATTGGTCATTATTCTTCATTTAATTTTTTGTTTGGTGTTCTCATCCTCGTGAGAATAGAACTAAAACACACATCTAGGAAATGGGACCCAATGTCTATTTATTGGTAAAATTGGTGGGTTGAATGATGGATCATTGTACACGTATGAGGAAATGGGGGAAACCAGGCCAGCCCTGGGCAGAACTTTAAAGCAAATAAAAATATGTGATTGATGCCTTCTCATTTTCCTTCCCCCCCATCACAGGGTCCCTGCTTCCCCTCAGAAACCCATTTTCCTACTCCATTCTTGTATCAATGGCAACTCAAATTCCTCTAGATTCTAAGGTTTATAAAGCATTTTCCTCTTAGCAGGTCAAACAAGTAGAAAATGCAAGTTGTATTATCTTTCTCATACAGACAGAAAGCAAACTCAGAGAGAGTAAATTAATAAATACCGTGCCAAGGATCACATAGTTTGTGAGAAGTCAATTAAGAATAAAACCCAGGTAGAAGGGTAGGGATAGAACCCTGAACTTGGAGCCAAGAAAACTTGAGCTCAAACAAGTCATAGACATTGACTAGTTCTGTGATCCTGGACAAGTCGCTTACACTCTGTTTGCCTCAGTTTTCTCATCTGTAAAATGGAGATAATAATATTTAACTCCCAGGATTGTTGTGAGGGGGAAAAATAAAATAATATTTGTAAAGTGCTTAGCATGGTATGGCACAAAGAAAACTTACTGATTTAATTTTTCATTTCTGACTCCAAGTCTGTGGCTCTTTCTGCTATGTTCTGAGAGACCTTAGAGAATATTGAGTCCAAACCCCTTATTTTAAATAAAGTAAACTGAGGCTGAGAGGTCAGTCACTTCAGTCTATTTCCCATATCTAGCCTTCTGCCCACTGTATCACCAGGCTCCCTCTACTAGACTATGCCGGTGAACTGTCCTAAGCCCCCTCCTACGTCAAGGCATCCACTAAAGAAATCATAGTGTTAACTTTCCCAGAGGTGTTTGCCTTGGAAAAGGAAACTGTGAAATTTAAATGAATAAAAGAACTAAGATGCAGAGAAATGAATCTTCAAACGTGGACCTGCCTATACTGTGACAAGAGGTGGAGGCCTTGCTTTCAGATGAGGTCATGTTGGGCTTCTTGCTTGAAGCCTCTCAAGACAGAAAGATAACAAATCCTTCTCAAAAGATGGGAGCTGAAGTTCCTTGGCACAGTGGAGCATTATAAATATTTATGTGGCTCTTCTAGAAATATTTTGAGATGTTCTCTGTTCTGTCAGAACAATGTGATTCTAAATTCTGAGGTACCTTTTTAATCCTTTTCCATTTTAATCATGTGTATCAAATGTTCCCAACTGGGGTCTTTGATCTTATTTTGTTTTTATTGTTGAATCATTTCAGTCATGTCCGACTCCCTGTGACCCCATTTGGGGTTTTCTTGGCAGAGATACTGGAGATGTTTACCATTTCCTTCTCCGACTCATTTTACAGATGAGGAAACTGAGGTAAACAGGGCTAAGTGATTTCCCCAGGGTCACACAGCTAATGAGTGTCTGAGGTCAAATTTGAACTCAGATCTTCCTGACTCCAGGCCCAACACTCTATCCACCTAACCTGGACCACCTAACTGCCCAAACTTTTCTTTTATATATATATTTTTTCAGGTTTTCTTTACTGTTTTTTTTTCAGGAGGGAAGACTGGGCAATTGGGATTAAGTGACTTGCCCAAGGTCACACAGCTTAGTAAGTGTTAAGTGTCTGAGGCCAGATTTGAACTAAGGTCCTCCTGACTCCAGGGCTGGTGCTCTATTCACTGTGCCACCTAGCCACCCCCCAAAACTTTTCTTTAACAAATATAATAATAACTGAATTTCAATGTAATAGGTTTACTTGGTTATCTTGTGTATCCTACAATCATTTAAAACCATTATTCCAGTAAGGGGGCTCAAAGGATTCACCAGATTGCCAAAGAGGATGATAACATAAAGAAAGTCTACAGGCCCTTAGACTAGACTCTTCTCTTTCCTTCAACTCTGTCTCACATATTATTTAATATTTCCATTGAGCAAAAATGGTTTATTCGTCTTAGAAAAATGTTTTGAAATCCCAAAAAAGGGGCAGAGAGTCAGAAAGTTGTTGCTACAGTGCTTTTAAATTATTGGTCCAAAGAACATGTTTAGTGTTTCTTCATCTTATTTCTTTCCTTTTCTGAGAGGTGTGGATTTTTTTCTTTGGACATTTAATCACTTGCAGCAATGCCTTTCCACAGAGGATTACTTTCCTTGCCTTCCCTTGGAGTCACTCCTGGTCAGACTTATTTAGACACCATTAGCACCATCATCATATGAATTTAAGTATCTCCTACTATAGTTAGAACTAAATACTAGTTTTAAAAGCATTATCAGGATAAAACTCTTTCCCATCATACACATATATACACAATGTGTGCATACATGTATATGTGTATACATATATGTGTACATGTGTGTACATATGTGTTTGCGTTGTGTGTGTGCACAAACCTCTCACATTTATGTTGTACATTAAGATGTTAAAAGAACTTTCCCCACAGCATTCTTGTGAGGAAGGTAGTGCAGGTGACAGCTCTATTTTACAAGTGATAAAACCAAGGTTTCAGAAAAGTGACTTTGCTTGGCCAATGTTAAACTGTGATAGGAACCCAGTTTTCCTTTCCTCAGATTTGGCGCTCTTCCTGCCATACCTCCCTGCCTCATTACTTAGTGCCTATTATGTGCAAGATGCCAGAACGAGCACTATGAAGTATTTCTTGATGGATTTGTGATTTCCTCAACGTGGATACTCCCTCCAACAGTTCAGATCACAACCCAAGAACATCATCTAGTTTTCTGTGACACTTGTTTATATCCTTCAATAGATATTATACCAAGAATGTAGCCCCGGGGCCTTCCCCCTAGGTCTCTCTCTCTCTCTCTTTTTTCTTTTTTTACTAGTCAAAGAGCTTTATTCCCAAGTGGTAAACTTGAGGGGGGAGGCGTGCATTTAAGCCTCCTCCTCCTCGTCACCGGTGCCGGCCCCTCCCTGGCCCTTCTTGGCATTCTTCCTCTTGACCCTGCCGCCGGGCCGCCTCCGTATGGCGAGCGCAGGGAGAAGTCGATGTGCTTCTGGGAGTCGAGGCCCACGATGAAAGAGGGGATGTTCACCACCTGCTTTCGGACCCTGATGTGCCTCTAGCGGATCAGCAGCGCGTGGTGGATGGACTTGGCCAGGCCCAGCTTGAAGACCTGCGTCTGCAGGCGCCGCTCCAGGAAGTCCTCGATCTTCAGGCCCAGGATGTAATCCAGCTTCATCTTGCCCTCGTCCAGGACGCCGATGCGCACCAGGCCGATTCGAACAGCCGCAGCTGGTCCTTCTCGTCCAGCGTGAGCAGCTCCCTCGCAGCCTTGCGGATCTTGGCCAGCGTGAACTTGACCCGCCACACCTCGCGCTTGTTGTGGATCCCGTACTGGCCGATCAGCTTCAGCTCCTGGTCCAGGCGCGACTTCTCGAAGGGCTGCCGTGGCATCACATACGTCTTCCGACAGACCCAGCTCCTGGCGACCGGCATCTTGGCCTAGCGGGACTGTGTGGCCCGCGCCTCCTTCACAGTTCTCAACCAGCGGGGAAAGGCCCCTAGGTCTCTTGACAGTAGATGCATACTAATGGAGTGGTGAGCTCCTGGTATTTCCCTCTCCTCACATGACCAGTCCACCTCCTTTGCCGGGTGATGCACATTTTGGGTGATACCCTTTGGGTCGATTCTCCTCTGTAATTCCTCATTACTAATAGAATCCTAGTGATTTAGGACTGCAAAAAACTTAAGTAGTTTTATTATCCAATCTTTCATTTGACGGGAAAAAAAAACAGGTTACAAACGTTTAGTGACTTGCTCAAAGTTACACACATAGCAAATTTTGCTTCTTTGCCCAAAAACAATCTGCACCTCTACTGAAGCCTGCTTGTACCTCGTAAGCCCCTGCTCCACTGACATTTGGATGAGCCTCATAAGGACTAGTATTCCATAAATAGAAGCCAGCCAGCATCTCCAGAAGAAATTTGTTGTTAAAAGGCAGGACTTTAATTTATTTTGGGGTTTGAGGTGTTGGGGTTGGTGTTTTTTGGGGGTGTGCAGATCACTTAAAATGTTGCATTCTTTTCCAAAGTTGATTCAGTCTACTCCCTTCATTGGACAGATTTATTGACCATAACTAGTCTATACCCAAGAACAATCAACCATTTACCAAACACGTATTAAGCATACATCTGCTATGTGTCAGGCATTTATGTGAAACACAGGACAAAAAGCAAATACAAAAGCAAAAATAGTTCCTGCCCTTAAGGAGTTTACATTCTAATAAGGGAAACAAAATATTTGCAAATTAGTACATGTAAGATCAAAACAGAGTAGATGGGAGGTAGCTTTGAAGGAGAAGGCACTAGCAGCTGAGGGGAACAAGAAAGGATTCTTGCAGAAGTGAGACTTGAGTTAAGTTTTGAAGGGAACTAAAATTCTCAGAGATAAAGATGAGGGAAAGCTTTTACCCTACTACAGCTCAGAGCCTCTGAGCTCAAAGGATTCCCTAGACTTAGCCTCGCCAATAAGAGGCATTGCAGCCATGTACCACCATGTTCTGCAAAGGTCCTCCTAAAAATTCTATAGAGATAGAAAAGAAAGTATATTGATCAGACTTTATTGATATTTTCTTAGTCACCCTTTTTAACATAAGATATAATTTTTTACACAGATTCTGTATCATCCCCCTCCCTTTTTTCTTTTAAATAGTTTCTTTTTTTTAATTACATGTAAAGACAATTTTTAACATTCATTTTTTGAGTTCCAAATTTTTGCGTGCTCTCCCTGCCCTTCTTCCTTGATAAGATGGTAAACAATTTTATATAGGTTACATTTGTACAATCATGTGAGATATGTTTGCATAATGTTGTATCATTCCCTTTTAGAGCTTTCTTTCAAGTCTATTCCTTGGTGTTTTCAAAATCATATCTCTGCATATCCTTCACTTGAGATAGCTAGCCCTACTTCTTTTTCCGTCTTTATTTTCATTCTTGAAATTTCTCCTTTCTCAGGTAGTATATGTTAAAGTGCAAATGTATGTGTGGTGGTGGTGTCAGGGAAACCACTGTCTTTGATAGAAAAAAAAAGTTGACAGACATCTTTACTGATCTTTTCCATTTTAGTGGTGAAGATTCACTGTTATAACATATGTAATCTGCTTTACAAATTTAAATAGCCTTAATAACAAACTTAAATAACAAAATAAATTGCTAGATATTATTATTAGTACTTTGGTTAAACTTCTTTAGTTTAGATAATGATTATTTAGTTCCTTTGTTTCGTAGACAATGACAATTAGACAGTGATGACATTACACATCAGTGTCTTTTATACATTCCCTGTATCATCAGCTTCAAAATCAATCATCAGAATGTGTCTCCTTGGAGTTACCTCAATGGTATACTATATCTTCTCATTTTTATTTTTTTTTTCTCATTTGGTATTAATTCTGTGCTTTAGTCTACTAAGTTAATGATCCAGGTTTTCACAGATGACCAATTTAGAAATGACTCCTACGTTTATCACTATTTGGTTCCCATCTGTTGAAATGGTAACAGTTTCCTTTTTTTGCAAGGTTATTTGCTCTATGATACATGTCACAGAGCAAGACTGAGGGAAGTAGATATGTGTATTACATGGTCTCTGCCTCCATGAAGCTTACAGTGTAGTTGGAAAGGCGGAACACATACACACACACACATAAAATCACATAAATGATAAATACCATGTGGCATGGTGACTAGATGGCTAGCCTTAGACCCAGAAAGACCTGGGTTCAAGTTCAAACACAGACACATCTTTTCTCTGTGACATGAGCAAGTCATTTAATTTGCTAATACTCCCAGGTAATCCTTTTGGACTGCAAGTTACAGACAATTTTTCTGATCTTCATTTGTGTGAGAATTTTCCATTTGTGAAGTTCTTCACATGAATGAAGTCATAGCTATAAACCAAGGAAATAACAGAGCCAGGTTGCATCAGCTAAGAGTCAAAGGAGAAGTCAAATAGGGACCAGGATACAGGAGTTGAGATGGGAGAAAACACCAGTGCCTGGTGATCTGTTTTAAATTCTTACCTTTCTCGTTTTTTCTTGTTTTCTTTTATTATGGTAAAATTTGAGAAATCATTTTTAAGTGATACAAGACTCCCACAAAAATGTTCAAATAAACTTCTCCCCAATGAAGATAAATATTAACAGTAAGAGAGACTAAAGAAGCATCCTATATCCTTTCCTCCCTTATCCCTTATCCCTTATCCTTCAGAAGTCCTCTGGAAACTGAAAAATAGTATATAGCCTCTCTTTCCTTCCTTCCAAGGCCAACTCCAATGTCACCAGTTTCATAACAACTTCCCTCATCCCTCTTATTGAAAGTAATCCCTGGGTGGCTGGGTGGCGAAGTGAATAGAGCACTGGCCCTGGAGTCAGGAGGTACTGAGTTCAAATCCAGCCTTAGACACTTAACACAAAAAACTTGCCGTGTGACCTTGGGCAAATCACTTAATCCCAATTGCCCTCCAAAAAGCAAAAAGAAAAGAAAAGAAAGTAATCCCTTCTTAATTTTTTTTGTTTTCTTTACTCTCTATGACACACTACCTTGTATAAGGTGTGTGCTGCCCATGTAAGGTGCAGATGTCCTCATTGGATGTCAAAATGTATTATGCCCATATCTCTAGAGATGTTGAATGATAGAAACTTTCCTACCTCTCTCTAAGGGACATTGATTCCTACCTTGAGGAGGACCAGAGAAGAAGTCTTGAGACTGCCCTCTCAAATTGTCTGAGAAAGGAGTACTAGATTAGAATTATGTGTTTCTGCCTATGTGGGTATTGCTGGGCTAAGAACACAATGAGTTCAAATCAGAAAGTTAATGTCCTGGTTACAATTAATGGGGGAGGGGACCCCAAGTTTGTAGTCACTGTTTTGGTCCTTTCCCACCAAACAATGGTAACAAAAAAGACCATCCAAGTCTTTTTTTCTGAGTAAACACATTTTTCAAAGCAAATATTAAACAGACATTGGAAAAGATATACAGATTAGAATAAAGCAAAAAAACAAAAACAAAAACAAAAGTAAACGATCTCTTCCTCTGGGAGCAAGATACGGTAGCTTGACCAAGAAAGAATTCCCAATCTCACCCAAGGGGAAATTCTGCTAAGACTCTAGGAAGGGAAGTAGGAAATCAGGTACACGTGGATGAGTTGTCTTCTTCTCCGTATTTGCATGAGAGTTTGTCTTTTTCTTCTCCCTGGAGTAGGTTTCAAGAGATTCTGGTACCACAAGTGTTTGTTTGAAAGGAGGAGAAAGGATTATCCCTATCTCTAGAAGCTTTCTGGTCAACTCTGCTCTTCACTCAGACACATTAGGATCCTGTCAATAGATTCCCATTCAAAATGTTCCAAACTGGACTGGAAATCCAAGAGACATTTATATTATACTTATTTTTTCTGTAAAATTTTCCTATTAGATTGACTCATTAATTTCACAACACTCAAAGGGCATTTATTAAGAATTTACAAGAGAGCACTCTGAAAGGTCCTGGGAAGAAAAAGAGAATTTAGGCCTTGTCCTCTCTGAGGGCATTTGTGTTTAACCTTTATATCTGCACGATATAGCACCATTCCTTGCAGATGTGGATAGGGAGTGAACCTGTGATTTTATTGGTATAGGGAACTCCCAGGTGAGGATATTCCCTCTTCAAATACAGGGCAGCACCTTCTCTGCAACTTTTAGTCTTAGATGGTTGCCTAGAACACTGAGATATTAAGCGACTTGCCCAGGATCACCCAGTAAGTATGTATCAGAGGAATTAATTGAATGTGAATTGAATTGAACTGAACTTTAAGGTCTTTCTCACATACTTACTCTTGTTCAGGTTATTGATATATTCCTCATGGTCCCTAATACACTATAAACTCTTTGAAGACAGACACCGAATCACATTTTTTTCCCTAATCTTTATTTTTGTTGTTGTTCAGTCACTGTGTGTTTGACTCTTCATGACCCCATTTGGAGTTTTCTTGGCCAAGATACTGGAGCAATTTTCCATTTCCTTCTCCAAAGAATTAAGGCAATCAGAGATTAAGTGACTTGCCCAGGGTCACACAGCTAATAAGTGTCTGAAGACAGATTTGAACTCAGATCTTCCTGACTCCAGGCCCAGTGACATATCCAATGAGCCCCCTAGCCACCTAGTCTTTATACCCTCAACACTCTATAAAAAATTTTGTATAGAGTGCTGTTGGTCCATTGTTTAGTCACATTCATCACTGTATGACATCATTTGTCCATGGAGTTTTCTTGGCAAAGATACTGGGGTGGTTTGCTATTTCCGTCTCCATTGTGTCCCCATTTTGCAGATGAGAAACTGAGAAAATAGGGTTTAAGTGATTTGCCCAAAGTTGTACAGCTAGTCTGAGGTCAGATTTAAACTCAGATCCTCCTGGCTACAGGCTCAGTGCTCTTTCCACCATACCACCCAGCTGCCCTTGTATAGAGTACTTAAAATATGAATTGAGTTAAAATTAAATAAGTTCAATTTATTTTAATTATTTTAGTTCCTTTTGCACTTACAATCTTTCCAACACATTTCAAGATTTACTTATATGTAATGAGGAACTATGTAGTTTTATAAGTACTGATCTTCTCTCCTTAATTAGACTATAAATTCCTTGAGAGAAAGAAGTATGACATCATCATTTGAATACCCTGTAGTATCTTGCATAGCAAGGCAGTTAGAGAACTTTCAATAAATATGTATGGATTGGCCACTCATCTCTTCAACATAAATAAAGCCAGAAAACTGGTAGTTACCTTGTCCTAGGTTGTGATTTTTTTCTCTACTCCAGGCTATTTGGTTACTTAATTCAATGCTGCAAACATTGTTAAATGCCTATAATGCATAAGCACTTGCCTGTTTTTCAGTTAGGTTCTTCCTGTGCCTTTCCCAGAATGCATATCTCTCTTCACTTTCTGTCTCTTTTTCTTTATCCCTCCCTCTCCCTTCTTCCTCTCTCTCCCTCTCCTTCTCACTCTTCTTCCTCTGATCCCATTGTCCATCTTTCTGTATCTGAAAACTTTCTTACTATAAAGTAAGATTTAATGCCATGTAGATCTCTGCATCTCCACAAGATCTGAAGAGAAGGGTCTTATTGATTTTTTTTTATTTACCATCTACAAACATTGCTTGGGAAAGGTGTTGGATTTGGAGCCAAGGAAGCTTGAGTCATAATCCCAGCTACCCTATCAAGTATTTGTTTGACCTTCTGCAAATCACTTCCCCTTTTTGAGTCTCAGTTTCCTCATCTAGCAAATGGCAGGATGGGACAAGTTGATCTCAAAGGTCTGTTCAGCTCTAAGTCTTAGGTCTCTATGATGACTTCCAGGTAACTTTCATTCTTTATCCAAACTTAATTGTGATAACATTTTGAAAGGGTGAATTCTTTTAGCATGAGATAAGCTTGAAAGCTTGCATCAGCACCTCTCAGAGTGGCCATGGGGGAGAGAACCAGTGTGATCCATGACCAAGAGCTTAAGTTGCATGATCTTTTCCTGTCATTTCCTGGCAGTACCTGTGGCAAAAATGTGATGACTACACAATCCTGCAGAATAGAGAACAATGTGTCTACCTGGACAGCATCGGCATGGATCCATTTCATTTTTCCTCTTTTTGTAATCCTCAGTTTTGGGAGCTATAAAGCTACACATGCTCAGCTTTCCAGAGGACTGCTGCTGTGAACAGCTTTTCAAGGTTTTGATTACACAGTATAGTGAACATTCTATTTATTCAATAACAAATCAGAGCAAAACATTCACAGAAAATCATGGTACAGCATTCAGAATGTCACAACTTATGACAGAAAACCAAAATACAGCATTCATCATGTCACAACTCAACAACTGTATCATTAAAGTGGCCACAGTGGTCATGTAGTTTTGAACAAAGTACAATGATTTAGTCAATCAATTACTTGGTAACTCAATCATTCAATCATAAAGTACAAAAGGTCAAAGTCCTCCACTCATGGGCACACTAAGTTACAAATCAGTCACTATTCAGTCATCAGTCACTATTCAATCATTCATCACTACTCAGCCATCAGTCACTACTCAGTACCCTCAGTACCCTTGGGAAATACACTGGCAAAATTCTCCACCCCTAAGTCACAGTAAATCATAATCTTCTTAGTCAATACACAGTATCCAAGTGTAGTCTTCTTTCAGCTTGACTGGAGGCATGCTTTCAGCTTCCCTGGATCCCCTTCCATGATCCCAGTCCCTGCCCAGATTCACCAAAATGTCACCTGGGTTCAAAGGAAGACAGCCCCGAGCTCCTTGTTCAGCTCTCCATGCAGTTTCTGTTCTACACTGAAGCTCACAGTGTCTAGTCCACCTTAAATCCTTCATAGTCTCTATTTCTGGGAAGTCAAAGCTTAACAAAGCCACAAACAGACAAAGTACTGATACCACAGTCATGTTCACTCTGGCAGCTCCAGCTGGCCTTCAGAATTTCTCAGCAGCTTGGCTGGCCCTCAGAAGAAGCTCTACTACTACAAGTTCCCAGGAAATTCTGACTTTTTTTAACAGAGGCTTAATTTGAAACTAGGTGCTAAGCACCTCTTAGCTTAGCAATACAAGGGGATCTTCAAATTTCATTACTTATTACAGGGGCTTAGGGATCAAAGACCTTTTTGATAAGGAGTTAGTCTAGTAAAGAGCAGCAAAAAGAGCTCTAGTATTGTTTGAAGAGGTAGGTTTGAAGTCCAACTCCTCTCACTTGAATAATGAAGATATAATGTCATCCAATGGATAAAGCTCTGGATAGAGAGTCAGAAAGACCCAAGTTTAAATCTTACATCAGCAACCTGCAATGTGTGTAACTTAACCTCTCCAGCCTGATTTCCTTATCTGTAAAATGGCTGAATGAATTTAAAAGGCATTTGTTGAGTGCCTATTCTGTTCCAGCCCTGTACTTGCCAAGAGGATAGAAAGACAAAATGTCTGCCTTCAAGGAATTCACAAAATACTAGGGGGAAAAAGTATGAAGACAGAGTAAATATAGTTTTGGAGAGTGGGGAAACACTAATAACTAGGAATCAGGAAAAGATCCTCCAGTACAAGGTAGCACCTGAGACATAAAAAAAGGCAACTAAGAAAATAAAAAATATTTTTAAAGGGGGCAGCTAGGTGGCACAGTGAATAGAGTACCAGCACTGGAGTCAGGAGGACCTGAGTTCAAAACTGACCTCAGACACTTGACACTTGACATTTACTAGCTGTGTGACCTTGGACAAGTCACTTAACCCAAATTGCCCTGCCTTCCCCCCTCCAAAAACAAGGGAGAGGGACTAAGAATGGCTGAGACAGAAAGGAGAAGGGAGAGCATTCTAAGAAGGACAGTGTGTACAGAGATATCAGAATTAGAATTCTTCATACATTGAACAATAAATGGGCCACTTTGTTTGGAATGTGTAAGGTAGGTAGGAAACATATTGTCCAGACTTTTAATGTGAGGAAGAAAGTAAGGGAGATGATTTAAAACAATAGAAAGAAACTGTAGTTTCTTGAGATGCACTGGATAGTATTCTGGAGTGTATTGTGGCCAGTCCACAAACCTGGTATAGTCAGGTATCCGAGGCCATGGCCAGTCATTTTGACTTTGGTCTTGCCACTGGACTTCAGTGACTCCAGAAGAGAGAAGGAAGCCTTGTACTCGTCATCAGACTTTGCACAGCTCTGCCTCACTTAAATCCAATTCACTCAAAAGTCAAGACATCACCTTGGGATGTCGTTGGTCTTCTTCAAAAACAAAGAACAAGCAACAAGAGGAATATCATTAATAAGTGATATCAGTAATTATATCTATAGCACTTGCCTCACAGGGTCAGTATGAGGTGCGTATAACATAATACGTGTGAAGTTCTTCACCAGCAATAATGTGCTGTATAGATGTAAATTACTATTTGGAAGAGGCCAGAGCAAGGAGTTCATCAAGTTAGAAAATGCTGGGTATGGAAATATGTTCCACCAAAGCATAGCATCATCATCTTCTCACAAACACAGTCTTGGAGAGTTGCCTGGGGCAACGAGAGCTTAAGAACCTCACTCTGTATTATACAGAGTGTATGTGTCAAAGGCAGGACCGAAATCCAGGGTTTCCTGATGTCAGTTCTGGCAACTCAGCCCCACTGCCTCAGAAGTTATTATTTTCTGTAAAAATGAAGGGGGTTGGACCAGATAATCCTTTCTAGCTTTAAATCCTATTATCCTATAGTGCTAACCCTTCCCTTCTCCCTTCCCTATGCCTTTCTAGAAACTAGGTAGGATGTGAGTGAGTTTATAATCCTGAGAATTCTAGTCTCTTCTCTCCCACATTTCCTGACTGCCACGTTATCTGGGAGTTTTCTCTTTCTCCTTACTCCCTATACTGTGGGCTCTGCCAGAAACCTGTGATTGCAAAGTCAGAGATTATGCCTTAAGTGAAATAGACCTACATCAATAAAGCCTAAACAACACTGAGTCTTAGCTGTTGATCCATTGTGTGCTCCATAGAGGTTTAAAATGCCTGTGGATCTGACTCAGAAATACAGAAGAGATGAGGAGACTGACTCAGAGTTTTCTGATCCCTTTGCTTGATTTCCGGGGTTTGGTGATTAAAGGGAAAGGGAGACAATATTTAGGTAAGTATACAGGGAGCTTGGGGAGAGCTCTTTTTGATGACATGGGTGCTGACTTGTATACTGACCATGATCCCTCAAAGCCACCTGCCAGTGCCAGAGCTAGAGGGGTGGTAGATATTCCAAAGACTAACTGACCAGGGATGAAACATATACATGGCATCTCCTTTGACTCTAAGTAGACTTGGCAAAATTGTACTGTAGATGAAACTGGTCCTCAGTGTCCTGCATTTTCTATAATCCCTGATTTTGTTCCTTTCCCCCATGCTTGTAGGGTACCTCTCTTCCCTCCTTTTTCATTAGGAAGGTAGGTGTGGCAGGAACATATCATCAACTGCCTGGAGGTTGACTTCCCTTCCTGAATTGAACTTCCATCATTACCCCAGGGTTTTCTTCTTATTGAGACCTTTTGGGGGAATAATCTCCTTAGCTTGGGGTGCCCTAACTATACTCCCACTTTCTCATTCATTATCCCCCACCCACGCTCCCTACCACACACTGTAGACTATTTAAATAATAGCTAGTATTTAAATAGCACTTTAAGGTTTGCAAATCTCTTTAGAAATATTATTGCATTTGATCTACTCAACAACCCTGCAAGGTAGGTAGGAAACTGAAATAGAATTTAAGTGATTTGCCTGGGGTAGCATGGCTAGTAAGTGCCTGAGGCTACCCTGTTCACTATACCACCTAGCTGCCTAATTATTTATTCATAAGGTAAAGGAGGGCATTTTAAAAAGAAAGTTTAAGAAATTAAAAAGACCGTGTTAAATAAATCTTTCTTAGAAGAGGTAGCTCACAAGCTGCCCCGATCATCCTAGCTAATTTAACATTTCCTTTGAAAGAATCATCCATGATGACACCTCCTCAAACCTCAGAGCATCTGTCTCCCACATAATTCATAAAGAGAAGGGCATCATAGTAGGCAAAGGATCTCCTCCTTCTTCATTTGGGACTGGTCAAGCCAGATGTGCTCTGCATGAAGCTCATTCCTCTGGTTTGCCAGGATCACATAGAATCAAATGGGAACCATCCAACTGAGGAGAGAAAGAGAGGCTGGATAATAACAAAAACTACTGGACTTGAAGTAAAAAGGCCCTGATCTTCAAAAAAGGGAAGAGAGGAGCATGTATAAAATACAGAGAGCTTGACTTTCATTCCTTGGAAGATTCTAGAACACGTTATCTAATGGTTGGTGAAGACAATGACAAGTCATTTCATTAAGAAGAGATCATGGCAGACTATATTCTTTTGGTGTTTGTTTTTTGTAAAGTTGCTAATCTGGTCAATCAAAAATACCCTAGATAAAAATTTTCTAAGATTTTCACAAAGCAGATAACAAAATCTCTAATGTTATTATTGTAGACAAGATGGAGAAATGGGAATTAGATAATATAGTTAGGCAGTCATTCAACAACCATTTATTAAATACCTACTATGCTTGGGACATTGTGCTAAGTACCAGGAATACAAAGAAAGGCAAAAAGTATCCCTTACTGTCAAGGATCCCATAGTCTAATGGGGAGAAAACAGGCAAACAGCTATGAATAAACAAGGTATATGCAGGATAAATTGAAGATAATCAAGAGAAGGAAGGCATTAGTATTAAGGGGGATTGGAAAAGATTTCTTGGGGAAGGTCACATTTTGGCTGGGATTTGATGGAAACCAAAGAGGACAAAAGCAGATTAGAAGCTACTTGAATAATCACCCTCAAAAAATAGGCTTTTGTGGTCTTATGTCACCTCTGGAAGGAGGCTTTTAGTGGGGTACCAGCAAAAGTACCCCCAAAGTGGGGTACTAACAAAACCAAACCTGTGCTTGACTTGTTCTATTTAATTTTTTTTTGTAAATAACTTAGATAATAGGATAACTCATCTGTATTTATCAGATTGGCAGATGTCACAAAAGTAGCATTATAGTTCAGAATTTAGAACTAGAAGGAATCTTGGAGTTCATCTAATCCCAGCTTCTCTTTCTAAAGATGAGGAAATATAATGACTAGAGACTAAAGGTTAAGAGAGTAGACCAAGGTCAAAGAAGTAGTGGGATCATAAGATCATAGATTTAGATAGAGTTGCTAGGGATGTTTAAAGTCCTTTGGTTCTTACTTTCTAAGAGGTCCCGCTAATATATTAGGGTAGCTAGGTGGCTAGGTGGCACAGGAGGTCTGGAGTCAGAAAGACTCATCTGAGTTCAAATCTGGCCTCAGACACTTACTAGCAGTGTGACGCTGGACAAGTCACTTAACCCTGTTTGCCTCCATTCCCTTATCTGTAAAATGAGCTGGAGAAGCAAATGGCAAACCATTCCAGTATCTTTGCCAAGAAAACCCTAAATAAGGTCACAAAAAGTCTAAAATGACAGAACAACGACTGCTAATATGTTATAGAATGTTAATGTTATAGAATCAGAATACAAAATTTTTTAACATGCTAGAATATTGGACTGAATCTAATATTATTTTTTTTACTGGACCTGTGATTTCACTGGTTAAATTATTTTCCTGAATGATATGTGAAATTCTCTTACCAAAAATAGACAGAGAGAGAAAGAAAGAGAGAGAGAGAGAGAGAGAGAGAGAGAGAGAGAGAGAGAGAGAGAGAGAGAGAGAACACCTTTGTGAAATTGGTTTTTTGAACTTTGGGCCTGCCTAATAAAATAAGATGATATTGGAGAAGAATAAATATGAAGTCTTACACTTGGGTTCAAAAGCAACAATGACAACAACATCATGACTAGAAGATGGAGAAGATTTTTTTATGCAAAAGTTCATTTAAAAAATAATCTAGGAGTTTTAGTAGATTTCCCATTTAATATGAGTCAAGGATGCAATGTGGCAGCTAGAAAAATTAACATGATTTTGAGAGGCATGAAGAGAAGCATGTGTCCAGGGCTCAGAAAATTAAAAGCCTGCCATTCTATCTCCTCTTCAGATGACGAGTATTGTATCTGGTTCTGGGTGCCACATTTTTGGAAGGAAATTGGTAAAACTCAACTATTTAGAGAAATGCTATCAGAATGATGAAAGGCCTTGAGATCATTCCATATAAGAATCATTTTTTACAAGACTTGAGAGTGTTTAATATGGAGAAGAGAAAATTTAAGGGTCACATGATATCTACCTTCAAGTATTTAATGAACTGATACATGGAAGAAGAAAGATTTGTTTTGCTTGGTTCTGTGGGGATAAAAACTAGTAATAATGGATAGAATTTTGGAAAAAAAAACTAATTTAAACTAGATATAAGAGAAAGTTCCCTGAGAAATCTCCCCCCGCCCAAAGAAAAAAAAAATCCAACCAAAAGAGTTCGAAGGTAGTGGTTCTTCCTCAATGTCCTCAAGCAAAGGCTGGACAGCTACTTTCTTGTATGTCATGAAATGGGCTCTTGTTCACATTCATTGTTGAATGGACTCTTCTGCCTTTGACATCCATCCCACCTGCAAACCTCTGTGAGATTCTGTCTTTCTATGTGTCTTGCTTCTTTACTTTGTTATTGTGGTCAACTAACTTCCCTTCTGTAGCTCTGTTTTCTCATCCTTGGGAGGTCATTGTTTGTTGTTGTTCTAAATCTACCTTTCACACTTTAACAGTCAGTATCTTACTAATTTAATTGCCTTCTCCCTCATTCAGAGGAAAGTTTCAAGTATATAGGATAAGATATTGTAAGATAAGGCACAATCTATAATCTGTTATAAGATAAGGCACAATCTATTTCATGGAAGATTTACAAGGATTTCCCTTCCTTTTATCTCCTATCAAGATTTGTAGTCAGGGAAAAGAAACTGACAAACTCATTCACACTGAAGAGTAAGTGGCTGGCAATGCTAAATAGGTTTATTTTGTAATCTGTCATCCTCTGTCACTGTTAGTCATTTCAGTTATTTCCAACTCTTTGTGACTCTATTTGGGGTTTTCTTGGCAGAGAAACTAGAGTGGTTTTCCATTTCCTTCTCCAGTTCATTTTACAGATGAGGAAACTGAAGTAAACAGGGTCACATAACTGGTAAGTTTCTGAGGCTGGATTTGAACTCAGGAAGAAGAATCTTGCTGATTTTAGGCCCAGTGCTTTGTCTACTGTGCCACCTACCTGCCACATGTATCTGTTAAGAGAAGACAAAGGAGTGGATTTGTAACTGCATAGTGATAAGGCAAGAAGGAAGTAAGCTGCTAGAGGACAGGGATTATTTGGTTTTGGGTTGGTTTCCTCTCTGTGTATCACCAGAGCCTGAAGAAGAGGGTAGGCACTTAAGAAATAACAGTTGCAATGACTTGGAAACATGGTATGTTTTTTGTAGCTGTATCAGGCACCTCATGGCCCCATGAGACGTAATGCCTACTTCCTACCTTGGGCCACACAGCCTCAAAACGAAGCTGACCCAGAGTACTCATCCAAAGTGAGGTCTCTAGTATTGAAAATTGGATTAGCCAATCTACAAGTATTTCTAAGCAGCATATGTGTACCAGGTATTTTGAGAAGTACTGAGAATCCAAAGACAAATATGAAATCGTCCCTAGCCTCAAAGTGTTCATATTCTACTGAATATAACACAAAATGTAAACAGTGTACATACAAGATTATTTTATGGGGAAAGGCACAAACGACTGGAGTGATCAGGAAAGATTTCAAGGCAGAAATGGTACTTGAGTTAATATATGAAGGAGCATAGAGACTCTAAGAGGCAAAGATAAGGAAGGAGAGGATTCTAGGCCTGGGAGTTAATGGTAGAATGTGCACAACAGCTAGAAAGTCAGTTTGCTCAGACAATAGGGTGTGTGAATCAGAGCCTAGAAGAGTAAGTTGGAGTTAGGCTTTTAAATGTCAATCAGAAAAGTCTAGAGTATTTTTTCTTTCTTAATTATTTAAAAAAATTTTTCCCCCAATAATATATAAAAAATGATTTTGAGTCTCTAGTATGTTAAGGAGCCACTGGAACTCAGTGAAGCAGGGAGCGGCGTGACCAGTCCTGCACTTCAGTAATAGTATTTTGGCAACTGTGGGTTAGATGTGTTGGGATCAGCAGGATGCAAGGTGGCCTCTTGGTGCTGGTGGCTGTTTCTACAATAAATGCTTTCAGCAGTTAGCAGTCTCTGGCATCTAGTCAGCACTTGATAAATGCTTCTTTACTTGACCTCACCCCAGTGTACTGGCTGACTTCCCTAATGAGTGACCAACAGCTTTGGGCAGCACCTTTTTTGTAGTACTTTTATGTCAGCTAAATCTCTCCTCAGGGACCTGGAGTCAGGAAGAACTGAGTTCAAATCCAGTTTCAGACACTTGCTAGTTCTATGAACCTGGGCAAGTCACCTAGCTTCTGACTACCTCAGTTTCTTCCACTGTAAAATGGGGATGATAATAGAACCTACATTTCAAGGTTTTTGTGAGAATAAAATGAGAACATATATGTAAAGCATGTTACAAAATTTAAATCACAATATCAGAAGTTCTCAACCTGTGGGTTGCGACCCCTTTGAGGGTTTAATGACCCTTTCACAGGGGTTACAGGGGTTGCCTAAGACCATTGGAAAGCACATATTTCCAGTGGTCTTAGGAACCAAGGCACTGCTCCTCTCTCTGTCTCCAGGTGGGTCAGCTCATATGCAGATATGCCCACGTATAAGTATTAAAGGGTTCCCAGCATTAGGAAGGTTGAGAACCACTGCACTATATAAATGCTAATTATTACTACTACTTCTACTACTACACCACTATTATCACTACCACTATCACCATCACCACTACTACTACTACACTACTTTACCACCACCACCACCACTACCACCACTACTACTACTACCACTACTACCACTACTGCCACTGCTACTACTACTACCACTACTACCACTACTACCACCACTACCACCACTACTACCACTACTACCACTACTACCACCACCACCACCACCACTACC
>CM053596.1:87714473-87739824 GCA_028646575.1 Pseudocheirus occidentalis | reverse complement strand
CAGAATTCTTCTTTATATACAGCACTGGCCTCCTGTCTCAGCCAATAGCCTTCTTCCAAGTCAACAGAGGAGTTCATACCTTCTCAACAATGGACAGAGTTCACACCTTCCATACTTAACCCTAAGTTACTAGGTGCTACTTAGTCCTAAGTTACTAAGTGCTAAATATGTGATAAACTGATTATTATTACACTGGCCTAGAAGACTGCTGAATTACTTTTTTAGCTCTAAATCTATGATCCTCTGATCCAAGTCATTATAAAGATGATAAAAGAGAATAGATTCAAGTCCCCATAGCATTCAGCTGGAGACTTCTTTTCAAAGTTACATCAGCTTGGCATCCTCCATTTCCCATCAGTCATTCATGGGTATACACTATGGCTCCCTTTTCTTTCCTTTCACTTTCAGCCCTCATGGATTCACTTAGTATCATTAGGTAGATGACTCTGAAATCTATATATCTAGTCTTTATCTCTCTCCTGACCTCTAGTAATCTATCATTGACTGTCTGATAGACATCACTACTTGGATGTATCCTAGGCAAATCAAACTTCAACAGAGCTTATTATTTTCCCCCCTAAATGCATTACACTCCCTTTTTCTATTGAAGGGCACGACCATCTTCATGCCAGAGTATCAGCCTAAGTCATTATTGAATTTCTATTTACTGCAGGAAACCAATTGGTTGTCAAGTCCTGTCAAGTGTACCTTCATAAATTTCCTTCCTTTTACTTATACAACCATGAGATTAACTCAGACACTTAATATCTATTAACCAGACTATTACAGAAGTCTCCTAATTGGTCTCTTTGCCTGTTACAATGAATTCTTCAAACAGCTACTAAATTGATCCTCCTGAAACATAGTTCTGATCATATTTCTCCTCTGCTCAAAAAGTTTTAGTGATTCCCTATTGCCATCAGGATGAAATGTAAACCCTTCTGTCGGGCATTTAAAGTCCTTCACAATCTGGCTACAAATAATCTTTGCAGACTATATTGCACATTATATTGGCTAACCCACTCTCTGTTCCACCAAACGAGATTATCTGATAGTTCTCAACTTGCAGCATTCCACCTGCCCTCTCCATTTCCTTGCATAACCGAACCCACATGCCTGAAATGCTCTCTCAAAATAAAGTTAAGAAAATCCCACAAAACCTTATCCATTAGAATCAAGGGGGCTCTAGAAAAATTTCAAGTTCTGAGAGGATGGAGAGTACAGGGAGCATAACTTGGAAACAGCCAGGAAGTGACATGATGGTCTGTTTCTGTCCTATATGTAGTCAAAAGGGGCTAGAAATTACATAAAAAGCATTGAAATCATTTTAATGTGAAAATGACTATTATTGCTAATAATAAGTATTCTAAAATATGGCTAAATTTACATTTATTATTTTAGAGAGACTATTATCACTAGCATTAACTTCTTATGGTATCCATACTCACATCTTGTCACATGCAATTTAGGTAAACAAAAGGATAGCCCTTTGCAATTTTATAAATTATACTTTTTAAGTTCTTCCAAATGTATTATCTCATTTTTTCTTCACAATCCTGAGAGGTTATTGTTATTCCTATTTTATAAGTAAGGAAATTGAAGTTCAGGAGTGTGCATTCCTTGTCAAAAGACATTGAAATAAGTATCTCTTCCATAAGTGATAGAAAAAAGCTCTAAGGCAGCATTCTCCCTATGGTATCATTAAAAAGAGAAAAAATCGAAAGGTTAAGTCAGGTTTCTCTTGGGCAGTTTGGTTAAACACATACATGTATACATAATGGTTTACCTGTTGCAAGCCTGAATAACAGCAATGATGGTTGAGGATGCACCATTGTAATAAGACTAACACCCATACTTTCCCATTTGCTCAGATGTATTGTTCTCTTTAGCCTAAGATGCGTTACCAACAAAAGTCTGAAGACTGATTGCCAAGGTTCACAATCCATCTCAATAAATGTTCTTTGCATCCATAAATGGATTTCACTTGCACAAAGAACATTTCTGGAGTCTCAGAATCAATGAATACAATTTATTGAACCA
Organism: Pseudocheirus occidentalis; assembly: GCA_028646575.1. NCBI lineage: Eukaryota > Metazoa > Chordata > Mammalia > Diprotodontia > Pseudocheiridae > Pseudocheirus > Pseudocheirus occidentalis. The sequence continues at coordinate 87,737,784 of CM053596.1, read as the reverse complement.
TAAAAACATCTTGCTATTAAATTCTTAATGGTCAATTAATAAACACATGTGTACTCCTTGGCTGGCAGCAAAATGTTCCACAAAATATAGCTTCATGCCCTATTTCTAATTTCAAATACATTATAATTCAAATTAAGGACAACATAAAAGAGTATTTTGTTTTGTCTTCACCTGAATTAGGGTAAATAAAAAGACTAAAGACAGAACAGAATTGCTGCTTGGGACAGATCAAATAATGATAACATATGATGGAGAGAGGGAAGAACAACTCAGCATTTAATTTGCTAGTTTTCCTTTCTAAAGAAATAATTGAAAGGAAAGAACTTGAAAGGAAAGAATAAAAATAAATGTCGGGGGCAGCTAGGTGGAGCAGTGAATAGAGCACTGGCCCTGAAGTCAGTATGACCTGAGTTAAAATCTGGCCTCAGACACTTAACAAAAAACTAGCCATGTGACCTTGGGCAAGTCACTTAACCCCAATTGCCCTGCCTTCCCCCTTCCAAAAATAATGAATGTCGGGTGAAACCCAAGATAAATAGGGAGATAATGACATAATATCAAACTGCTCTTGGCACATTCAAATCATCACACCAGACCCAGAAGTGTTACAGAGCATTGAAACAACCTACAGATGTAATGTTGAGCTACAGTAAGTGATCTTTCAAAGTTTCAAGAGCATTGGAGGGAGAAAAGAATGGGATTTATAAATTATAGGTCATGAACTTAATTTTAATATCTGGACAAATTCAGAATGCATTTTTACTAGGACAGTTTCTAGAAACATCTGGTTAAGAAACTTACTGAACACAGGCCATTCGAGACTAGTCTTGTATCCTTGTGACAGAGTTTAGACTATTAAGTAAAGGAGCTGCTATACATGTAGCCCACATGTGTGTAAATAGAAATTAATTGACAAAGTCCATCAAACTATTCTTGTGATAAAGATGAAGACCTATGGCTAGGTATAGTTAGGTGGATTCCAAATTGGTTGATTGGTAGGACCCCAAAATATCCATTAATGGACTGGCATGCATTTGGAGAAAAAAAAGTCTTTTTAGCAGTCTCCTAGGGATCTTTACTTAGGCTAATATGAGACACTTTGATCAGTATGGTGAAAAAGGGCTTAGACATCAAGGTGATTAAATTTTCATATAAGTCAAACCTGGTCAGGGCGGGATGGCTAATACATATATTTTGTCTTGTTTTGTTTCATCCAAGTTAGGGGAAATAAAAAGATCAAATAAGGAATAGAACTGTGCTTGGGGGTACATTGAATGATGATAATATAGGATCAAACAAGAAAAGAAGTACTTAACATTTAATTTGCTAGTTTTTTCTCTAAGGAAGTAATTTTTAAACTAGAAAGAACAAAACAAAAGTGACTGTCAGGTGAAACTCAAAATAAATAGAGAGAATTCAAAAAAGATCCTGACAGAGGCTGACACATTAGATCAAATGTAAGATGGATTTTAATAAGGAGAAGTGCAAATTTTTATACATGGGTTCCTTCATAAGTAGATGTGGTATTTGTGGCTATACAATAGGGCATCTGAAAAAAAACTAGGAGAACGGTTTACTTGAATGAGTTAAGAGTATATAATATACTGAAAAAAGTCACTGATGCCTATAGTGTCAAGAACAAATGAGGTGAACATTTTTGCTATATTTTCTCCAGGTCTGAACCCATATACAATTCCATGTTTTGGATGCCATATTTCAGGAAAGATCTTGATAATTTGGAGGTTCAGAAGAAGGTGATTGGGATAATGAACAGACTGGACTTTCCCCTAATCAGACCATATTTTGGACCTAATGTTGAATTCTTCCACATTTTAAGGGGAAAGTTGCTAATTTGAAGAGCACCCAATGGAGGCTAAGTAAGATAGTGAGAAGATGGAAGACAATGAGAAATGAAAATTCTTGAAAAAAGTAAGCAGAAGTCTTAACAATAACATAGCAACTATAGTTCAGTATTTTAAGGGTTCAAACACAGCTGAGAGATTAGAACAGTTCTACTTATATCTGTGGAGTGGAGTGGAGAAAGAAAAGCCATGGGTAGAAGTTATAAAGCAGCAAATTTAAGTTTGATATAAGAAACATCTTAAAATCAATAAGAGATAAATGAAGTGGACTGAAATACACTGGGAATAGGTAGGCTCTCCCTAAATGAAGGTCTTCAGACAAATGCTTTATGGCCAGCTTCTAGTGGGAATTTTTGTTTAGTTATGGACTGGACTAGATGGCCTCCAAGGTCCTTTTGAAATCAGACATTTCGTGATTCTCTGTTTTGATAGTATGGTATCCAACTTTCATTCACAAATGGTGGCATGTTTTCATTCAGGGTCCTTTAGCATGCATTACCAGATGGAAAAGTAAATGATCTAAAGTAGGCTGAAACCTAAATATCACAATACACATTAAGAAACATAAGGCTTACAGACAGCTCAAAATACCCTGTAGATGTCTTAAACTCATATGTCCAAAACCAATCTCATTATCTTCTTCCCCAAATCTTCCACTCTTTCTAAATTTCCTATTCCTGTTGAAAGTAGCTCCATCTTCCCAGTCATCCACACAGGATAGTGACCATGGTGTCATTCTCAACTCCTCACTGTCTTCCACCTCCCCATTTGTAATCAGTTGTTTTTATCTTCATACCATCTCCCAATACACACCCCCTTTTCTCCTCCGACACTGCCACCACCCTGGTGCAGGCCCTCATCGCCTCATACCTGGACAAGAGCCTGATGGCTGGTCTTCCTGCCTAAGTGTCTTCCCTTCTCTAGTACATCCTCCACTCAACTGTCAAATTGATCTTCCCAAAGTCCAGGTGTGACCATATCTGTTCTCCACTCCCACTCCTTAATTTAATGAACTCCCATCATTGTCTATCACCTCAAGGACCAAATATAAAATTCTCTGACTTTTAAAGATCTTTGTAATCCATTCTTTCTTTTCTAGTCTTACTATCCTTCCCATACTGTGAGACCCAGGGATATTCACCTTTTTGCTGTTGCTCAAACACAATGATTTATCTCTTGACCAGACTTTTTTGCTCATTATCCCTCACATCTGGAACTCTCTCCCTCATCTCTGCCTCCTGCCTTAATTCACATCAGTGTTAAAGTCCCATATTCTGCAAGAAGTCTGTCCTAGTCCTCCTAAATCTTAGTGCCTTCCCTCTGAGAATATTCCCAATTTATTCTTTCGATGTCTCATTTGTGCACGATTGTTTTATGTTGTGTACTCCATTAGATGGTGAATTTCTTGGGAGTAGAGGGCTCATTTTTTGCTTTTTTTTGTATCCCCAGTGCTACAATAGCCCTAGTCCACAGTTGTAGAACACAATATAATTCTAGAACAGAACTAGAACAAGTCCACTCTGCAGTTCTAGAACAGAACAAGACTACCCTATTGCTCTAGAACAGAGCTAGAGTAGGTCTATCCTGTAGTTATATAACAGAGCTAGAATAGGTCTATGCTATGGCTCTAGAACAGAACTAGAATAGTACTTAGCATATAGTAGGTACTTAATAAAAGCTTATTGGTAGGCTGACTGACAAGCACACTCAGCCTAATAGGCATTTTTTAAGCCCCTGTATGTAAAATACTATGATTGGAGTCAGGAATATGTTGACAAAAATGAAAACCAGTCCCCTGTCCTCAAGGAAATGACATTCTCTTTAGTGATTACAACATTTAAATAGTTAAGTATATACTTTTTAAGTGTGAGTAATACTAATGATGGAAAGAGTTAGTAAAGGCTATCTATAGGAGGTGACACTTGGACCTTGAAAGAAGCTACAGGGTATTCAGGACACTGGGAACAATCCATGCAAAGGTAGAGAGATGGAATAGTTTGTGGGAACTGGGAAAGGAAATAACATGATATGCTTGGAAAGGGCGGTGAGGGTCAGAGCGTGAAGGGCTTTTAATGCCAGTTTAAGCTGTGTATATTTCATTCCAGTGGCACCAGGGCAGGGGGTGGGGCACTGAGGGTTTGCCAGGTAAATGGTCACACACGCTATAATCATGATCATAAAGTAGTTTAGGAATTACAGGTTTAAAAGTCTACTAAATGTAGGCCCCTTATTTTACAGATGAGAAAACTGAGACTCAGATAGGATAAGTGACTTGCTCACAGTCACACAACTAGTCTAGTAAGTGAGCAGCAAAGCTGGGAGTTGAATTTAGGTCTTTTGCCTCCAAATCAAGCCTCTATCCACTAAGTCTTTTGGTTGTTTGGGCTGTTGCAAATGAAAGCATATTGAGAACATTCATTTGAATTATTTTATCCTGATTGATTATCTAATACTTTTACTCATTTTGTGCCTTAAATAGGTTTTTTTTAGATTTTTGGGAAATTGTTACTTTTCACATTTTATGGGTCTAATTTATCTTCTGGATAGGCCATTTATACTTTATCAACACACTGTGCTATGTAGCTGTGTGATATATGGGCTGTGCAAAATAAATTCAGAGATGCAAATTGCTATTTTAAAGAAGCAATTTTAATAGCATTGCACTTGCTAGGCATTTAAATAAAAAAGGAGAGGAAATGTGAACACAGGAAGCAACCTAGTGGTGTGCAAAAAGAAGTTAAAGTTGGGATTCTAGAGACCATGCAAGCCCATTCCTTTGTTTTAGAGGAGACAATTGAGACTTGGGGGGTTTAAGTTACTTGCCTCTGGTCCATCAGGTAACAAAGCCAGGATTCCATCCAGGGCAACAGACTCCAAATTCAGTGGATTTTTTTCTACCAAAACTAAACCTAGGAAACTGTAGTTTAAAGTAGCTAAATGGGCAGCGTGCTGAACCTGGAGTTAAGAAGACATGAATTCAAATCCAGTCTCATATACTTACTAGCTGTGTGACCCTGTACATCACTTAAGCTGTTTTCCTCAGTTTCCTCACAGGTAAAATGGGGATAATAATAGCATTTATTCCTTAGGGTTGTCTTAAGGATAGTTTGAGATAATATTTGCAAAGTACTTTTCAAATATTAAAGTGCTAGATAAATGCTAGCTATTAGAAGAAGCTATTAGAACTCAGTTTTACAGGTAATTGTGTTGCTAGTTTGGACTTCTCTAAATGGAAGATGATCATAACTATACCACCTAACTCACAGGGCTATTTCAAAAGTTATAGAAACAATCTCTGAATGAGAAGAAACTTCAGTGGACGACCACCTTGTCCAACCTATACATGAACAGGAGTCCCCTCAATGACATACCCCACCAAGAGCCACCCAGTGTTTGCTACAAGACCACAAAAGATGGAGGACCACCCATGTCCTGAGGAAGCTCATTCCAGTTTTGGACAGCTCTCACTTCTATGATGTTTGCCCCTGACATTAACCCTATATTTTCCGCTGGGAATTTCATCCCCCTGCCTTCTAGGATTGAACAGAAAAAGTCATCTGTGATATGGTAGCCCTTAAAACACTTAAAGGTAGCTAATCTTTTAACCCCCTCATATGCACTCCAAGTATTTCTTTTAGCCTAAAACAATTTTTCCTTCAACAAATGCTCACACAGAATGCTCTTGATGCTCTTTACCATCCCATTTACCCTCTTCTAAAAACTCTCTAGTTCGTTAATGCTCTTCCTAAAATAGAGTTCCCAAAACTGAACATAATACTCCAAATATATACTGATCCTGCCTGGTAGAGTAGAGTGGGATTATCACTTCCCTAGTACTGGATACATCTTTCTGAGTACAGCCTAGGTTCATATTAGCTTTTTCTGCTTTCTATATATTATTTCAGTCACACAGGATACTATAATTGAAATGGTTGATAACAAAAAAATCTATTAATAATTGTGGAAAAAGGAGAAGAGGGGGGGACAAGGAGGAACACTGACTCTGCCCCTCATAGTTATGTGGGGGTTTGCCCCTTCATTTACTCATATGGAAAATGGAAATAATTATATCATTAGATACAAGAGGAGTGCTCAGAATCCATGTAGTCTAACCCCCTCATTTTATAGATAAGACCCAGGCCAATTCAGTGATTTACCCATGGCCATCATATAGGTAATAAATGTTAGAATTAGAATTTGCATCTAGGTAGGCTGATGCCAGGGCCAGGTCTCTTTCCAGTGAACCAAGTATACTACTTAATTCACTGCCTATTTCATGGATTGAATAAAATAATGTATGTAAAACAGGAAGTCAGAAAGAATGAAGAAACAGAGAGAAGGAAAGGAGACTGTTTTCTCAAAAGAAATTCAAGTCTTCTATTCTTACTTGAAAGTTAGGTATCATAGTGGATAGAATGTCTTGACTTGGAATCAGAAAGATATGAGTTCAAATCTTGCCTCAGATATTCACTAGTTATATTATCTTAGACAAGTCACATTATCTGTCTCAGACTCAATGTTCTTATCTGTAAAATGAGGATAAAAAAAACCCTACCAAAGGATGGCTAGGTGGTGAATAGAGCACCATCCCTGGAGTCAGGAGGACCTGAGTTCAAATCTGACCTCAGACACTTAACACAAAAACTAGCTGTATGACCTTGGGCAAGTCACTTAACCCCAATTGCCCTACCTTCCCCCCTCCAAAAAGCAATAAAATAAAGGAAAATTAAAAAAAAGTCTACCAGTCTCACAGAGGATTAAATAAGACATCACATATAAAATGCTTTGCCAACTTCAAAATACTGGATGATAGATACATAGATTAAAGCATTTATTAAGATCATGTGAAGCACTAGGCATACGAATACAAAAATCAAATATGTGTCTACCATCAAGGTGCTTATATCCTAATGAGAGAAGATAGCACAAAAGGAGGTCTTGGAATGAGGGGAGAGGAGGAGCTGGGAAAGGAAGGGAGGGGAAGGGCAACTATGAAAAGGGAGGAATGGGTATGACGAGTGAGGCTGTTGAGGAGATTAATCTATTTGCAGAGCGATTCCTTGGAATGAAACAGTCATGGCTTAGATTCCTCCAAAATGGCAATCAGGGCCAGGGACTTACTGACCAAGACAGAGGATCTGAGAAGGGAGTTATCCCAAGGGGGGTGAGGATGATGAAGTGGTTATTATTACTGCTGATTTGTTATTGTTTTCACCTGGGATAGGCTCTCTTCTCAATTAATCAGAAATATTCATTGATCACCCGCTATACCTGCTATAATGGGTTCTGCATGGTAGGGCCCCACAAGAAAAGTGAACAACAATGTGGCTTATAATCTCTTTGTGGATTTAACTCTGAGGTTTAGAAGAAGTAAAACATAATAATACATGACAATATATATGATGAAGTGTGAGGGAGATCCTTTTGGGTAAGAATATGACCCAAAAGCATAGCATAGAGGAGGGAGACATTTGGTTTGAGTGAATTAGAGAGAAAACTTCCGTGGTGTGGCTGGACCCGCTTGTGCAAACACAAGATGTGTTTTTGTTGCCACGATGCCAAAGATGTACTTTTGAAGACACATGAATTAATTTCAGGCAGAGACCTAGATGGGCAAAGGTGTCGCTTTCCTAATATTGTGAATAGGTGAGTCTGCAGAAGGAAGAAGTGTCCAACAGAAAAGACAGAAAGTCCTCATGGTTCATCATCATCTTCTTTATCAGTACAGTCTAAGCAGTGATAAAGTGATGAGGATTAGGGGAGATGGTAACTAGTGCTACATCCCAGGATAAACACTGACTCTTAATCAAGAACTAGAATATTTTTTATCTCTGGTGAGGATGACCAGTCATTTAAAAGCAGCCATCTGAAAAAGAGCTTTTCACTGGGAAAATATATTACCGCATAGTGGCAGCCCCCAAAAAGTTAACTTAGATTTAGGAAGCACTCATAGAAGAGAAACATTCCCAAAGAAGGAAGTGACCATTGCCCTAGATTCCAACCTTGTCAGAACCCATGTGGAAGATGTTGGGCCAGTGTAGCTTTTATGCTTTAGGAGGGACCCTCACCAATGAATACCAAGGGGAGATTGATCATGACGGTGAAGGGACACAAATTTATGTTATTTGAGAAGTGGTTTTAGATGAGAGAAGAGTTCAGGAAAGGCAAAAGTTCTGTTTTCAAATAGTTACAGAGTTGACTTGTGAAAGCGTTCCTGTTTGTTTCATGATGCAAGCACTAGGACTAGATGGAAATATCAGGGAAATGGATTTCTGTGGAATATATAGAAGAATGAGCTAACAAATGACTATCAGATAATGAAATTGGTTGTCTTATGAAGCAGTAAACTCCTAGTCACTGTTAGTCCTTAAGTAGAGGCTGGATAGGCACTAATGAGAAATGCTGCAGAATGGCTTCCTATTTCAGATAAGGCAGGTAGATCTCCAAGGTCCTTTCAATGCTGAAATATCAGGAGTTCTTGTGTTTCCTGCCTCTTGACATTCTATAGACCAACATATAGTATTAATAATGGAGAACTAGTCCCATTTCTGACTGGAACAGAGAAAAATGGACTTGTGACGATACAAGTTCAAAGAGAACTTGTTCAGTGGGCAAACCTCCTGCTGTCTCTTTCTACTCCTTCAGGCTCAATTAGGCTTCCCCAGGTGTCTATGACCACATAGGCTTCATTCAAGGACTCAGGAATGACATTGGCAATTTGTAGATAAGACTGGAAGCCAAATGTGGAATGGATCCAAACCCCAAAGTACAGGGCCAGAACGAATATTCAGATGTAACATCGCATATGGATCACTGACATGTGCCAGCTGAGGCCCCAAAATGGTGGATCCCAGTAGAGTTAATGTATGAAATCATCCAAAACCTAGGCGGTAGGCCTTGGATTATTGCCATTTTGTTACTCTGATAAACAATCAGTGCATGCTGGGAATTTGAGGGGGTTCTCTTCTAAGAAGGATTACAACAAAGCCTCCTTGAGTACTTTCTTTTAACAACAATTACAATAGTGGCTCAGATTTATGTAGAAATTTTTTGATAATTCTGTGAATCGTGGACAGAAGCACAACTCATTAAGACATAGAAATGATCACAGAGATTGTCTAATCCAAATCACCCTTATCATATGAAGACAGAGAGACGTAGGGTTAAGAATCCTTCACTGTTTGTGACACAGCTAGGTATGTAGTAAAACTGGGATTCAATCATAGGTCTTCTGAACTCCAAAGTTCAGCATTTGTTTCTGTTAGACTATACTATCTATCTTTAATTGAGTGACAATTCTCAAAAGTATTAAACTAACACAATGAAAGTTAGATTTTATTAGGCCAGGTGAAACGCTATAGGAATAACTAATTGCTATATTGGCAGCTAGATGACTCAGTGGATAGAGTGCTGGGCCTGGAGCCAGGAAGAACCAAGTTCAAATCTGGCCTCCAATTCTTATTATTTAAACCAGCAGTTCTCAACCTGTGGGTTGCTACCCTGTAGGGGTCGAATGACCCTTTAGCAGGGGTCACAGGGGTTGCCTAGGAACATGGGAAAATACATATTTTAGATGGTCCGAACCTCCTCTATCTGTCTCCAGGCGGGTCCGCCCATATGCAGGCACGCCCACATATGACTATTAAAGGGTTGGCCATCAGGAAGGTAGAGAACCACTGATTTAAACTCTGTTTGCTTTAATCCACTGGAGAAGGAAATGGCAAATCACTCTAGTATCTTTGCCATGAAAACGCATGTACAGTACGGTCCACAGGGTCACGAAGAGTCCAACATGACTGAACAACAACAAAAATCGCTATATTTCCAAAATAAATTAGTGGTTGGGGTATTAAGTTTATCAGTCTCTCAGGGGAACACTGTACAGTCAATAACTGTTGGATTTATTTCCAAATCCTTCTTCTGAAACATTTGAAACAGGGGTAAAACAAAGAAAGAATTGTCTAACCATTCAGTTTTTTCTGGTAGAGCAATCCCAGTGGCTTCATGTACTATTTGTGCCTTAGAATATTGATCCATTGGAAATAGTAATTAAATTAATTATTCAGGGAAGTAGGAGATGTAGCTAATTGCCCTTGGCTCAAAAAAAGAGGAGAGGATAATGGTAGAAGTAGAAAATGGTAGTCTCTGAGTCCTTCATTGGGCATGAAATTAAATGAAGAGTTTAGTAATAAACCCAATCAAGTAAATCAACTGAGTCAAGTGTTGGGCAAGATACATGACCAAGTAGGACGTAAAGGTGTCAGACCTGTTGGAGAATTACAGCTATGACACCAGGTAATGGGCCATTCGAGCAGTTAATGGCTATTGCAGAATTAAGTGCACAGGTATTATGCCCATGAAGTAAGTGGAAAAGTCTAATCCTAAGGCAGTATAGTTTAATGTTTCAAAGAGAGACAGAAGAAATTAGCAACATCAGGAGACTGGGAAACACTCAGTAGATGTCTACATGTTCATCTTCTTTTTCTTAATTTTATCATAAGATTTTGAGTTACAAGAAGCCTTTGGAATTGTCTAGTCCAAGTGAATTATCCAAGATCACACATTAGTAAGTAGCAGAGGCAGGATTTGAATCTAGGTCCTTAACTCCAGATCCAGCATTCCTTCCCTACTCTATGATGCCCCTGGCACTCTGTCATCTCCTACTAAGAAAGCTTGTCTGTCCTAGTTTTGCAGGAAGATGAAAATCATGGAGGACATTCCTATAAAACAGGTATCCATCTTAAATGGGAGACAAACTTGAACCTTTCACTAGGGATTCAAGGTTGAGACTGATGATAAGAAGCAGATCCTGGAACTGTTATCAGCCAGAGGAATACCTAACTATTCTGGTTGGGAAGAGAGGCTTGAGCAGAGTCAGAATATGCAGGAAGGAATCACAGAGAGCTCTGGTTTCTCAAGATCCTGACCTTCCGCAAGAGAGAAGAGAGGAGGAAATGTCTTCTGGGTTCTAGATGTATCTTAAATGATTTCTAATATATACACCCAATACCTCTCAAACTATTATCTTACATTGTAATTCAGATAATGGATGGACCATTTGACTTAGCACTGGGGAGACCCTGAATCCATATTTTGGGGTAGATAGGTGGTCCAGAGGATAGAGCAGTGGGTTTGGAGTCAAGAAGACATGAATTCAAATCCTTACTAGTTGTGTGATCCTAGGCAAGTCACTTAACCTCTCTTTGCCTCAGTTTCCTCATCTGTAAAATAGAATAAAAATAGCACTTGCTTCTCAGGGTTATGAAGATTAGTTGAGATAATCATTGTAATGTGCCTAGCACAGTATTTGGTACATTGTAAGTGCTATAAAATATTGATTACTATTATTATTTCAGACCCTGGGCTAATCACTTAACTTCTTTGGGTCTCCTTTTTCTCCTTTGTCAAGTGGGGGAAATAACAGCAACTACATCACAGAGTTATCATGAGGCTCAAATGTGATAATTTATGTAAAACATTATATTAATTCAAACTACTAATTTTATCATTTCCACTCAGACATCCCACTGAAATTTAAATACCTTGGCCACATGATGAGAAGACAGGACTCATTGGAAAAGACCCTGATGCTGGGAAAGATCAAAGGCAAAAGGAGAAAGGGTTGGCAGAGGGTTAGATGGATATATAGCATCATAGAAACAATGAAAACAGACTTGGACAGACTTCGAGAAAGATAGTAGAGGATAGAAGGGCCTGGCGCACTATGGTCCAAGGGGTCACAAAGGCTTGGGCACAGCCAAACAAATGAAAACCAACATCCCACTGTCACATCAAACTCAGTATATACAAAATTGAGCTTGTTATCTTTCACTCGCTGAACCTACCCCTCCAGTGAGCTCTTCTTTTTCTCAGGAGCTCTGCATATCCTTTCCACTACTCAGAATCATGCTTGACCCTTCCCTCTCCTTCAACCCTCACATAATTGGTTGTCAAGTCATGCCAATTCTGCCATCACATCTGTTGATTCCTTGGTTCTACTCACATGGCTACCACACTAGATCAAGACCTCATCATTTATTACCTGGGCTACCATAAGAGTCTTCTAACTAGAGTCCCTACTCCAATCCATCCTCCACATATCTACCTAATGTTCCTAAGCCATAGGTCTGACTATGTGACTACCCTGCTCAAAAACCTTGAGCGGCTCTCTGTTGCCTCAAGGATAACATTCAGAATCTTCAGCTTGATGTTTAAAATCCCTCACTTTTTGACTCTAATCTACTTATCTAGAGTTATGTCCAACGACTTTCCTTTGGGCATTATACATTCATCAAATTCGCCAACTAGTTTGGTTGTATACCAAGTCCCATCACTTATACCTTTAACTATTTGTTCCCTTACAATTTCCTTTTCTGATACCCTAATATAGACTCTCATTACTTCTCACCTGCAACTGTTTCACAAACAAACAAATGTATAATCAGTCTTCTTGATTCTGTTTTGTCTCTGTTTTTGATCACTTCTGTAAGATGGATCTTTCTTTCTTTCTTTTTTTTTTGGCATTTTTTTGTAGGGGAAGGCAGGGCAATTAGGGTTAAGTGACTTGCCCAAGGTAACATGGCTAGTATGTGTTAAGTGTCTGAGGCTAGATTTGAACTCAGGTCCTCCTGATTCCGGGGCTGTTGCTCTATTCACTGCACCACCTAGTCACCCCCCACATGGATCTTTCTAAGGCATATTTTGGGTCACATCCCTTAACTGTGCAAAATTCTTCAGAAGCTCCCTTTTGCTTACCAAATAACTGCAGACCCCTTAGCCTGGCGTTCAAAGCCCTCTATGTGCTGTCTCTAATATACCTATCTTGCCTTATCTCATACTACTCCCCATCATGTAGTCTACATTTCACCCAAAGTCTACTATCTGACATTCTCGAGACTCTGACTTCCCCAGGTCTACAGCTTTCCATGAACAATTCCCCATACTTGCAATGTATGCAATACTCTATTCTCCCTTTTCTGACTGTTGACATACAATGTACCCATCAAGTGCAAATTCCAGTCTCATTTTTGCCATGAATTAGTTCACACAAGAGGTTTTCTGTCTTCATTTAATCTCACAATATTTTGTGCTTCAGTGTAAATATTACATTCCAATTTTGTTTGTGTACATGCTGTATGTCTGTACATTTCTCCACCTATTTCCCACCCTAAACCAGGTTCTCTTTCACAGGACCCCAGAAAGCTGTCTCATCCAACACATGCCTGAGCAAGAGTCCCCTCTACAATACAACTGACAAGTGGACATCTAGATTCAGGCTAAAATTTCCATTGTGGGAGAACCTGCTACCTTTGAAGACAATCTATTCTCTACTTTTAGATAGCTCTAATTAGTAATAACAATCTTATTGCATTCGTGCAACAGCCCTGGAAGAGAGGTGCTACTATTATTCCAATTTTATAGATGGGGAAACTGAGGCAGACAGAGGTTATGTGACTTACCTAGAACCATACAACTAATAAAGATTTGAGGTCATATTTGAACTCAGGCCTTCTTGATTCCAAGTCTAGAACACCATCTACTGCCCCACCTAGGAAGTTTTTTAAATCTCATTTTGAGTTGAAATCACTTTCTAACTTCTATACTTTGCTTCTAGTTCTGATCTTTTAGAGTAAGCAAAACAATCCAGTCTCTCTAATACATGACAATCCTTCAAATGCTTGAGACAACTAGTATATTTCCCCTTGTGCTCCAAATCTAGTCTTCTCTAGGCTAATCATTCAAATTTCTTTAAATGATCATTTCTACCATGGATAAATCTTAAAGCCTTCATTATTCTAACTGCCCTTTTAAGGGTGCCCTCAATGTCCTTATCAAAATATGATTGATAAGCCATGTCAAAAAGCATTTAAGTGCTTACTATATACCAGGCACTATGCCAAATGCTAGAAATACAAATACAAGTAGAAAAAACCACAACAACCTACGCCTTTAATAAACATAATAATTGAGTTATGTCCTGATTGGGGCATAGCAAAGCACAACTATCATTTCTCTGGGCATCTAGGTGGTATCGTACATATAGTGTCTGGCCAGCAGTCAGGAAGACTCATCTTCCTGAAGTCAAATGTGACCTCAGATACTAGGTGTATGACCTTGGACACGTCATTTAACCCTGTTTGTCTCAATTTCCTCATCTGTAAAATGAGCTGGGGAAGGAATACAAATGACTCCAGTATCTTTGCCAAGAAAACCCCAAATGGGGTCAGGAAGAGTCAGCCACAACTGAGAAAGTGACTGAACAACAACAAAGACTCCAACTGAAGAGAAAGACAGCTCTAATTTTTACATATGTTATCTAGTTGATTACTTCATGACAAATCCGTATGGCATATATGGCAGTTATTAGTTACATCAGATGAAGAACCTGATGCTTAGAAAGGTTATATCACTTGATCTCATTACATAGCTACAGTCAGTAATTGTTAGATCATGAATTTGAGGGCAAATCTTTCCTGATTATAAGTCCAATGTGATTTCTACTATACCATAATACCTTTGATTCAACTCAACAAGTATTCATTAACTGCCCACCATGTAAAAAACTACTGAGCTAGGGGATAGTTCTAAAAACAAAAAGGTAAAAACAAACCCTGCCCTCAAGGAGCTTACATTCTTTTGGAGGTCAATCAGGGACACAACACATAAACAGATATACACACATGCATGCATGTGTTTATATTCCCATATTTTGCATACATATGCGCCCATACACATACATATACACATGTATGATCATTTGAGGAAGGAAAAAGCACTAACAACCAAGAGGACTGCAAAGGATTTCCAACAGTAGCCAGAACTTGAGCTGAGTTTTCAGAGGACTTTGGGATTCTAAAAGGCTGACGTGTGGAGGGAGCACATCACACTTGGAGTATAACTTGTGCTAAGTCAGAGGGGCAAGAGACAGAATGCTATATTGAGTACAGAAAAGAAAACCAATAAGTCAAAAAGTATTTATTGATGATTGGTTATCTGATCTTTACTATAGTAAGTGTGAAGGGGAAATTGAATGGATTATAAAGGGGGGATTTCTTGCCTTTTAAAACCTCATAATTTCTTAAGCTAAAACTGACTCACATTAGATATTAAGGAAGAAAATAAGGCAGTCTATAATTAATTGATAAATCTTCTAGAGTTATTTTAAAATTTAAAGTAGAAAAAAAGGACAAAATCAGTAGGGGTTGTGACCAGAGCCTTGAAGAATGGGGAGGATGGAAAGGAAGACATTGGTTCTCCAAGATAAGAAATGGGAAGAGTAATTAACAGAAACAAGAGAGATAAGTGTGTGTAGATGGTGAGGTCAGGGGATGGAGTAGACTATGTTCTTTAGAGGCAAATGATGATGAAAAAAGTAGGAAGCTGTGTTTCTAGCAGTCATTCACTTCCCTTCAATGTCTATGTAATTTACAACATAGAAAAATTTTTTATTTTGACACTGATGAGGGTGAGAGCCTGAACCTCTTACTTTTTCCCCATCTCCCTATGAATAATTGCTAAGGGTATCTGTGGGTAGTGAATGCTAGTTTTCTTGTTTCCCTCCTTTTATGTTAAGGCTTTGCAAAAACTGAAGTATAAGGGGGCTTGTCTTTTGCCTCAAAAGTGACTCCACAGCTCCCATCTAATTAAGAGCTCCTCTTGTGCCCACAGCGTTCATGGGTGACAATTTCACAATGCCAGCTATATAACAATTTCCCCCATTTAGCAGTTTGCTGCTGGGCCTCTGTTGGCCACTTAACTGCTGGTTCCACGTTCCAATAAAGGCTGGCTTAGTAGTGCCATGGAGTTATTAAATCACAGTGCTATTCTGCCTCTCATGCTCACACCCACAAAGATACTTTCATACGGTAGGCCTTGGGAAATGAATTAATTAAAATACCAACCAATTAGTTTTAAAGAAAGGACTTGAGGGGAAAATCATTATTATCTATGTAACATCAATTTCTATGGGAAAAATTGATTTGATCAGTTCTGTGATGGAATTTTTTTAAAGGGATATTTCGATAGAAACACACTGAAGTTTCTTCTATTCCTCCAAAACTTATGATACTAATAATGTTGAGTGCAGAAAAGGGTATGAAATTAACTAGGCAGCAACCAAACATACCATCCAGACCAAAGGGAATGGTACAGATAATAATTATAATTTATATTTTCATATCTCCATTCACTGAGCTGACATTAGCATTTCCTTACTGTCATGAGTTGTTCCTGATGTGCTGAAAAATTATAATTTGGAAAAGTTTTGTTGGGAGGGGCATAATGGGAACATATATTTCTCCCCTTTCCCCCTTTTTAACCACTGTCACCATCTTAGTCCTACAAACTCTTTTGAAGTTTAAAAGATGGGAGGAGTCAGAAGGAATCTTAGAATCCATTTCATTCAACCTATATAAGACCAAGAGTATTCTGTACACTATATATTTGCTAAGTGGCCATTAATACATTTCTTGTGTATGATTACAAGAACCTTTCAGCAGACTTCCTATCCATCATCTCTTCCTCCTCTACTACATTAAGCACATGTTGTCAGATTAATCTTTCCCAAATCACTTGCCTAATGTTACTCCCCTGCTCAGAAACCTTTAACAGCTTCCCACTGGCTATGGAATAAACTCAAAACTCCTTAGCTAGGCACTCAGTTTACAATCTAGCTCCAATCTACCTTATCAGTCTGATCACATATTACTTCCAATGGTGTCTACCTTCCAGTCAAACTTCCTCTTTCCTGGATAAACCCCATACTTTCCCACATCTTGCCTTGCCTCCATTTTGTCTTTCCCTCATCATGCTATTTCCCCATCTTTCCCTAGACCTGTAATGTTCCATTTCTGTTAGTCCTATTCATTCCTTAAGGCAGTCCTCAGTTGCTACAATGAAGCCTTCTTTGACTTTCCTATTAGGAAGTGACCTTTCCCTTCCCTGAACTCTCATATGACTTTGGCAGAGGCATAATTAGGGCAGAGTGATCAGGGATTTTCCCTGTGGCACTGGAATTTAGAGGGCACTTAGAGCATTTGTATTCTGTTAGCAGGCACAAACGGCTGATATTAGTCTCTAGTGAAAATAAAGTGAGAAGTTGCCAGATGGCACCACTTCCTCTCCTTGGTAGCCTCATTGGAGACCAGCTCTTCCCTGGGATAGTCTCCCCTTTGTCCCTCTGACAAACTATTTTCTCTTAAAAAGCTGACCTTTCCTATTTGCTCACCTTAGGAATTGTTTTGACCTTGTCGTAAGTGGAGGAATTTTTAGTTATGACTCTTCTATTTTTCCTATTGGGTATATTTCACACATTTTATTCTTTATCTACTAGTTTTACCTAACCTCTTGGACTGTAAGCTTCCTGATGGCAGGGCTAGTGTCTTATCTTTGAATGCTCAATAAGTCTTTTCCTATGGACCTTCTTAGGTGTCTCAAGGTAATGTGGAAGTGACCCTGGGTTCTCAGAGGTTATGCCAGAAGATTCCAAATCTTGGAAGGTCTTTTTTTGCCATTGTATGCTTTAGAGATTTATTTTAATAGTATCTGCAAAAATACTGAATACCAATCAATACAAAACAATTATTTGCTAAATGTAACATTATATACTAAGAAATTCATAGTATCATGTCTTAAATGATCTGTTTCACAGCATCCACATCTTTACATGTGTTACTATTACAAGACAATAAAACATTTTAACAACTAAAATATTTTTAAAATTTGCTGAGCTTACAGAGGCTCAAACAGAACTTGTAATGTTTTTTACGTGCTCTCGTCAAATGAAGGACCACTTCTTATATATAATGCTTCATAAATACCTATGTTCTATTTCCTTTCATTTGACCTAAAGCAGCTATAAGACCTGGGAAGGGCACAGGAAAGCTTCTGATTTCTTTCCCATGACAACCACCTTTCCTTTTTAATGTTAGAAAGGGAAATGCTCTGACTATGAGACTTTGTAGTGATTTGTGGGTGATGTGGAAAACTATTTTGATAAACATCCCTTGGGTAGTTTTAGTGGTGGACCATGATTATAGCTTTTTTTTTTTAATGATTCTGCAGCTCCACCTTTACTTGGCAGCCCTAAAATGTTCTTTCTTCTTGTTTCTAAGAGCATCAGGCACACATCTGGGATCTTTGAAGTCAACCAAAGCAAAGCTATCAGGGTTTCTTGCAACCAATACACTTCAGTTGTTACTTTTCAGTTGTTTCAGTCAGGTCTGAGTCTTTGTGACCCTTTTTTGTCAAAGATACCAGGGTAGTTTATAATTTTCATCTCCAACTCATTTTATAAAAGAGGAACTGAGACAGAGTTAAGTGACTTGCCCAGGGTCACACAGCTACCAGGTGTCTAAGGTCAGATTTGAACTCTGGAAGATGAGTTTTCCTGACCTGGATGGTCTTACTAAGCTCAAAAATCTTTCAGTACAGGCCTAATGATGTGTTGTATTTCTATTATTTAAAGACCCTCCTAGATGAGTTCAGAAACATTTAACTACCAGAGGGATAACCACTTAACAGATAGTGAATTATTTCAGTCACAGCAGCTTCCATCTACTTTATCACGGAATGGAAATTATCTGCATTGGAGCAGTAGTATTCGTAGGGATGGAATCACTTACTCTTGAAATATTAAAGTAGATATCCCACATAGTGCTTAGCACAGTGCTTTGAACATAGTAAATCCTTTATAAATATTTGTGGAATGAATATAAATCACATTTTTTTTAAAGTGTGGAGATGTGAAAGGATATCAGTGACACATGGCAACATCAAGATTCCTAATGATGCACTAATTGAAGCTAACTTCTACTATGCACAGCCTATTTGAAATGAAAAAAAATCATTATCTATTATTAAGGACAAGCCTTCTTCTGGAGAATGTTATGAGTGAAAGTAAACTTAGGGAAACAGAGGTGAAAATGCAATTATTTCCTACACTAAAATGGGAGATCCAGGAGGTAATTAGGTGATTCAGTGGATAGAACCCTCAGCTTGTACTTAGGACCTGAGTTTGCATACTGTGCTTAACATTTACTAGGTGGGTGACTGGCAAGTCAGTGAACCTCTAAGTCTGCTTTCTTATTTGCAAAAAATGCACCTGCCTTGGAGGGTGGTTGTGAAGATCAAATGAGACTCTAGAGCAGTGGTTCTCAACCTGTGGGTTATGTACAATTTGTAACAATGAAAATACATCCTGCATATCAGATATTTGTATTATGATTCATAACAGCAGCAAACTACAGTTATGAAGTAGCAATGAAAATAATTTTATGGTTGGGGGGTCACCACAACATGAGGAACTGTATTAAAGGGTCGTGGCATTAGGAAGGTTGAGAACCATTGCTCTAGAGGCAAAGAGCTTTGCAAATCCCAAAGTGTTAAAGAAATGATAGCAATAATTTTAATAGTTATTTGCTAATTTACTAATATGCTTCGTGATTGAGTATCTATTTAGTTATGAACTCTACAGAGTAAAATCATAAAATCTTTAGAGGTAGATAGAGACTTAGAGGTCAGTTCAATACTATTTTACAAATGGGGAAGTTGAGGCACAAAGAAGTTAAGAAACTGTCCAAGATCAGATAGACAGTTAATCTTTGAGTTGAGAATACCAGTTACATGTCCTGATTCCTGGCTCACTGTTTTCTCCATTGTAATATATTGTCTCTCATTATGGGCATTCTTGTTCAATCTCATAAAAAACAACCATAGCCACAAAACAGAAGACGACAATAAGAACCTCAAAAGATGTTCAGTGCTCCCTACTCTGTTACCTCTTTGTAATGTGCTGTGGAATCTGGACTTTTAGAGGCTATGTTATATGGACACATTTAAGTGGGTACTTTTGAACTGGAGAAGTTTCAGATGTGGTCCAGTGAGCAGCTATATATCTGGCTTATGAGAATCAGACTAGTTAAGTACTATGAGAGCCTTATCACCAACTTTGCTGCAAGGTTCTAAGTGTTTTAGCCATAGTCATGCTCAAAGATCAATCTATAGAGTAGGAAAAGTATTGAATTTGGAATCAGAGAACCTGGAACCAAATCCCCATCCTACTAATTTCTGTCCAATTTTAGCTAAGCCAATTTTCCCTACTCTTGGGCTCAATTTCTGCATTTACAAAATGGTGGGGGCAAGAAATAGATTATGCTGAGGTCCTTTCCAGTTCCAAATCTTTGCTCCTATGAACAAATAAAGGGAGGAAGTGATTATAGGAGTCACACAATAGGGGTTAGAATCTATCCACGTTGACAAAATTACAGATTTTCGAGGCATTGAAGAGAATCAAGCTCTGTTTATATGATACTGTGTAAAAACAGTACACCATGGAACCTAGTCAATTATCTGGATAGTTTAAAATATTGATATTGACTTAATGCAACCTCAAAACCTATGTGATTTAAAAAAAATTCCTCTGAAAATCCAATAGTGCAGTATAATGCAGAGAGTCCTAGATTTGAGGTTAGAAAATCCGACTTCAAGTCTTTGCTTTGTCACATGTTAGCAGCATGACACTGGACAAGTAATTTTTCTTTTCTGGGACTCAGTTTCCTCATTTGTAAATAGGGGATAATGATACTTTCACTACCTATTTCATCAAGTTGTCATAGAGAATTTTTGGGGGGGAAGGGTTTTTTTTTAATTTTAAAGCACTCCAGAAAAGTGAGCTATTTGAATCATTATGCAATTTAGAGTTTTAGTTTTGGTGTTCATGTGCTTAATCATGTCTGTGAGCTTTAACTTTCAATAACTTCATCTAGCCCAAGTGTGGCCTGGGGATGCCTGGAGGTTCTTGAGACCCTTTCAGGGTGTCTGTGAGGTTAACATGATTTTCATAATAATATTAAGATGCTATTTCCTATTAAAATACTCCTTCTTTGTCCAATTTCATATTTTTGTGAAGCTAGTTTTTCCTCATCTATGTCAACCCAAACAATGTATCATAACAGATAGAATGTCAAGCAGATATTAGAATCTAACTGCCTCCTATTAAACCAAACATGAAAGAGATTTGCAAAAATAAGTAGAACAAGCCAGTCTTCCCTTTATTTTTGTTTTGAAAAACAATTATTTTTTAATAAAAACATAATTTATGTTAACATATAATGAGTTATTTTTAAATGGATCAGTAAATATTAAAAGATTTATTTAATAATATATTATATATTACATTATAAAATATTTATTTATGTATTTATCAGTTTAATTTCTAATCCTTGAAATATCAGCAGAAAAACAAGAGCTTTTGGGTATCCTCCAATACCAGGACACGAGACTTATTCAGAGAAAGGGTCTATGACCAAAAAACATTAAGAAACTCTTCTGTAGACAAATATTCTAGACTTCAACTTATTTATCTGCACAATGATGGGGCTGATCTTGATAAACTGTAAGATGTCTTTTAGTTGTAATATTCTAGGTTTTGTGTCCTGACTTTCTGTGTTCTAAGATCCCTTCCAGCAGTACATTCCATAATCCTAAACTTCGCTTTCAACCTGTAAGAATGACAGTGGCATCTTAGCCATCACCATAGATAGGTGGAGAAAACATGAACAGGAAAGGAAAGAAGACAAAGAAGGTAAAATCAAGGTAAAAAAAGAGAAAGACAAATTCTCTCATCCTTTAAACATGTATTTTGTTCTTTTTCACAACATTGAAAAGTCCTTCTCATTCTTTGACTTCCACCTTTCTTTTCTCCTGGAGTTCTCATCCCCTTTGAGTATTCAGTTCTACACATGGATCCCTGATGGCTTTAAACATCCTATACAATGCTTCCTTTATACTTCAAATGAGTTCTGAAGTCTACAGAAGTGGATTAAAGGTTTGAGATTGTAGATTTGCCTCCTCTGCTTCTTCCAGCTAAATCTTAATCCTTTAATTAAAACAAAATTCCAAAATACAAAGCGTTTCTCTAACATGAGCCTCACATCACAGTGGGATGTCCAAAGGACCTGATGTCTTCCTGCAATTCATGGAAGTAACCTATCCTGGCAGAGTTTATTTATTCATACAGAGATCAATAAGGTAGTGTGTGTGTGTGTGTGTGTGTGTATGTGTGTGTCCTTTCTTTAAGATGTCTATGTCTGTCTATACTCATATGGTAGGACTTTATCTCCAAAGGAGGAGAGCTCAGTGCAATGATTTCTAAGACAGTTGTTCAAAAGTACCCTCCCCCTCAAAAAACCAAAACAAAATAAAACTACTAAATCTGAACTCCATTTTCTTCCTCCTTCTTTTCTCCTCCTCCACAAAAGAAAAAAAAACATATAAAAACTTTTCTTTCTAGATAGGAAACTATTGGTTTTTTCATAGATTAAGAAAATTTCAGTATTCTCATTATATCAGAATACATCTCATGGTATGTCAACCTGGTATTTCCAACCAAATCTCCCAATCTATGTTCTGACTAAACTGGATCATTCGCCACCTTTTCCCTTCTCAAATACAATCTATACATACAACCTCCATGTCTTTGATCATGCCATGTCTTCTACTTAATAGGTTGCTTCCACTTCATGTCCTTCTGTTGATATTCTATCAACCCTTTAATACCAATCAAAAAATTGTATGTCCCAAAGATCCAAATGATTTCCCCTTCCTCAAAACACTTACAACACATAGGCAGTAATGTAAGATTTACATTTCTCTTATGCATTATGATGAGACCTTACAACATAGTCATAGGGGATGTCATATCTGTTGCTTAAATAAACCTCTAGAGGGAAGGCAACATGGCTCATTTTTCTTGTATTCTCTATGATGCCTGAATAGCCATCTTTCACAATGTAGTTACTGGATGAAAGACTGAATAATAGGATGTTAGCTGCACCTTTGAACAGTGTTAGAACTTACACTATATGAGGACAAAGACTATTTGTATTGTTGTAATGTTAATGAAATCAGAAGATCTTCCATGCCCCTTTCTATTGGCACCTAGTAAAGGCACTTAGCTCCTTACTTCCAGTTAACTCCTTGGGAGTAGTTCACACCTTAACAGGAAGGGGCTGAACAGGGAGAAGCTATACTGTATATAAGGAGAGAACCAGGAGGACCTTCAGATTTTCTTAGTTACCACCTGAAAAATGCGCCTTTTGCTGAGATCCTCCTTCTGCAGCTTCTACTGAGAACTTCCAAGGACCAGGCTGAGAAACTGTCATGAGTCTGAAAGGGATCCCTGCTTGAGGGAGCCTGTTCTATTTGTGAAGGCTTGGGAAGGTGGGTGTCCACTGCATTAACTATGTGTATCAACTTTGTGACCACTATAATGACTTTGGCTTTCTGGTTTTGGGACTTGTCCTTCTGGTTTTGGGACTCAGTGTTCTGGTTTCTGAATAAAGACCTTGGTTCTGCCTTCCATGTGGAGAGTTTGCTACATTTTGTGATCCAAAACTATACCAGCATATTCATAACCATCATGGGTGTTGTGAATATCTCATTATTGATAC
>CM053596.1:87616974-87713973 GCA_028646575.1 Pseudocheirus occidentalis | reverse complement strand
CAGTGTTCTGGTTTCTGAATAAAGACCTTGGTTCTGCCTTCCATGTGGAGAGTTTGCTACATTTTGTGATCCAAAACTATACCAGCATATTCATAACCATCATGGGTGTTGTGAATATCTCATTATTGATACAATTGTTGAACTGGTATCCAAGAGAATCTGGCATGGCATTTTGCCCATAGTCGATGCCTATTAAACATGTCCTGCATTGAATTGAACATTCATCCCAGACCCAGCAGAATGAAACAAGACACAAAGACCACTCCTAGGTATAAACTCACAGCATCAAAGAATTACAGCTGGAAGAGACTCTTGTTTTACAGATGAAAAGGCTGATACATGGGAGGGGTTGTGGGAGGTGGGTTGAGTGAAAAGCTGGGATTTGAACCCAGGTCCTCTAACTCCAGAGATGAAAGGGATCTCAGAAAGCATATAGACCAACTCCTTCATTTTATAGATGAGGAAAATAGGTCCAAAGGTAGGATTATAGCTTACAGGATCAAAGATTTAGATCTGGAAGTGGCCAAGAAGGACATAAAGACCACCTCCTCATTTTACACATAACAAATTGAGACCAAGAGAACATAAATGACTTGACCAGATTCACAAAATTTTTGTCTGAGGTCATACTTGAACTGTAGTCATCCTGATGAGTCAAGCACCATATCTACTGTGTCCTGTTGTCTCTCAGGATCAGATGTAGAATTTGAACCCAAGTACTTCATGCAATTGCTGTCTTCATTTAACAATTTTGCATTATATGGAATCCATCATGATATGGGAAAACAATGACTTAGAAGCCAAAGGGGTATGGAATGCATGGCTAGTTGAACTGAAACTCAGAGAGACTTAATAAAATTGAACATAGCAAAGATTTTCTCTGGGGGTTGACGGTACTAATTAATCTTGTTCCTCAAATTTCCCTTAGTAAACTGGGGTAAGTGGTAACCTACTTCAAAAGGTCACATAGAATGGGCCCTCTTCAGTCCTGGAAGAGGCTCAAGCTGGACAGATTAAGGCAGAATCTCTCTTATGAACAATAACCAATTAGTTGTCTTTTGCAGTTTTAATTAAGAGTGAAACTAAATGTTCTTCAAAATGATATCAACCTTTTAAGAACACAGCAGAAGGGCAACAATTTGCTAAGCTCTTTTTTAATGACATTATATAACAGACGAACTATGTTGATTGAAGAGTCTCCTTTCACTTTTGAGAATTCAGAGATTAATAGGATAAGGAAGGCAAATGGGTTATCACTTAAAGAGATAACCTGCAAAAGTCTTAGCCTAAAAAGGTCAGGGTCTTCCACTACATCCTAGGCCATCTCCAGTCATACTGATGAATAGATGGCCACTGAATCCAAATGACTCTGGAAGAAAAAGTGAAGTTGGTGAACTTGCAGAGCCCTCTCTCACTCAAATCAAAGTCAACTGCAAGCCATGTCATCATTCCCTGATGTCATGATTCTCTTTGATAATGAAGGACAAACCCAACGACAAAAAGATAATGTGGGTAAGATAGCATAGTTCCAGAATCATTAAATCTTAGCACTTATCTGGGCCTTGGTTTCTTCATCTGCAAAAGAGAAGTTTGGACTAGCTCAGGGATCTGTGGACAACTATGAAGATGATGAAGAGAAATGAAGAGAACAGAGAGGGAGAAAAGGGAGGGAGAGCATCACATAGTAGAAAGGGGGACGCAGAAATCAGAAAGATCTAGGTTTAAGTCCTGCCTCTAATCCATTCTAGCTTTGTAACCCTGGGTAAATCACTTAACCTATTGTTGACCTTTTGGCTTTCTAGGACAAATTACAGACCAAGTACTGATCTTCATTGGTGGAGGGAGACTTCATAGTACTACACTGACAATGCATAGATTTGGCACACTCTCCATCATCCCCAAATTATGAAATTTATTATGTAAATTTTTGTTGTTTAAGTAAAATTATTTAATATTTAAAATATTTGAATAAAATTATGGAATTTATTAAGCCAAGAGATGTGCCATGCTCTTGAAAGGCTGATGTCATTTTAAAGTATACTTAATTTCATTTTTAATTAAAACTATGAAAGATAACTAACTGGTCATTGTTTACACCACAGAGATTATTCTTCTTAATCTGTCCAGCTCCTGCCTCTTCCCAGGGATTCATATGTCTCATTATATGAGTGTTTCTGAAACAGGTTACCTCTAGCTCCAGTTTACTGATCAGTGAAATTTGAAGAGTATAGGCTGAAAATATAACATACTTGTATAGGCTGAAAATGTAAGGTACTTGGAGATTTCACATACATTTATGGATTATTGTTTAATAGATTCTAAAAGGAGAGTAAAGGGTATGTGGAGAATACCCCAAACATTTGAAAGAAGTAGAGAAAAATGCCCTTACTTTCCCCATTTCCTTCCCTTCTATCTTGGAGACAAACACTTCCAATGGTCCTTTTAATTTTGTTGTCAGAGAGGCAAAATAAGATTTTGTGCTTGGGTTTCATGGAGCCATTTTTATGCTGTTAGGTAATGGTGAGTAGGTTTGTCAGTCAGAGATATTTTAGAAGACAGCCATGCATCAGATAAAGAGTTAGATTCAATGTTCTTTTAGGTCCCAACCAACTCTAAGATTCTACAGTTTCACTTAAAACCAAATTCCAGAATACCTTGATTGTATTAGTTTTTCTATAACAAAACTATCCTTACTCAGCTTTATCTGGCTCCCTTCAAAATGAGTGAGTGAAGAGAATCTGGGTCTCAAGGCTGCTGATGGAAGCAGCTTTTATTGGCAATAAAAGTGAAAGTTGGGGGCTGTGGCTTCTAAATCCAGGTTTACCACCAATTTACTTTATAGTCTGAACCCAGAAAATCCTTATCTCCTATTTATCAGCAGGAAAATACCAATAAAGACAACAATCAACCTGTAAAGGCATCTTGCCCCTCAAAAATCATTGAAAACTACATGACATTTGTGCAGAGCATGGTGAAGGTAGGGCAGCCAGGATGATGAAGCTATAGGTATAGGAGGACATGCCATATAAGAATGTGATGAAAGAATTGGGTCTGAGAGGACTGGGCAGAAATGATTGCAGTCTTTTAAGTATTCAAAGGACTATCATGTGAAATGATAACATCTCAGATTTCTGACACTTTGAGGTTTGCAAAGTATTCTCTGTAAAATAGCTTGGTAAGGTATACTTACAAATATTGCCCCCACTTCACAAAGTGGGAAACTGAGGCTGAGAGTTTAAATGAGCTGCTCAAGGTGCAGCATAATAAATGTTGGAACCAAGTCTTATACTTAAGTCTTTTTGACCCTACTTGTGCTACTTTCATTATACCAAACTACTCTTGATGGGGAATTAGACCAGTTCTGCCTGGGGTCTAGAAATAGGAACAATGAATAGATGATGCAACATGGCAGATTTTGGTTTCATTAAAGAAAAAGACTTCCTAATAATAAAGTTTCTAAAAAGGAGAAAAGGCTACATTGGGAAAGACTCCTATCTGTCGCTGGATATATTTAAACAGAAGTCAGATGATCATTTCTCAGGGATGTTTTAGACTTTCTTGACCATTTTTTTTGTGTCATTGGCTCCTTTGGTTGTCTAGTGAAGTCTACAGACCCCTTCTCAGAACAACCCTTTGAAATTTATAAAAATGCTATTTGTTACATTAAATTATTGTATTATTACATTTTTATTATTATTACCTTAAAAAATCCCACCAAGTTCATGGACCCCAGATTAGCAATCCTGGTCTTGAAGACAATATACTTACAAGCAAACTAGATCAATTAATCAACACATACTTATTATGTACCTATTATGTACTAAGTGTGATGCTAAGTGTGTTAGTCCTTACTTTTAAAGAACTGATCTTCTAGTTAGGTAAGACAATACATATAGTCCATCAAGAGAAGTGAAAGAAAACACTGTGATGTTAAACCTGAGCATCTGAGAAGATGATGATTCCATCAAAGAAAATGGAGACGTTTGGAGACGGACAGATTAAGTGGAAAAATCAATGTATTTTAGAAGTGCTGAGCTCTTCTGACCCTCCTCCACTTGAATAAATGAGTGAAATGACATCAATAAAAAAGATAGTATATATATATTACATATATATTACACACTCATATCATATATATATCTTCAAGAGTCGCAAAGCACTTGATAAATATTGTCTCACAACAATCCTGAGAAGTAAGAATTATTATTATCCCCATTTTGCAAATGGGAAAAGGAGGCTGATAGAGATTATGTGGCATGCCAGAGTTGCTCAGCTAATAAGTGGCTGAGGCAGAATTTGAACTCAGCTCTTCCTGACTATAAATCCAACACTCCACTGCACCACATGCCAACTCTCATACTTTCTTGGACACTTCAATAGATCCTTGATCTCATATGAATGTCCATCCTGAGGACAGATCATTGTTCATCCCCCACCTTCTCATCCTGTTAAATTATCTGTCCTTGCTATTTTCTAAGTACTCCATAAACCATCTACCCAAAGTCGGGTAGCAAAGGTGCTTGGATATGCTTCTTTGGATAACAAAGGGCTGTCTATCTGTTATTTCTTACTTGCTACATAACCAGCCTACTCCTTTTTCTGGTCATTTGTGTCCTCCATGACACCTTTTATGCCACTGGTTAGGCATAAATCAGTGTTGGTAATTACCCATTCCTCTTTGTATCCATGATATATCTTTCTATTGGTCTACAGCTCATATGGAAATGTTTTGCATGGAGTTCATGATCAGAGAATCTAAATGGTAGGTGACTCAAAGGGATCATTGTATGCTAATTTAAATGTTTCTGATTCTTTACAATCAAGGACAATTAACACATAAACAGATGAAAACAGTAACTTTGGTAGCCTGAGGATTAGAAATTTATTTAATGACTACCAGAACTTTATCAGCATACATCCATCTTCAGCAACTGGCCCAGCTGATACTTGCCATAAAAAGTGGCCAATAATTCTTATAAAATAAAAGATAAATAATATCTCATAAAATTCTCTTTAGATAGATGATCCATATATGTCTGTTTCTGGAGGGAAGGAAACTGTAGCACAGCTATACAATTACATATGCACATGGAAATCATACCTCTTGAATCTTCTCCCTGAATCAATGACTTGTCTTACTGTGTGACAGACAACAAGAGGTAGGAAAATGGATACTTTTCCAATTGTTTAGATCTGACTTTATTGGTGTGAAAGATATTTTACTGTGGTGTTCATAGAGTTCCTGGGTTTGTCTTGGCAGGGAGACTCCCCCCAAAACCATTCTTCTTCTTTTATTGCTGCTAATATCATTATTATTATCCCATCACGGTTATACTTTGATGCTTCCTTGTGATATGGAAAGGATCTTGGATTTTAAACATCTATTCCAGAGGAACACAGCTCTGGCCATTCCTATTAAGTTGCTGTTATTGTTCATTCATTTCTGACTCCTCATAAGCCATAGCACATTCACCATAGCACACCAATATTGTCCATGGGATTTCTGTGCAAAGATACTAGAGTGATTTTCCATTTCCTTCTCCAGTAAATTAAGGCAAACAGAGATTAAATGACTTTGCCAAGGTCACACAGCTAGTAAGTATCTGATGCTGGATTTTAACTCAGGTCTTCCTGACTCCAGGTCTAGAGCTCTATCCACTGAATCACCTGTTTCCATCCTAACAAGCTAGAAACCCTTCAAATACAAGTCCAAAGATGCCGTATAGCTCTGTCATCTCAGAATCAGCCTATTTACATTTGAAGAGATTTATCAATTAAAGAGTTGGTTACAATGACTTTTCTGGAAGTGGCTGCAGAAAGTCAAGAAGACAACTTACTAAGGCATATTGATATGTACTAGGGGAGGAAATGCTCTCATGGATTAAATCATGAATTCTTGAAATAATTATTAATATCTAACATTTCTGAAGAAAAGGCTATTCCTCTTCAGAAAACAAATATGTTTAGGGAAATACTTCCCTAAACCTAGATGCATTCAAAGGACACTTTTGCCTTACTAAGACTGGCAACTCTAAGGAGTAGACGTTACCCATCAGGTACCTTTCAATTTACTCAAAGACCAGAATTCCACTCCCTTAAAAATAATAAGAGTTTAACTTCATTTAAGTTATCATTTCATCTACATTCTTGTAATCATTGTGTTCACTACCCCCCCAAGAAATTATTTATTTATTTTTGTTTTCAACATTCATTTCCACAAGATTTTGAGCTACAAATTTTCTTCCATCTCTCCCCTAGATGGCAAATATATTGAATATCCCTTCCCACAATATGCCCTCTCTCATATCCCCCCTCCCATTGCCTCCTTACCCCCTACCCCCTTACTTTCTTGTAGGGCAAGATGGATTTCTATACCTCGTTGCCTATATATCTTATTTCCCAGTTGCATGGAAAAATAATTTTTAAACTGTTGTTTTTAAAACTTTGAGTTCCAGACTCTCTTCCTTCTTCCCTCCTCACCTACTCCAACTTAGAAGACAAGCATTTCAATATAGGTCATACATGTGTAGTTATGCAAAACATTTCCATAGTAGTTATATTGTGAAAGACTAACTATATTTCCTTCCATCCTATCCCAACCCCCATTTATTCAATTTTCTCCTTTGACCCTGTCCCTTTTCAAAAGTGTTTGCTTCTGACTATCCCCTCCTCCAATCTGCCTTCCCTTTTGTCATCCCCCCGCCCTTATCCCATTCCCCCCTATTTTCCATTAGGGTACAATACTCAATTGATGTTCACTGTTCTTTTGGTTTATTTCTTTCATTGTATCATACATGTAAATCATTCTGTTTTTCTGAAGTTCTCATGTTATCAATGGAATCTATTTTGTTAACAGTTGCTTGCTACCACAAAGAATAATGCTAATATTTATTTAAGAATTTTGTTTCTGTCCTTAATGTACTTTAGGTACATGTCAAGTAGTGAGATCACTAGATTTAAAGGTATGAACAGCTTAATCACTTTCCTAGTGTAATGCTGAAATGATAACCAGAATATTTAGACCAATGAACAGCTCTGTCAACTATGCCTGTCTTTCTATAGCCCCTCCAACACTGACTATTTCTGGTTTACTTTATTTTTTCTGTATTTGCCAATGCACAAGAACTGGGGAGATTAAAAACTGAGTTTTTAAAAATTTCTATTTCTTTTTGTATTACTGGCTTGTTTCCACATTTCTGAACTGTCATTTATAGTTTGTAATTCTTCTTTGGGAAACTGCTTCTATATTTTGACCTCTTATATGTTGGGGATATCTTGTCTCTTTAGGGTTACTGCTAAGAATTTAGTCCAGGTCCATGATTTCATTTGTGTAGGGGATTCATCAGGAGGAAACTCCCTCTAGAAGTATACATCTGCCACTACCAAGCAATTGGAGTCTTAGAAAATTGCCCAGAAGTTTGAGAGTTTAAGTGACTTGCTTAGCATCACATATTTAGTCTGTGTTAGAACTTGAACTTCCTACTTCTTATTGTTTCTGAGAGTGGTTCTCTCTATTTTCCCAGTGGACTTCCTTTCACACATTTTATTCACAATTCACAGAACACATTTCGAGAATTTGTAGAATAGGGCAGATGGGTGGCACAGTGGACAGAGCGCTGGGCTTGTAGCCAGGAAGACTTGAGTTCAAATTTGACCTCAGATACTTACTAGCTGTGCGACCCTGAGTACATCACTTAACCCTGTTTGCTGCAGTTCCTCATCTGCAAAATGAGATGGAGAAAGAAATGGCAAAACACTCTAGTATCTTTGACCAGAAAATCCCAAATAGGGTCATGAAAAGTCAAACATGAATGAAATCACTGAACAAGAGTAAAGCATTGTGCCTAATTAGAAATTTTCTGCATAGCTAACGAACTTCCCAATCTGTATTAAAGTTCTATCTTATATTGGTATATTCTAGAATTATATTGGTAGTATCTAGAATGCATACCAGTGACTATAATAATTCATTCATTTATTTATGCAATAAACATCTGCTAAGCATCTTCTATAAACTATTCAGTAGAAACTGAGCTAGGTATAGACACAAAGATATAAATTAGAAATGGTTCCTATCCTTAAAGAGCTTACAACTGAGCTATGAGTTTAAGACATATAAATAAATGCCTCTAATACAAACCAGAAGATGGTGAATATAGAGAAATACGAAGTGCTAGGGATTTGTATGAGTAAGAGCTCACTTAGGTTTTAAAAGTATAGGGGATAGCAATTAGAGAAGACTTCAAGGAGGATGTGGCATCTGACCTAGGCCCAGAGGGAAGGGTAGGATATGATGGTGGAGTAGGAGAGAATATTCCAAGTCACTGATGAACCAAGTCAATGCTCCCTGGTATTCAGTCTACCATAACAGCATAACTGATAGAAATAGATAACTGCCAATAACAACACATTTTTATTTTCTGCTTCATGGTCCTTTTGGAGAATGGCAGCTTTGCCATTCCAACTTCACAATGATATGCTTCATTCTATTGAGAAATGTTTTCTGTGACTCCTTAGAAAGAAAGGTGGCTTTAATTAATATGGATAAAGCACTTTGCAGTGCTATTAAACACTAAGCATTGTTAATATGGTGGAAACATCCCAGATGATTACACATCCAAAAAATTGTTTCTGCGTGCCATTTCAAAAAATGCATTATGTATTATAGAATTTGCTAGTCTTGCCCCCAGGGGAGATAAGCAATTGACTTATAAGAGCACCATCAGAGAATAGTCAGAGAGAAAGAAGGTCCAAGGAGACCTGCTAGATAGATTCATTTTCACTCTGAATCACTGTGACGTCCACGTTCTTTTTGCACTCACACCATTCTGAATTATATTTCCATGTTTTCATACTGATAACTTAACTAGGTAAATACCTTTCTGAGAAGGAATATTAGAGTTGGACTCCCATGACTTAGGGTAAAGCGAAATGACCTTGATGAATCATTCCCAGTTCTCATTATCTGAAGGGAGGCACCTTGTCCTACATCTTCCTATGCATTCATTCTTCCTTTTTTCTCCCCCTCCCCTTGTTATCTCTCCCTCTTTCCTCTTCTCTCTCTTACTCTCTCTCTCTCTCTCTCTCTCTCTCTCTCTCTCTCTCTCCTTCTCTCCCTCTCTCTCTCTCCCCCTTTTCCCTATCTCCCCTAATACCCTAATAACATGGGTAAGTATTGTGAATCCTCACTCTAGTCAAGGAATTGACAGCAGAAATACCCTGCACCCCTGGGTGGTGGCTCTTTCCCGCTGATTACATGGGTTCCTCCTAGAACCTTTATTTAAGGAAAGCATCCAAGTCAGCCATATCACATTCCTTTCCAGGCTGCATTCTAGACTTCCTCTACCATGGTTGGTACTTTTGTCTCCCCTTACCACTTTCTAGTTTTCTTTCATGTTTTATCTTCCTTCATTAGAATGTAAGTTCCCTGAAGTCAGGAACTTTCTTTTTGTATTTATAGTTCCAGTGCTTAGTAGAGTGCTTGGCATAGAGTAAGTGCATAATGAATCTTTCTCAACTGACTGTTTTGAAAATATGAGCTAGAACAATTGACTTGATAAGTTGGGGAAAATAGTGGTCAAGTATGGAGAGGGTTATTAACAGTATACTTGCAACTCTACTGGTACCAAGATTCAGTATAATGTATTAGCTCCAGACATTGGAATAATTCATGAGGACTTACTTATCCACACTAGATTATTAGGATTGTTATATTATTATTATTATTATTGTTATTATTATTATTATCATCATTATTATTATTAGGATATAACAGAAATACTACTTATTTGCTTTAGAAGGTGGCAAAAATAACTCCCTTTATATGAACTTATAGCTCTTTATCTTCTTTGGGAAAAATAATGACATGTGATTGCCAGAGTGATATTCTGGTTGAATCACAATATCAAAATATTATATATTGTTGTTTTTGTTACTTGGTCATTTCAGTCATGTCCAAATCTTTGTGACCCCATTTTGGGTTTTTTTGGCAAAGATACTGGGTTGGTTCGCTATTTCCTTCTCCAGATCATTTTACAGATGAGGCAACCGAGGTAAATAGGCTTTAGTGACATGCCAAGGGTCATACACTTAGTATCTGAGACTGAATTTGAACTCAGGTCTTCCTGACTCCAGGTCCAGCACTCTATCCACTTTACCACCAAGCTGTCCCAAATAGTATATTGCATTATGTATATTTTATGTAAAATCATTTGCATTTACTCATATATTCATTTATTCAATAAAACACTTATTAAACACCAACTACAGGCAAAACTCTTGCCTGGGTGCAGGAGTTGAAAACAAATGTAGATAAGTTACAATCCATTTCCTTGAATAGCTTGCAATTTTTCAGTAGCAGGTAAGCAGTGTTTCTTACAGGGCAGTAATATGCCATTACACTCATGTACCACAATTTGTCTAGCCATTCCCCAATCGATGGACATCTAATCTAGTACAACACCAGGCTGCCTCTCACACAATTTACAGAAGTCATTTTAAGGGTTTGTGTGATTATACATGAGCTAGAAATCTCCCTGAGATTTTACATGCTTCTAGTCCTCACTAAATTGCTCTCATCTCTCTCAAGCAAAATTATCTATTTATTTATTGTGGATATGACCCTCAAACATCCTATACCTGTCCATTGCTAAGAGTTGAAGGGAGAATTAGCCTTTAGTGTATTTGGGGGAGCAAATGTCTGATGGTTTTAAAATTAAGAGCATTTCTCACATTTCTGGTGCAGAAAAGCAGACAGATCACATGCTCTAGTACCTGTCAAATTTCCCTAGAAGTCTCTGAGCTCCAGTGTCTTTAAGAGGAACAAGCAAAACAAAATAAAAAATACCTTACAATTTCTTTTGTGGTAGAAAACACGCTCCTTGAAGAGATGTAATATTAAGAAATATCTGTTAAATTGAATGGCAACTACAATGCTGCAATTATACTCTGAAAAGCTCTTGTGTGACCAGATAATCAAAACAAAAAAAGGGCACTGATTCTAATTTCCCCAAACACAGAGGCAGCACCCCATAGGCCTACCTCTATAAAGACTTCAGGGCTAACCATCATGTGAAAAACCAAGGGCTATGATACACATTCTCTTTTGCCCCTATTTATTTTTATTTTGAACTTAACAAATAAAAGATAAAAGAAACATTTCCATATATGCTGTAGAACAGAAGGAGAAGGTTACACATGAGACTCGTTCTCGTGAAACTGATTCATGCTAGACAAGAGAGAGAAAGAGCACAGACTGTACCTGGTGATCTCTGTATCCGGGAGGAGGCCCATGTGGTAGTGGGGGTAGGGAGATGTGAGGAGGAAGCTTTTGTCACACTCAACTGGGGAATAGTGTCGAGGAGAAGAAGGTTTCTCACATAGTTTGTTCACAGTGCTGTAAACGGGTTCAGGAGGCCTATTGATAAAAGAAGAAAAGAATAAGTCTATATGAACAGTTTAACAATATGCTGTGGTCAGGCAGCTGGGTGGCACAGTGAGCACTGGCCCTGGAGTCAGGAGGACCTGAGTTCAAATCTAAGTAGGATTAGATTTGTCTGCTTGCCCCCAGAGGACCAAATTATGAGCCATAGGTGGAAGCTACAGAGCAGCAGAGATTTAGCTGGATAGAAAGAAACAATTTCCTAACAGTAATAACTGTCTCAAAGGTGGGATGGATTGTCTTGGGAGACAATGGATTTGTTCTCCCTGGAGATTTTCAAGCAGGAACTAGATAATTTGTGGAGGATGTGAAAAGTTAGAGAATTTTGTCTGTAGAGATAGAAGGGACTTCAGAGGTCATTCAGTCCAATATCTTTATTTTACAGATAAGGAAACTGAAGCTCCCTTTTCCCCCTAAAGGTTAGGTGACTCGCCCAAATTCACATAGGTAGCAAATAGCAAGAGATAAATCAATCCAGATCTTCTATGTTACATGATAGGGACACTTTTTGTCCAGGTTGGACTGGGTTGCCTCTGAGGTCACTTCTAACTGGAGATTATACAATTCTCCTTATCCTATTTATATTTCATCTACCCCAATACACTTGACACATTTATTAGCAGTGTGACTTTAGGCAAGTCACTTAATTCCAATTGCCCTCCAAAAAGCAAAACAAACAAACAAAAACCAATATACTGTGGTTAACACCCAGTCTTCCTTTAATGGTGAAGAAAGAAGTTAGTGTGGTCAGGTGAAGCTAGCTTGGACCTGCGTCCAAGTTCTCCCTCTGCCATATTCTAGCTGCACAACCATGAGTAAGACACTTCTTGATGACTTGAGTGACTCTTTAACACAACAACAACAAAAAATCAAAGAGTAGTTGTTGTTCTTCATTAGTAGGGGGAGTTTCTATACTTCTATACCAGGAAATTATCCTGCTTATCAAATCACAGGCCTGGACAAAATAAAAAAGAAAATAGCAAAAGATTCCTGATCTTTTCAGTATTTCTTTCAGAAAATAAGTTCCTCTGTTATGCATACTTTAGCTGATGTTGGGAATCACTATTGGTGCTTCACTTGCTCACAAATGTACAGTTTTAATTACATGATGAGGGAAGAGACTAGAAACTATAAAACAGAAAGATCTTTAGGTAAAGAAAATGGGCCCGTTTAAATTAGAGAGGAGACCTATGTGGAAGGAGACAGGATGGCATTATCCAACTATCTGAAAGTCAGCCAGGGGGCAGCTATATTGGCTCACTGACTACAGTCTGGAGTATGGAAGATTCATCTTCCCGAGTTCAGAGCCCATCTCAGACACTTACTAGCTGTGTGACCCTGGGCAAGTCACTTAACTCTGTTGCCTCAATTCTTCATCTGCAAAATGAGCTGGAGAAGGAAATGACAAACCACTCCAGCATCTCTGCCAAGAAAAGCCCAAATGGGATTAGAGAGAGTCTGATACAGCTGAAAAATGACTTAATAAGAACACGTGGGAGTAGGATTAGATTTGTCTGCTTGCCCCCAGAGGACCAAATTATGAGCCATAGGTGGAAGCTACAGAGCAGCAGAGATTTAGCTGGATAGAAAGAAACAATTTCCTAACAATAATAACTGTCTCAAAGGTGGGATGGATTGTCTTGGGAGACAATGGATTTGTTCTCCCTGGAGATTTTCAAGCAGGAACTAGATAATTTGTGGAGGATGTGAAAAGTTAGAGAATTTTGCCTGTAGAGATAGAAGGGACTTCAGAGGTCATTCAGTCCAATATCTTTATTTTACAGATAAGGAAACTGAAGCTCCCTTTTCCCCCTAAAGGTTAGGTGACTCGCCCAAATTCACATAGGTAACAAATAGCAAGAGATAAATCAATCCAGATCTTCTATGTTACATGATAGGGACACTTTTTGTCCAGGTTGGACTGGGTTGCCTCTGAGGTCACTTCTAACTGGAGATTATACAATTCTCCTTATCCTATTTATATTTCATCTACCCCAATACAAAAGAAGAAGGTATACAGTAATAAAATTCAACAAATATTTTAAAGTGTGTTACTGTGCATTATATGTTAAGTGCAGATGTAGCACTCTCTGTGTGTACATGTGTGTGCACAAGTGTGCATGTGTGTGCATACACATACACTTGCACACACATGAGAGGATGTGATGGGAACCAAGAAAAGATCCAGGAAAATGTTAGGAGGGAGAAATTACTATTAAATCATAGAAATAGGGCAGGATTCATAGAAAAGGCATTGCTTAAGCTCTACCTTTAAAAAACAACATTTCAGCAGGCAGATGCAAAGATGGAGTTTGTTCAATACATGAAAGATGGCCTATGTAGATATAAAGAAATGGGAATATGCTGGATGAGAGCAGGGATGTACTGAGGCATTTTTCTAAATCACAGCATCTCTGAACTGGGATTGTTCTAAGGGATTATCCATCCATCAGAAGTTCTTAACCTGGGGCACGTGACCTTTAAAAAAAATTAATGATTGTTTTTTCAATATAGTTGGCTTCCTTTGGAATCCTGAACATTTTGTTTAATGCATTTAAAATATTACCAAGAAAGAATTTACAGTTTTCATCAGACTGCCAAAGAGGTACATGATACAGAAAAAGGTTAAGAACTTCTCAATTCCAAGCCAACTACTTCATTTTATGGCTGAGATCCAGCACGAGGAAGAGATTTAAGTAAAGTCACTCATTGAATGGGAGGCTGAATCAGGATCAGAACCTAGGTCTTCTAATTCATACTCCAGAGCTCTGTTCATTACATTGTGACATCTTCTATCAAAACTTCAGATTGGTTTAAAATGTCCTTGTTAGACAACATCAGCTTAAAAATATAGAAAGCATATGATTTGAAGAGTATAAGAATGCTCCAACTGGTCATTAATAAGCATTTATTGCACACCTACTGTGTGCCAAAAATTCTATAAGTGTTGGGCATACAAAGAAAATCTGGGACACAGTCCAGGCAGATCTGAATCAGAAGAAGAAGGAGGGAGAAATGTCTGAATATTAGTTATTATTCAAAGAAGGCAGAACCAATTAGGGTACCTGCATGGGGGAGCTAGGTGATGGGGAGCATGAAGAGAACAGATACTGAGAGAGAGATGCAGAGATTCCTTTGAACACACATGTACTGAGTACCTTAAATGCATAAAGCACTCTGCTAGGGACGAAGGAGGAGGTAGGGAAAAGCAGCTAAAGGGAAACTGAAAACTCTAACTCAGTCTAATGGGTAGTAAGTTAATAAATGCTTGCTGATTTAATTTACTATTATTTGCTTAGTACAGTGTCTGCAAATAGTAAGTCCTTAAATTCTTTATCTACCATCTACCTATCCATCATCTACCTATTATTATTTCATTATTATTTTCATGTTTATGGTGTTCAGAAAAGGTCTTTGGACAAGTTATTGTTGCCACTGTTATTAATATTATATTATAATTATTATTGGCCAGACTTACAATTTCATTGGTGTAAGGAATTTCTAGTACCGAAACTCCCTCTACAAATGCACGTTAGCAGTTCCTGGAACTTATATATTTTTAAAACTAAGTTTTATTTTCTTCAGTAAACAAAAATCTGTCTCAACCCCAGGCCTTCTGACTCCAAGTCAGGTTCTTTCCAAGACATCAGGTCCTGATCATACATACAGCTAAAAGAGAGGTGCAATGAGGAGCCCTGAGACAAGTTTTAATTGTCACTTTGCCATTTTGGATGCTGATTCACTACTGAGAGGAACCATACGCGCAGGCCAAATGCAAAGACAGTAAGATGGGACAAAGAAATTCAGTCTTTACAAAGGCAAGCAGATCTTCTTGCTCAAGACCTGGACACTCTTACCAGATAATCTCAGTGGACTTCCAGCCTTATGCAGGCAAGAATTTACACATAACAGCTGCCAAACAAACCAGTCTGCACCAACTGGACGAAAATGAGCCACACAGCCATTCTTTTTAAACCTTTCCCATAACACTTAGAAGTGATTCCGGTGGACGGAAGGGGATCTAAAATGTGTCTGATGGAATGAACTTCCTGACTCTAGGTAAAGATCTTAAAGACTTTCATTCCTAAAGCATTTCAGGAAGCCAGTTATCCCCACCTGTAAGGCTTGAGTTAGTTTTCTTCATCCAGCACTGGCAATGACAGTCCCCGAGAACAACGTGACCAAGTTTTTTAGCCAGAGTATACCTGTGGTGCTCACAGGCAAATGATATGAAAGGATGTCAGTGATGCAGCCCCATCAGAGAAGAGACAGATAGACAAAGAGAAAGAGAGACAGAAAAAGAGGGGGGAGGAGAAAAGGGAAGAAAGTGGGAGGGAGAAAGAAGAAAGATGAAATGTAGAAAGAACAAAGGAAGGAGAAAGAAAGGAAGGAGGAAGAGAGGAGAAGGAAGGAGGCCAGGAAAGAAGAAGTAGAGCTAATTAAAAGTAATTTTAAAAATCTACCACATTTATCATGCATGATATTGAGGTATGGCTCTAAAGGAGAACTCTTACCCCTCTCTATGTCCCCTCTTCAGGGAATTATTGGGGAGCAGGATGAGGGAAACAATTTATGCCACAAGTATGTATTGTTGTTGTTGTTTATTTGTCCTTCACTTTCAAAGAGGACCAATGACATCATAGGGGGATGTTTCAACTTTCATGTGAACTGGATTTAGGTGAGGCATAATTGCACAAAGTCATCAGCCTCACTCTCCCTTCCAAAGTCATCAAAGTCCAGCGGCAGGACAACAGTCCGAATGACTGGCAATGTAGTGGGTGACCTTGGCATGTCTGCCTGAGTTCTTAGTACTCCATGGCCCCTGCTCTAGCCACCTTCACAACCACTGGAACAAATTGTTCTCATCTGCCCACTTCATTGGAGGAAGTCTTTGCATGTTTGGGGTAGACCCCCTTTTAAGTCACCAATGGGTTTGAAGTCTGTTAGTTGCCCCTGACCTAGTTTAGCCTTTCTGCTGAGACAGTTTCACCAAGGCATGGCTGCTGCCCATGCTACAGCT
Source organism: Pseudocheirus occidentalis (assembly GCA_028646575.1). NCBI lineage: Eukaryota > Metazoa > Chordata > Mammalia > Diprotodontia > Pseudocheiridae > Pseudocheirus > Pseudocheirus occidentalis. The sequence continues at coordinate 87,697,513 of CM053596.1, read as the reverse complement.
TCTTGAACCACGGGCGAGATGCCAAAGATGGATGAGCACCCCTGAAAAGGAATCAGGGAGCTCTCACACCTGAGTCCTTCTTTTCACTCCACCATACTGTTTCTCTTATATAAGTCAATTCTGTCTTGAAACCAAAAACTCTTCTTGTCCTATATAGGTGGGATTCTGTTGCTTTGCCCATACCCAGATCCGAGTTTCAGTCCTGGATGGCAGTCCCAAGGAGAAGCACTAACACACCAGAGCTTATAGCCACAATGCAGCAGGAGCCCCCCTCACAATTCCAGGGCAGAAAAAGAGTGAAAAATCTTCCTCCGATTCTGATTCTCTCCCATCTTGTACCCATCCCTTCCTTTGGTGCCCTGCCTCTCTCTCCTCCCTCCCTTCCTCTTCTCTCTCTCCCTTTCTTCCCCCACTCTCCCCCCTTTTCTTCCTCTGTTTCAGTCTCTCTGTCTCAGTCTCTCTGTTTCCTTCCCATTCCCTCCTCAAAAGGGTCTTCACCTCAAAAGACAAATACATGGTGCCTAAAATCATGAGACTTTCATCTCTTTCTCCCTTTGGAGGCATTTAAAGGAAACACTATTATTTCATACTCTGCAGATTTAGTACATTTCCCATTTGCAGCCGGCTGCAGTAACTCAGGCTTCAGCTGGTGCCTCCAGTGCCTTTGGCAGCAGTGGCTGCTGAGCTGTATAACATTCAGGATTTATGACTTGACTCCAATCAATTACTCACTGTCTCTCTTCTTATTAATCCAGAGATGCAGCACCTGATATTGCAGCCTCATTTTTGCCTGGCACACAGCTTTTCTTTCCTTCCCAATTGATTTTGTTTTATTTATTCTTGCCCCTCTCTCCCCCTCATTCCCCAGGGCCATAAGCTAAAGAGAACACATATCACATCCAAACTCTATTTTCTAGATTGTGGGAGCACTGGATCTCTTTGGGAGAAAAGAAGATAAAAAAATCTTGCTAAAGTTCTCTTCTTCAACACAAGGATAATCAACAAATATTAAAGCCCAAAGTGGAGAGTTTTTCTCAGGTGAAATGAAAGTTCCCTATGTAGAGAATAGCTTACACTTACATAGAGTATTCCAAAAATCTTTGTGAGCTTTAAGCTATTAAGCTACTTTAAAAAGCTTAAACTGGCACAAAACTTGGGATGTGCTACATATCATTCAACAAGCATTTACTTAATGTAAGCTATGGGCCCAGCACTCTGCTAGGCACTGGAGATAGAGACTAAATAATCTTTACAATCAATGAATCAATAAACATTTATTAAGCACCAATTATATGCCAAGCACTGAGCTAAACACAGGGAATAGAAAAAGAAGCAAAAGACAGTGTCTGTTCTTAGGGAGCTTACAATCTAATGGAGCAGGAAACATAAAAATAAATATATACAAAACAAGCTATACACAGGATAAATAGGAGATAATTAACAAAGGGAAGGCAATGGAATTAAAAGGGGTTAGGGAAGGCTTCTTATAGAAGCCAGGCTTTAGTTGGGACATAAAAGAAGCTGGGGAGATGAGTAATTGGAGCGGAAGATGGAGAGCCTTCCGGGCATGCTGAACAGCCAGAGAAAATGCCCACAACTGAGATATGGAGTGTCTTGTTCATGGAATACCCTGGAGGCATCACTGGATAGAAGAGCATGTGTTGAGGGCTAAAGTGTAAGAAGACTGGAAAGTAGAAGGGGATAAAGTTACGAAGGGCTTTGACTGTCAAACAAACAAAAAAAACATTTGGTGTTTGTTTCTGGAGGCAATGGGAAGTCACTGGAGTTTATTGAGTAGTGTGTGTGTGTGTGTGTGTGTGTGTGTGTGTGAGAGAGAGAGAGAGAGAGGATCAGACTTATGCTTTAGGAAAATCACTTTAATGTGAGAATGGAGGATGGAGCAGAGTGGGGAGAAACTTGAGGCTCAAGAAATTTATTTTGTATCAGGGAAATCATATATATGTAAATACAAAATATTGTGCTTTAAGGTTAGCAAAGCACTTGTCTCACGAACGCATTGTCATTTTACAAGTGAATCTTTAAAAAGTTAAATAGCTTGTTCTGGAACATACTGCTGGTAAGCATCACAGATTCAGTTCCTGATTTCCTCACCACAGGCTTAGAACTTTTTCAAATCCACCCTACTTGGTCAGGCTAAATTGGTCATGGGACATAACTTTTCTTCCTTCCTTCCTTCCTTCCTTCCTTCCTTCCTTCCTTCCTTCCTTCCTTCCTTCCTTCCTTCCTTCCTTCCTTCCTTCCTTCCATTAGTATTTTATTCTTTTTAATTACATGTAAACACAAAATTTAACATTCATTTAAAAAAACACTCAAGTTCCAAATTTTCTCTCTTCCTCATCTCTATCCTCCCTAAAACAGCAAAAAATTTGATGTAGATTATAATGTATAATCATGTAAAAACATTTTCCTATTAGTCATGTTGTGAAAGAAGAAACAGAACAAAAGAAAAAACACACACAAAAGTAAAAATAGTATGCTTCAATTTGCATTTAGATTCTTCCAGTTCTTTCACATGAGTCCTTTGGGATTTTCTCAGATCACTGTATTATTTAGAATAGTTAAGTATGTGTGTGTGTTGGGTGTGCAGAGCCAAGATGGGGTAAAATAAGCAAGAACTCACCTGAGCTCTTCCTCTAACCCCTCTGAATACCCTAAAATAATGCTCCAAAACAAATTCTGGAGTGGCAGAATCCACAAAAGGACTGGGTGAAAAAATTTTTCAGTTCAAGAAAACTTAAAAAGTCAGCAGGAAGTCTTGCACCCGGGTGAGAATGGAACACACACCACTCCAACACAGACCTGCCTCTGCAAACCAGAAGCAGGCCTTGGGAATGAATGAATTAGCAAAAGGGGTTGCTTCCAGAGCTCTCATGCCACAGATAGTAAAGGGGTTAGACAGTTGGTCAGAAGGAGATTAAAGGGGTTTCTTTGCTGACACAGGTGGGACTCTGGTGCTTTGCCCATACTTGGATCTGGGTTACAGTCCTGGGTGCAGTCCCAGGGCAAGGAGAAGCAGTAGCATACCAGAGCTTGCAGCTACAGTGCAGCAGGAATCCTCCTCACAATTCTAAGGCAGAAAAGAGTGCTTGTAGTCACTCACATACTGGAGGACATGCCACGAGAGAAGTAAACACATTTTTCCTTAGATAATGCTACCTTGGAAGAACTAAAAAGTTACAGATCCCTAGAACAACCTTGGAAACAGCTACATAGCACCCCTGAAGTTTGGGATAGTGTGCCCTCCACCCTACATGGAGATCCCTGCTTTAAGAAAGAATTACAACTCAAATAATAGTCTAGGAAAATAAGCGACCAACAGAAAAATTCTGACCATGGATAGTTACTATGGTGACAACAAAGATCAAAATACACATTCAAAAGAAGACAACAAAGTCAGAGCCCATATATCCAAAGCCTCCAAGAAAAATATGAATTGGTCCCAGGTCATGGAAGAGCTCAAAAAGAATTTTAAAAATCAAGTAAGAGAAACAGAGGAAAAATTGGGAAGAGAAATGAGAGTGAGGGAAGAAAATATTGAAAAAAGTCAATAGCTTGTAAAATAGGAACAAAAAGTATTGAAGAAAATATCACCTCAAAAAAACCCAGAATAATCCAAAGGGTAAAAGAGGTTCAAAAATCCAATGAGCAGAATAATGCTTTGAAAAGCAGATTTGACAAAATGGAAAAAGAGGCAGAAAAATTCACTGAAAAAAGAGCTCATTTAAAAGTAGAATCAGCCAAATTAAAAAATGAGGTACAAAAGCTCATTGAAGGGGCCAGCTAGGTGGGGCAGTGAATAGAGCACTGGCCCTGGAGTTGGGAGGACCTGAGTTCAAATCCAGCCTCAGACACTTAACACTTACTAGCCGTGTGACCTTGGGCAAGTCACTTAACCCCAGTTGTCCTGCCTTCCTTCCTCCAAAAAAAATAAAGCTAACTGAAGAAAATAACTTCTTAAAAATTAAAGTTGAACAAGTAGATGCTATTGATTCTATGAGATATCAAGGTGCAATAAAACTAAAAGAATGAAAAAAATAGAGGAGCAATAAAAAAAACCCAAAAGAATGAAAAAAGAAGACAATAGAAGATTGAAAAAAAGACTCATTGGAAAAATGACTGACATAGAAAATAGATCCAGGAGAGATAATTATAAAAAATATTGGACTTCCTGAAAGCTATGATCAATAAAAGAGAGTAGAACATCATCTTTCAAGAAATTATCAAGGAAAATTGCCCTGATATTCTAGAATCAGAAGGTAAAATAAAAATTAATAGAATCCACTGATCACCTCCTAAAAGAGATCACAAAATGAAAACTCCCAGGAATATTATAGCCAAATTCTGGGGCTCCCTGGTCAAGGAGAACATGTTGCAAGCAGCCAGAAAGAAACAATTCAATTATGGAGCTACAGTCTAGACAGAACAATGTTTAGCAGCTTCTACATTAAAGGACTTGAGGGCTTAGAAGATGATATTTTGATATGATGATATCATATGATATATGATATTTTAATGAGGCAAAGGAGCTAAGAATATAACCAAGAATCAGCAAAATTAAATATAATCTTTCAGGAAAAATTTTTTTGTGGTTTTATAGGATTATATTTTTGTTTGTTTACTTAACTTGATAGACCGAAGGATATTCAAAGAAACTGAAGGCTTTCAAGCATTCCTGATAAAAAGACCAGAGCTGAATAGAAAATTTTACTTTTAAGATTCAAGAGAAACATAAAGAGATAGTCAGGAAAGGGAAATCATAAGGGACTTAATAAGGTTAAACTATTTATATTCCTACATGGGAAGATGATACTTGTAATTCACAAGAATTTTCTTATTATTAGAGTAATTAGAAGGAATATACATAGACAGAGGAAGATGTGTGAGTTGAATATGATGAGATGATACTCACAAACAACAAAATTAAGTGAGAAAGAGGAATGTACTGGAAGAAAGGAAAGGGAGAGGGAGAATTGGATAAATTACCTGACATGAAAGAAGCATAAAAGAACTTTTATGATCGAGGGGAAGATAGGGAAGGTAGCAGGGAATGCTTAAATCCTACTCTCATTGGAATTAGCTCAAAGAAGGAATAACATACATACTCAACTGGGTATAGAAATCTGTCTTACCCTACAGAGAAGTAAGACAGAAAGAGTGGGGAGAAGGTGGAGACGTTTATTGAAGGAAGGGCAGATTGGGGGAAAGTGGTAGTCAGAAGAAACATACTTTTTGAGGATGAAGGTAAAAGGAAAGAGATGATAAAATAAGTTGAGGGGATAAAATGAAGGGAAATACAGTTAGCAATCATAACTGTGAAAAAAAATTTGAAGCAAGTTTTTCTGATAAAGGCCTCATCTATCAAATTTAGGAGAATAAGAACTATTCCCCAATTGATAAATGATAAAAAAAAAGAATAGTAAGTTTTCAGATGAAGTAATCAAAGCTGTCTATAACCATATAAGAAAATGCTCTGAGTCACTATTGCTTAGAGAAATGCAAGTTAAAATAATCTGAGATATCAACTCACACCTATTAGAATGGCTAACAGAACAGAAAAGGAAAATGACAAATGTTAGTGCGGTTTCTTCACTGGAAAAAGAGAGAATAATAATATTCTGCTACCTTCATTCAGAGTTGTTGCAAAAACACTATTATGTAAAGTGTAGTAATGTAATAATGCCTTCCTACAAAAGTAGGCCTCCTTAGGTCTATCAAGTTAAGAAAACAAACAAAAATATAATCCTATAAAACCACAAAAAAATGTCCAATAGCTCTTACCTTTCAAAGTTTATCACTAGAAAAGACCGATAATTCATGGGAGACAATATAGAAGACGAGAATCAGCAATGCAAGATGCAGAATCAGAAATCTGTTCTAATTTGGCCAAAGAATTGGAAATAAACAAGATGACAGAATTATTCTTTTCAGTTTTGTGCTTCTTGGTCTACCCACAAGGCAAGTGTTCCTTGTGTTATAGAAATGTGGAAGACAATTCTCTAAGTCTATAGTTGTCTATGGGGAAGGAGAAAGACTACAGGCACCTACTAAAGTTGAATTACAGAATCTGAGAACTAGAAAAGGTCTCAGAGGCCATCTAGTTCAACTCAAATCTCTAAATTCATCCCAGTAATTATTCGCAATTTATCCTTGTAGCATTCCATTTCACTTTTGGAAAGTTCTAATTGTTAGGAAGTTTTTTCTTTATATGGAGCCTAAATCTTCCATTTTTGAAGCATTAATCCATGGTTCCTAACACAAAGAGGCAAAATTGAAATTCAGGGAAATCACTGAAACTTGAGGAGATAAATAGATCTTATGACTAGAATATTCTTCAGAAATATTATAATTTATTAAAAAGGAACTGAATAGACAAAAAGACAGTCAAACAGTATGTTGAAAATTACAAACACATGAAGAAATTCACAATCCAATGTAGCAAACTGTTGTAGAGAGCATTTGGATGAGAATCACCAGTGTTCGGTTGTTTTTGATTCTTCATGATACCATTTGGAATTTTCTTGGGAAAGAAACTTGGAGCAGTTTGCCATTTCCTTCTCCAGCTCATTTTACAAATGAGGTACTGAGGCAAACAGGTTTAAGTGACTTATGAAAAGTCACCCAGCTAGTAAGTATCTGAGGCCAGATTTGAACTCCAGAGGACTCATCTTCTTGACTCTGGGTTCTGCATTCTATCCCCTGTGCCACCTAGCCACCCCAAAAATCATCAGAGGGACAAATAGAAATAAAGTTATAATGGGAGTAAATTACAGACCATCTGGAAAAATGGACATTGATTAAAGAGTTCAAGAAGCAGACTACAAACTTATCAAGGAGGAATGGAGGAATGGGAACTCCAATTACGTGGCTATGTGCTAGAATTCTTTTTCTGCCCAAAGTGGAGAAGCTAATAAATCTGGAATTTGGATTACTAATAGTTTCATTCTTCAATAGATGGTAGAAATTATAAGGAACACTGCTCTTCTGGACCTGATCCTGACCAACAAGTTATAGCTGATTTCTGAAGCAGAAATTAGAGAAATATTGATCAGAAATGATCCTTTCATCTTTGAATCCTTTATAGAGGACGAAAGGAAAGTTTGACACACTTTAGACTTTAGGAAAGAAGATATAAATATGTTCAGAGGAATGTTAGGTAGATTTCAATGGCATATGATTCCACCATGCAAGCTAGCTCAATTGGGACGGGAAGTACTCAAGTATGAAAATCTAATAACAAATGCAAATGATGCAAATGAAGAAGAAAGGAAAGAATTGGCTAGAAACCAGTATGGATGCACAGGGAACTCATTAAGTTAGATTTAAAAAAAATAAAATGTATAGAAAATTGGCACTTATTTGAGGATAGCTAGAAAAGATTGGCATGGCCCTGTAAGAATAGCATTAAGACTACCATGACTTTAAAAAATGATGCAAAAGTTGTTTTTTCTAAAATTATATTCTAGGCAAGAAGAAGAATAATCAAATAGGGATGATATTTGAATTTAGTAGATGATAGTATCAATCAATCAATCAATACACATTTATTAAATGCCTACTATGTTCAGGCATTGTGCTAAACTCAAAAGACAGTTCTTGCACTCAAGGAACTTATAGTCTAATGGGAAAGAAAACATATAAATAAATATACACAAAGCAAACTACATATTGGACAAACAGACAATAATTAACAGAGAGAATACACTGGAATTAAGAGGGGTTAGAGAAAGATTCCCATAGAAGGTAGATTTTAATGGGGACTTAAAGAAAGCTTACAGAAGTAAGTAGCTGGTGCAGAGGAGGGAGAGCATTCCAGGCATGCTGGACACCAGAGAAAATGCCCAGAATTGAGATATGGAATATCTTGTTCATGGAATAGATAGGAGGCATCACTGGAGAGAAGAGTATCTTTTGAGGAATAAGGTATAAGAAGACTAGAAAGGTAGAAGAGGGTAAGGTTATGTGAATGGTTTTGAATGCCAGACAGAAAATTTGGTATTTGTTCTTGGAAGTAATAGGAAGTCCCTGGAGTTTAGTGAGTAGGGGGTGACATGATCAGATCTTCCCTTTAGGAAAATCACTTTGGTGGCTTAATGGAAGATGGATTAGAATGGGAAGTGGCTTGAGGCAGGAAGATCTACCATTGGGCTATTGCAGTAATCCTGGTATGAGTTGATAAGGGCTTTCACTAGAGTGGTGGAAGTGTCAGAGGAAAGAAATGTATATTTAAGAGATGTTACAGAGGTAAAATCGACAGGCCTTGGCAACAACTTGGATATTGGGCATGAGTAATAGAGAGGAATCCAGGATGACTGCTAGGCTGTGAATCTGAGGAACTGGGAGTTTGTTGCCTTCTATGATAACATCGGAGGTGAAAAATCCAAAGTTCTGTTTAGAACATATTGAGTTTAAGAAGTCAACAGGACATCCAGTTTGAGATATCTGAGAAGCATTTGGAGATGTGAGGCTGGTGGTCAATAGAGAGATTGGGGCAGGGAAGGTAGATCAGAGAGTCATCGGAATATAGGTGGTAATTAAATTCTTAGGAGCTGATGACATCACCAATTGAAGTAGTAGAGGGAGAAGAGGGTCTAGTATAGAACATTAAGTGACAGGTAGGGGATAACTATCTAATGCTTATTTTATTCATTTTTTTCCTTCCAAAAATAATACTCTTTATCAAGGAAAAGGTAGAACCCTAATGATCAGAGAGGAATTCCGAATGAAGTAGTAGATGTGATGTAGGCTCCACTCCTATACATCTTTGAATGAGCATGGACATAGGAGACGTGCAATTGGACTAGGGAAGGGCAAATGTTTTTTGAACATAAAAAACAAAGAAAAGCATTTTTATGCTATATACCAATGAGGCTGACTTTAATTCCTGGCAAATATAAATTAATAATCAATCAATAAACATTTATTAAGTGTCCAGTGTATCCCAGGCACTGTGTTAAGCACTGTGAACACAGTATTAAACAGAGAGCCTGTAATTTATTGAGCAACATCCAAAAACGACCTTACTGAATGAAATAAAATGGCATTAGATAAATGATAATACAGATTCTCTAAAGGATGTCACAGATTGTACTGAATCTTTGACTAGAATGGAACTCATTTCCTTATTTCCATAACATCAAACACTATAGCTTTGCATACAATAGGTAGTTGTGTATACATTCCAATATTGTGTTCTTAGGGACTAGAATTATTTAAATACTTTATTCTCTAACTGGGCAATTCTCCCAAGCAAAGAGTGTCCAAGGCCATCTGACTGCTACAAGTTACACATGAAGCATCTTTGAGCTGCCCTTCTACCACCCAGAGGCATGGGTCAGCATTCTGAGCAGCTCCATACAAGAGAAGGAGGCCTATAAGGCCTCTCTTCTGAGACTTCAGTTGATGAGTTTTAATTGGGATTTGGCTGACTCTCCAAAAGAAACAGAAGCTACCATCATTTCCTATTAGGACACTAAATAAGTAATGCATGGAAAGAGGATTCATAAGCTTGTTCCTGAATTGCATTTGAATAGAGGACCTAGGAATGAGAGATCCTGTTGGAGATAGGAACAAGAGATACCATCTTCTCCATGGTAAGCCTCCCAAGTGGCTCAGGTTGAAAATGGAGTGAATTTCCATAACTCTTATGCTGTGTAGCTCAGTTCTAATGGGGGACTGATTCTCCATTGGGAAAGCTAGGAAGAAAAAAATACTGATTACATTGACATACCCTCTAATTAAGCTAATAAGTCAGTCATATGAACATTATTCTGTTCACTACCACCACTTACCATTTGCTTGGCACAAAGCGGTTACTTAAATAAATGCCTGTTCAACTGAATTATTTAGTTTGCATATAAATGACTTTGCTAACCTATCTACAGAATTAACTTCATTTCCCTGGATATGTGTATTGATGATTTCATATTATTAAGACAAAAATGTATTAATGTACTCAGTTCAAGACCTAAGTCTGAATTCTCACTTAGTCATCCACTAGCCTTGTGACCTTTAACAAGTCATTTAAACTTTCTGAGGTTCAGTTTCCTCATCTGCAATATGGGAATAATAATAGCAACTACCTCAGAGGGCTGTTCTGTTGATCAAATGAGATCATGTATGCACAGTGCTTTGCAAACTCTAAAGTTCTCTATGAATGTTATTTATTTATTTATTTATTATAGTTATTATTTAGTGGAAAGAACATTGGACCTGGAGTCAGGAGTGATCTGGGTTCAAATACTGACTCTAATACTTGTTGGGGAGACCTGACTTCAGCTTCCTTTTTTATAAAGTGAGACTAGGGATACAAAGAACAGGTTTTTTGTGTTTTTTTTTTTTTAAAGGGCAGAGAGCTAATCTGATTTTAAGACCAGAGAGCTAATCTAAACTAATCTTCTTAAGGGCAGGGATCTAATATCACAAAAGGTAGAGGGAAAAGAAGTAAAGAAAAACAGAAGAAAAGTTCTCCTTGTTTCAGCTGCCCAAGGACTGTGTGATCCTGAGTGTGTCCCTCTAGGACAGACTTCTGCTCCACACTCCCTGCCTTATACATTCCTAGGTTCCTTGTTCTACTAAGTGATTGTGACTTTCCCCCACAAGATCTATTTAATGGTCTCCTGCATTTTGGTTTGCCTCCCAGAAAATAAACATTACTTACCCAGAAGCAGGCAGACCATATATAGACAGTGTTGTTAGCAAGGTTTATTTGCCAAGGAGGCAAAACAGAGAAGGAGGCATTTGTCAATTTAGATGCATCGGCGCAAATTCTGCACAACGACATCAGATAAATGATAATACAGATCTTATGAAGGAAGTCATGGATTGTGGGGCAAGGGAATAAACATTTTATATAGGACTTATTATGTTCCAGGCATTGTGTTAAGCACTTTACAAAAATCTCATTTAATCTTTATCACAACCTTGCAAAATAGGTGCTATTATAACCTTCATTTTACAGTTGAGGAAACTGAGTCAAACAGAAGTTAACTTTCCCCCAGTATCACACAAGTACATATCTGAGGCTGCATTTGGCCTCAGGCAGGAGAAGATTTGGTAACTGATTGGCTGTGTGATGATTGAACTAGAAAGAGCCAGAAAGTCTGCTGAAGCCCCCAGGCTGAGAGAATCAGTAGTTAAGCATCCTAAGATGAGGTGTGGTTACTAGAGATGACCCTGATAATTGTACATTATTATCTAAATTACAATTCTGGACCAAACAAGATACTGTGCCTTATACAGAGGAGGGGCTGAATAAATATTTGCTCAATGTAATTAGTCCTGTTTTGCAGACTGAAATTTCTCCATGAAAGGGAGGTAAGAGAAAGAAAATATCTCTGACCTTCACAGGGGACAGTCATGTTTCCTTGCTTAAAGATTTTATAGCACTTTACCTGAGTATCTCCTTGGCCCTTGACTCACTTTCTCCTTGTGTCAGGGCATTTTGTGTGTGTATCTGCTTCCTGATTCCACTGTGAGTTGCTTGAGAGCAGACTCTATGCCATATTTATTTTTGTATCCCCAGGGTCTAGAAAACCATAGATACCTCATAATTCTTTATTGAAAATGTGTTTTGAGAAAGAATTAGGTCTAATAACTTCCAATTAGATTCTATTTCAATGTTTATAATAAATTGCTTTCCTTATAATGGCTCTGTGAAGTGGTTAATCCAGAGAAGATAATTTCTGTTGTTGTTTTATAAGAAAAAGAAGGTGAAGTTTAGAAAGGCATTTGTCCAGGATTATACAGTTAAGAGATGTCAGATCAGGGACTCAAACATAGATCATCTAAAGCCAAAGTCCTTTGGTCTTTCTACTGTTTTTCATCTCACTGCTTTTCCTATAGGGAATGCTAGAAAAATACAGATGAAGAAGAATTAATGTTCCCTCTCCTAATGAAGGACCAGAGCACTGTTTACAAATCAAATAGGAGACAGAAGTTTTTGGATATTAATCTGAACACTGGGTCTATGCAATTACCTACTCCCACATTAGGCAAAAGTCTGCATTTGTGATACAGTTAGTTTAAAAAAAGCTCTAAACAAGTAAAAACCTATCTACCAATTTGTGAAATAGGTAAAAGTTACACAGAACAGGGTATGAGAGGAGATATAGCTTAATTGTAAGAGAATTTGAAGCCAAAAGACCATAGTGGTAGTTTTAGCTTTACTCTCTACTATTTAGTAAAAGTTGCTTACCCTCTTGGAATTTCTATTTACTTATATTAAAAAACAACAACCTTAGTACCAAGAAATGGTATGAAAGAACCACTGAGGACCTATCTGACAGCAAAGGAAATGGTCTAGAGAGTTAGAGACTGACATTAGAAAGGATTGCAATAATATCCAAGGACCAAAGGAAGGTCTTCAATAATGTGAGTCTTTCATGGGAAGTTTTTGAAGAGACATTGATCAGAATTACAAGTGATGAAAAAGCATGGATAGGCTGAGATTTCTGCTGGTGAAGGGAGCAGTCATGGAGATAGCATGCATCACATTGGAGAGAAGGAAGAACATTGGCCCAAATATAGCACAAAAGTTTTATGAGAAATGATGAGCAGGTTAATTTCAGAAAAACCTGGAAATACATATATATATATATATATATGAACTAATGAAAAGCAAAGTGAGCAGAAGCAAACATTTTACAGAGTAACAGCAACATTGCGTGATGATCAACTATGAACGACTTAGCTGTTCTCAGCAATACAATGATCCAAGACAATTCCAAAGGACTCATGATACAAAATGCTATCTACATTCAAAGAAAGAACTGATGGCTATTGAAGCATATTATTTTCACTTTATTTTTGTGGTTTTTTTCTTTCGGTCTGTTTCTTCTTTGACAACATGGAGGTCAGAAGAAGAGATACAAGAACACTCTCAAGGTCTTTCTGAAGAACTTTGGCATTGATTGTGTGATATGGGAGACACTGGCAAAGGATCATCTAGTATAGAGTGCCCATGTCAAAGAAAGTACTATACTCTGTGGCCAAAGTAGAGTTGAAGTAGCTCAAAAGGAACAATGAGATGCTCAAATTTAGAGAATCCATCCCAAATGCTAACACAGAATATTTGTGTCTGATCTATGGTAGAGCATTCTGAGCTCATAAGTCTGATTAGCCACAATCAGATGCACTGTGACTTGATTCTAACAGAGTGATATCATTTTGATCCTTTTTGAGAATGAAGGACAACAACTAATGTGGGTACACTGTTTGCTTGATTGGACAGATATAGCCTATATCAAATTGCTCATTGTTTTAGGGAGGAAGAAAATTTGGAAGTAAAAAAAATAAAAATGAATGGTAAAAATTGTCTTCACACATAACTGGGGAAACTAAAATACTGTCTGAAATTTTTTGAAATGAATATATATGAGTAAACACACACACATATGTCACAGAAGTTACTGGTAAATATGCGTAACAAAGGTAGGAATGTAGACCCTGACTCCTTAACCAACATTTTGTTCTTGTTCTAGATTGACATTTACATGCTAACCAAAAACTGTCTTGTCTTGAAGACCCTTATCATCCTAGGCCCCACATAGTTCTTGTGTGTGTATATGTGTGTGTTTAAGCGGCCCCTGAAATAAGTTTTTGGGCACAGACACACAATTAGGGTTTAATGGGGTCTAAAAGGGAATTTCAGATCTCAAATCAGATAATTTCCTGAGACCAAAGATCTCAAATCTGCAACTGGGAAAGTTATCAAAAAATGGGTTCAATTTCAGCTTGGTGCATTTTATTCACTTTTGTCGGATTTCTGGATAAGTATCATTGCTCATAGCACTTGTTTATGCATTAAAAGAGTCACTCTGCCCCTGTCATGAAGAGGCTTTCAAGTCACTCCATACCTGTAGATGGTAGTTGCAAATAGAAGTTGGTCCTAGGAAGTCTAGATAAATGAAAACTCCATAAGGGAAATTCGTATTTGGTATGACATAACAAATAATAAAAGAAATGTAGCATTTAGTAAAAAGAAGAACAATGGAAGCAGCATAGGAAATGGGCAACATGAGGGGTACAAATTATCCTGGGAACTTGTGATCTAGATGCATAGGATCCTTTGTTCTTGTCCATGACATTTCTAATCCTATGAATTCCTCTCTTCCTTTAAGATACAAGTCAAGCACCATCCTCTATATGAATCCTTACCTGAACTCCCTAACTTCTAGTAGCCTCCCAAGTTTTCTTGTATTAAACTACTTATTATTTGCATTTACTCACTTTATTTTAATTTTTTTGCCATATACATGTACTCATTACCCCCTCCATTAGAGGGGGTAATTTCGAATTTAAGTTCCTTGCAAAGATGGATTGTTTCATTTTTTTGTACCTGCAACCCCAATGTTTGGCACAATGTCTACCATTTAGTAGGCTTTTAATAAATAATTGTTTCCTAGATCCATATGCCCCCCTACCCATCTTACTGCTCCTTCCCCAAACATGTACATATTCCACATCCTACACCTTTATGTCAAGCCCTGTGAGAAAGCAAAAGTTAGCATAAGTCTATTGCAGAGACATTATGACCAGAGAGAGACAAGCACATCAAAGATTGAATCTTCTGAGATTCATTGAGATACCAAGTTCCTGAATACTTCATTGGAGCCTGGGCAGCTTGATACTACTGACCATACCCAGGAGACTGAGGATTATTCAGAGATAGTATAGCAAAGAAAAGCAAACATTCTTCTTGGAGGAAGGATGGGAAAGGCCAAAGAGGGAGAAGGCCAAAGGATTAACAGAAAGAGGAATATTATAAGAGTTAAAAGAAAGCACAAAGATAGATATCTGTACAGAGTTCCCCCTTCTGTGGATGATGGTGCTAAAACGTGGTATCACAAAAATACAAAATATAAAAAACACAATCCTTGTCTCTCCTAAAGAGGCCTAGAGAAGAGATTACTATTATTATTTTAATTTTTAATCTACAACACCTGAGCAAACTGAGTTGCCAAATCTGATGTTGGCTGGTCTGTATTTCAATTTTCTCATAAATCAATAAAGTAATCTTTGAAAGCTTTTAGCCTAATTAAACTATCCAAAATGGAATGCCAAGTTAACTGCATGAGTTAACACTATTTATTCAGCTAAGCACTTATGAATGCCAATTTGGACACTTTTTGAATATAAGAATTATTTGGGCATTGGGGGATGGATAGGGAGTGAGTACCTTCCCTCACAGGAAGCTCAATTTGAATTCACATAGTTTCTCCCCAGTGAAACAACTGTTCCAAATTAATTTTATCTTTATCAGCAGGAAGGAAACAGATTTGATGCTGATATAATTAAATGAATTTGCTTTCCTTCCCCTTGAAATGTTGTATTTCCTATTCAATGTCTGCCACTGAATATGCTTATCCTTTTTAGTATATTAGAATATCCTAGAATGGTAAAGCTGAAAAGAAGCTTGGAACCCAGTATGTTAAAGCTATACTGATCCACGGAATACAGAACATTAAAAGCAGACAAGATGTTAAAGTACAACACGTTACAACTCTAAGGGTCATGAGAAATAGATGTGGAAGGGATGTTAGAATGTCAGAGACAGAGAGGGACTACAGAACATAGATAATTAGAAATAGAAATAATGTTAAAACAGACTGTTAGAGGCAGAAGGGGCCATGGAACATGGAAGGGGCTTTGAAAACAGCACATGCAATATTAGAATAGAAAGTGAGGGACAGAAAGGACCTTAGGGGGTCCTCTATTCATCCCATTTGAGAGATGAGGAAATTGAGATCCAGGAAGTAAGAACTTGGACAAGGTTATACAGTTAGTGGCAGACCTAGGCTCTGTGCCATGCTGGGGGGTAGTATGCTAAAGTTCAAAGGACAGTGGATTTGCCACCAGAGGACCTAGGTTCAAATTCTACCTTTGCCAGTTATTACCTGTGTGTCTTTGGGCAAGTTACTTAATTTTTCTGGGTCTCCTTTTCCCCATCTATAAAATGGGGCTCTAGCTGGGATCAGAGGCTCCTATCAATTCTAAATCTCTGATCCTATGAATAGTTTTCTTGACTTGTAGACCAGTGCTTTTCTTCCTGCTAGATTATTCTACTTACTGAATGTTTACTGCTGTGAAATGTACCAATTATACAGATGGACAGTGGTGTATGTGTGTGCATGTACGTGTGTGTGTGTGTTGATAACATACATTGAGGAAGTCCTAATACTGTCATCTCATCACTCATGCATTTATTCTTGCAAGTTATCACAGCAATGCAGGTTTCAATCCATTTGAACAGGAGTACCAGGGATAAGATGTAAACAGAAACTTTTATAGATATCAGTGAAGTTTCTCATGCTATCCTGCTTGCTAAACTTGTCCAAATGGTCTGGGTAAGAACATGAATTAAACAAAGGGCAGAGATAATGAAGCCAGCCTAGGGGAGAGACCTATTTGCCTGTTACAAGGATCTGTGGGATGTCATGCTTTATTTACTAGCCATACTAAAAAGTCTCTTCATCTGAAAGAAAAGGCTAGTACACCCAGGGAAATTTACAGCTCCCATTAAGAATGGAACTGAAGAGGGAAGGGGAGAAGGAGAATTAAATTCCACCAAGGGGATTCAAAGTGAAGGATGAAGAGGAGAGACAACTTGTAACATAATACACCCATGGAAAATAACCTGAAATGGGTATCCAGCAGATGGGAGAAATCTAGGAAGCGCATATGCTGAAAGACAACCATGAATGATGCTCAGGCAGCAAATTGCTGTGGGGTTTGCAACCTAACTCAGATTGAATGAAAAGCCAATACTTTATATTAGGACTACATTCAAAGACTCGGGCTAGGAAGATGAAGGACCAGAGATCTTCTTGTGGAGTGTGTCAGAAATACCAAGTCTATTTCATATTCCAAGCCATTAATGGGGAGAATATACAATAAATTTAAAGCAACACACATTTGAATTCATAGAACTAAGATAATAATAATAATTCACACTCAAGAGAAATTTATGTGTTATAAAACTCGTTTCCCCCTTTACAATCCTGTGGGATCTTTAGGACAAAGATCATTATCGCTATTTTATAGCTGACATAACTGAGGCTGGTTATTATATTGTTATATTGTTAACTGGCCATTATATCCCAAATAGAAGAAACAATGAGAAAATAGCTTTACTTGGAATTAGGTTTAGGCAAACTTAATATAGTTCATTGATTAGGTTAATCACTATTCTTACTAAACATTGTTCTTCACTTAATTAGGAAGACTAATATGCAAAAGAGGAAGTTAGGTAGAGTTCTAGGCCTGAATTCAGGAAGATTCATTTTCAAATTTGACGCTTACTAGGTATGTGACCCTGGACCAGTCATTTAGCCCTGTTTACCTGTTTCCTCTTCTGTAAAATGAGTTGGAGAAAGGAATGGCAAATCACTGCAGTATCTTTGCCAAGAAAACCCTAAATGGAGTCATGAACATGACTGAACAACAGCAACAATAAATCGGAGCATGAAAAGTCAGATATAATTGAAATTACTGAAAAAACAAACAATTGAGACTCTGATAGATTAAGCGACCTGCTCATGGTATTATTGGCTGGAAAGTAGGAGAATGAGAACTCAAATCCATCACTCATATAGACATTTTAAAATTTATCACAACAATTCAGATTTTAATGCATTCAAGTAAGATTATTAGGAAAAACTTGCAAAAAGTCCATTTATAGCTTTTGACTACAAATCTACTGTTTTCTCCAGTTTACCAATACTATTTCTGGAATCATAAGATAGCTTTAATGACTAAACAATGTTGTTGATCAATCATTTGGGTCACGTCCAACTCTTCATGACCCCGTTTAGGGTTTTGTTGGCAGAGATACTGGAATGATTTGCCATTTTCTTATCCAGACTAGACAATAGAGAAGGTCATTTTTGAGTTCAGAGAAGAATAGCCCTCTCACTCAAGGAGAAAAGGAATTGTTTTATAAAATGAAATTTATCATTCAATTAGGTGGTTGAAGTTAAGCTAAGTCAATCATTTAAAAGCTGAGAACCCAATAGAGAGGGGGAAGGGATTTTTAAGTTTACAAAGGTGGTTGACACTCACTCATGATAACAGAAGGAAACAAAATAATGAACACCATGTGTTAAACAGAAAAGTAAGCTACCTTACAGTCAATTCTGTTATACTTAGAATAGATATGGGGATAGAGACTAGACTTGTGATTGCACTTGAATCAGGAACTCCCAGATGAGTAAACTCCTCAGACAGATACATATCAGAACCTTCGCTGTAATTATAGTTTTAGAGAGCTTCCTGGGACCCAGAGAAGTTAAGGGACTTGTCTTGGGTCACACTGGTCATAACTGGTATACAAACTTGAACCTATGTCATCCTGGCCTCTAAGACTTCTATCTACCATGCCCTGTTGCTTCTAGTTTATTCAGGACCATCTACCAAATAGATTTGAATTAATATGGAAATTGTGATGATTAAAGCAAGCAAACAAATAACCAGTTTCCCACTGATCAGAGCTGACCAAAAATAGAATGAGGGACCTTGGGAGGTGGTGTCTCTCCTCACTGGAGATTTTCAAAGAAAGTTTGAATAGCCACTTTTTAATGATATTAGAGAAGGTATTCCTTTATTCAGTTGCAAATATAAGTTGAACGAAATGATGCATTTCTCCTCTAAGATTATGTGATTCTGATAAAACTCAAGCAGAGGATTCCTGTAGGTATTCCAAACTATTCGCCATATTTAAAAAGTGCATACTTTGGGAAATGAGTAGAGTGGAAGGCATCTGCCCTGATTATGGGTTCTACCATACTAAAGTCTCCATGATAACAATTTAGGCTTTCACGAAGCATCTCCTGGTGATGTCAGAGAGATCTTCATTAGCATGTTATAATCAATCATTTCATCACTTCCCAATTGATAAAGATCTATTGGCTGAAAAAGACAAGTTCCCATTTTCGTCATTTTACTCTCCACTATAGACCAGAAATGTCTGTTCATAGGCACTCAATAATTCAATTTAATTCAGCAAACATTTGTTAAGCACCTGCTATGTGCAGGATATCATGCTGAGCTCTCAGGATATACAATCGATGAAAAACTTGTATTATATGTGTACCATGTGTCAGATTCTCTGCTAGGTGCTACAAGTTTAAGGAACAAAAGAATGAATCACAATTAAACAGTCTCTGCCTTCAAGAAGCTTACACAGTTTATATGCATAGTTCATAGAAATACCACACATTAATTTCATATTTAAAATCATATATTGTATGTAAACTAAAATGCTAAAATACCTTAATTTCTGTGATAATAGTATTGAACCTGCTACCGAAAAGGACATTAATTAATAACTCATGTTTACATAGCAATTTGCAGGGTAATGACTTCAAATCTAGTGACCTTTCCATTAGACTGACACTGTCTCTCCAAACAGAAGATAATTGGTACTCTGACTCTGCAATATAATGTTTGGAAAGGCAGCACCGTGCAATGAATGGCTCATTGGACCTGATGAAAAGACCTGACCTCAAAACGGGTCACTCTCCCCTGCTACAGTTGTAGTTTTAGGACAACTGGGGAGTTACTTTAACCTCTCCAATCAGTTTAACCTCTCAACCATTTTCTTCATCTGTAAAATGGGGATAATGATACTTGAATGACTCACTTCACAGGATATAACAAAAATATTTGTAAGCTGGAAAATGCTAGGGAAAGATTATAACAGTTTATTTTTACTCATGGATTTTTTTTTAAAACATACATTGCCACATCCGTTTCTCCTTAAAACAACCCTCTGAGGTATACATATTCCAGTTACTATAATTGTAAGTTAAATGACATGCTAGGGGAACTCTTAGTTATGCAAAGCATCATTTGAATTCAGGCTTTTTCCTCTTTCTCTGTTCACTAGCCTTCACAGCATACATGCTGCCTCTAAGCTAAGGAAGAGTTAATCCCAGAATCTCCAAGTTGGAATGAACCTCAGGGGCCATTTAGGTCAACTCATGTCTGGCAAAAAAAAAAAATCTCTTTGACAGCCAATCCAACAAGTGTTTCTTTAGCCCAATTTAGGGCACAGAGAGGAAGTATGATATAATTTTCTTGGAGTCAGAAGACTTGGGGAACCAACACTGATTGTGTATCCTTGGGTAATAACTCAGTCAGCAAATAATAATAACATGAGCTAGCATTTAAATAGCATTTTAAGGTTTACAAAGGAATTTATAAATATTTTCTCATCTTATCTACATAACCCTGTAAAATAGGTGCTATTATTATTATTACCATTTTATAGATGAGAAAATTGAGACAAATATAGGTTGTGACCTGTCCAGAGTAAAAAAAAAAAAACTTATCTAAGGCAAGATTTGAACTCTGAACATCCTGACTCCATGTTCAGCTCTCCATTTACTGCACCTATTAGATAACCAGTAATCACAAAACACTCTGTAGTAATTAGGGGAGAGGCGAATTATAGTTAAAACAGAATCTCTTACTCCCCTAGAGGAAATAATCTAATGGCAGGATATAATAGCTCTAATGCCCAAGAAAACCTAAGCACATTCAAGACATTCAAAACAAATTATCTTGGGAGGTCTAAATGAGATGGCTTTTATTGACTAGGGAATTAAGGAAGGAAGGCTTCAGGGGGAAGGTGGCTACCGAGTTAGCTTTTAAGAATGAACAGGAATTCATCAGGTAAAGAGGGGATCTTAGAGCATTCCAGGCATCAGTCTCAGATCAGGTACTATGAACAAAGGCCTCAGGGAGGGAGAGAGAATAACATGCTCAAGGAGAACATGTTATTACATGTATATACATGTATATACATGTAAATACATGTATAATATCAGCAAATTTTATCTTTTAATATTGTAAACACCTCATAAAAAGAAAGATAAAAAATCAGATTTCTTTTCTGGTACAAAGAGAGGTTCAAAAATATTTTCGTGTTTCTAGACCACAGGGGCAACATGCCTTTAACCCCTGTTATGTTGAAGGGATAACTATTCTGGTTCACAGCAGCATAGAGGCCATGGAAGATATAACTGTATTATGGAATCTTGGGAATAATATAACATAAGACTGGAAAGTTAGGCTGCTCAAGTAACTTCATTTCTCTGAAATGCAGATTCCTCACATATGCCAAATGAGACTTTATACTAGGTAATAATAGTAATAATAATAATAATAATAATAATGACTAACATTTGTCTATATAATATGTGCTGTGTTCTAGACACTGTGCTAAGAAGTACTTTATAAATACCTCATTCAGTCCTCACAGCAACTCTGGGAGGTAGATGCTACTAGCCCCATTTTACTGATGAGAAAACTGAGGCAAGCACAGAATAAGTGAATTCTCTAGGCTTCATACAGCTAGTAAGTAACTGATCAGGTCTCTTGGCTCCAGGTCCAGTTCTCTGTGTACTATGGCATCACCTAGCCTCCTCATACTTGCAAATTATATTTTAAAAATTGTCTGTAGAAACGACCTAATTTTCCTGTTTCTTTCAGAATCGAGCACAGTGCTCTATGCACAACAAACACTTAATACATGTTTGCCAATTTTCTCTGTACTGAAATATAACTTAATTGGTAAGGATTCAATCCTCAATTCAGACATCGACAGCAAGAAACCAGTAGGGGGAATTAGTGAGCCAAGACTGGAGATGCCAGAGAAACGCAGAGCTTCCCAGGGCTCATGAGGTACCAAGAATCTTTAAAGCATAGGATCATAGATATACCGATGGAAAAGACCTCAGAGGGGATTTAGATTTTTTATTTTACATATGAGGAAACTGAGGCCCAGGAAGGGTAAATGATTTGTCTAAGGTCCTATAATGCCCCTCCCCTCCCTGTTCCCTTCCTTATAAAAATGACCATTACTCTAAGTTTAGCTCGGTTCTGGTACTAGCCATTTAGCTCACAATTGTTTGGAAGTTTTCAGTTTCATGAACACTCACAGATTATGTGGGTGCATATATAAGTATTAGCACTTGTACTCATTTTATTTTTATCTCACAGATAGAGAAATTGAGGCTTAGAAGACACTAAGTAGCTTTTCCAAAGTCAGTCAGCAAAGAGGAGAGTGAGGATTTGAATCCAAATCTTCTAAGACCAAAGCTGAGGTCACTCTCCACCAAGTCATGCTGCCCCAGTTAGTTGTTCTCACTGCTTGGAATTCTCTGACTTCCTAAAACATGCCACCATTATAGCTAGTATACATACAGCTATTTCTAGCAACAGGAAGTTTTATAACTGTCAGTGTATGAGCTATATTCTGGAAAAGGATGTGGGAGAGAGAACATGGGATGCATCTTTTCCAACTTAGTTGTTTTAAAGAAAATCTGAGAAAACTCACTAATGATTTTTAGAAATGAAATTTAATGGGGAAGTCAATGGATGCTTTAGGATTATTGAATCTTCATCACAGAATGGCAAAGCTGGGAGGGATCTTATCAATGATGCAGACCTTTACCTTCATTTTACACACAAGGAATATGGAGTTCAAAAAGTCAAGATACTCAGCCAAAGTTACTCAGATTTGCACTTTCAGAATCAAGATTAGATTCTTACTTGTCCATGAGTGTTCTATCACCCTATTACTGATGCCAAACTGCTTTTAGAGTGTAATGTTTATAATGTACTATAATTGTAAGGATTCTCTTGTCTTCTGAAGTACTGGGGGATGATATCAAAGTATCTCTTATTTTAAGGGAAAATATCGTTCTCAGTATAGCACGGAGTACTTGTTAAGCATTTGAATAACAACCCCACACTACTGTGGGTTGTCTTGGGCATTAAGGTGGTTCAGTGGATAGAGCGTTAGGTCGGGAGTTAGGAAG
Organism: Pseudocheirus occidentalis; assembly: GCA_028646575.1. NCBI lineage: Eukaryota > Metazoa > Chordata > Mammalia > Diprotodontia > Pseudocheiridae > Pseudocheirus > Pseudocheirus occidentalis. The sequence goes on along the minus strand of CM053596.1, from coordinate 87,674,672 downwards.
ACTCATTTTTGTAAGTTCAAATCTGGCGTCAGACACTTACTAGCTGGGTGACCCTGGGCAAGTCACCTGTTTCTCAATTTCTCATCTATAAAATGAGCTGGGAAGAAAATGGCAAACCACTCCTGTATCTCTGCTAAGAAAAAACCCAGATGGAGTCATGAAGCGTCAGACAAGACTGAAAAACAACTCTAACAACAACAATGGTTGCCTTGTCTTACAGAAAAGTAATAATGAACTGGAGTAATTTTGATGAGGTGGGAAGAACACAATATAGGAAATCAGGAGACCTGAGTTCTCTATAAATGCTAACTGTGATTATTTTTCTTGTTACTACTATTATTTGTACATATATGAAATATTAGGTTGGACTTGATAGCCTCTATTAGCCTTTCTAACTCTGTAATCTGAGTCTATGGCTGTTTTATAACAACGATACTCTTCATCCCCCATCACTCTTCTAGAAAGGAAGAAGCAATAGGGAATACAGATCATTAGAACTGTGATTTCACATTTCCATATTATTATCCAGTAGTCAGAATTTATATTTGCCCACAGTAGGATACAAATTCCTTAAAGGCAAAGGTTTTTTCATTGCTTTCTTAGTATTCCCAACAGATTGTTGCCTGTTCTGAAATGTATAGTCTTAGAGAATTCCTTGGGGGCTTGAAAGGTTAAATAAATTACACAGGGTCACATACCCAGTATGTGTCATTTGAAGCTTTAAAAATGCTTGAATCAAATTGATTTTAGAAGCGGAGAATGGATAAAAGGGAGAATAAAAAAGAAATAGGAATAGAAAAGGAAAAGATAAAGAATCCCAATGGTAAGAAGAGCTGCAGAAGAAAAGGTTGAATGGTGTGTGTGTGTGTGTGTTTAGCATGCTCCTTATATATGCACAGATTACTGTATCTCAGAATCAGACAATCTCAGAGTTGGAAGGGACCATGAAGGACATTTAGTCTAATCCATTCCAAACCACTAATCCCTGCTTCAATATCCATAAATTGTCATTCAGTCTCTGAATGAAGACCTATAATTGGGGAGAGAAGGAGCAATTATCTATTACTTGTCTCCCTGGGCAGCTGTTTAATCATTTAGGCAATTAATTAATAAGTTTTCTCATTTGTTTGTTTTCCTCCTTATAAAAAGTCACAATTTACCTCCATAACCTCTGCCCTTTGCACTTAGTTCTACCTCTGAAGTAAATCAAAACCATTTTAAATTTCCTTCTACATAACTCTTCAGATACCTAGAGAAAGTCATCAGATCACAGAATCATGGAATCCAACAATATGAAGGAACCTTAGAGCTCATATAATCCTCTCCCTTCCTGACCAAGAATTCTTTCTACACTAACAAAAAAGTGAGCATCTAGTCTTTGTCCACTCTAACTCTTCTCTTCTCTAAGTAAAGCATGCCTAGTTGTTTGGTTTCATGCTTTTGTTTTCTTCCAACCAATCTTTATTTGGTACAGTATCCAGCTAGGGAAACATTATGGTTGTTTTACTCTGGTCATGCTCCAGGTGGTCATCATCTTTCCCAAAATGTGGTACAATACAGTCTGAGAAGTACATTGGGACTAACATCATTCTTCTTTAAAATCTTGTATGTCTCTTACAAAATCCTAAGAGTAACTTTTCTACTGGTTATGCCATTCTGCTTTCTGATACTGTGTTCACTGTATTTAAAACCTATAGCTCTTTGGGCTGTGAATTTCTGTATCATCCACTTGGTTGGCTCATTAACCTGGGGATGCAGAAGAATGGATAAGTAGAAAAATTCTCCAAACTTAGATATTTTCTTTGGAATGAATTATGTCTTTTAAAAAATAATATAATCAATGTTTCATCTATAGTTAACATTGAGGGTACCTTATATTCTAACTTTATTTTGAATCACAAAATAAAATGAAAGAACTAGAGAAGGAAGGGACCTTCAGCCAAAAGTCTCAGAGGTAAGGGAATCTTTAACTTTTACATATTAAACTGTCAGTTATGTACGTATCTAATGTAAATATCTACCCATCTATGTATCTAGACATCTATTTATGTATCCATGTGTGTGTGTATATATGAATCTATCCATCTATGTATCTATCTACCCATCTGTGTATCTATGTATCTATTCATCTATGTGTGTATCTTTTTACCTATGTCCTTATCTGTGTGTTTATGTATGTATGTATTGAAGTTTTTGTCTATGTATCTAAATATCTGTCTATGTATGTATGCATGCATGCATGTATGAACATACGCATGAACGCATGTATGTGTGTATGTATCTATCAATCTATGTATCTATGCATGTATGTATGTATGCATGCATGCATGTATGTATGTATGCATGTATCTATCTATCTATCATCTTTCTATAGTATTTCTCTACCCATCTATGTATCTATCCATTCATGTGTTTATATATGTATATAACTATCTGTCTAATGACTTTATTTGCCAATCCATGTATATTCATGCATGCATGTATGTATGTATGCATGTGTGTGTACGTATGCATGTGTCAAGCATGGGCCCTTCTAATTTGACCATTGTTTCCCCCAGTAGACTATACTCTTGAGCACAGGATTGTCTCTTGCTTTGTTGTATACTCCTAGCTCTTAATATAATGCCTGACACATAGTAAGCATTTGACAAATGCTTACTGATTGACTGGATTAAATATTTCCAAAGTGGTGATTATTGTGGCGGTCATACAAAGACCAGAAAGGAAATAGTGCCTGCCCTCAAAAAGCTTAGATTCCATTGGTAGAAAGGAAAGGTTGCACAAATATAAGAATACAGAGACTAGTTACAAAATGAGGGAGTCACAATTAAATCTGTTCTTAAGGAAAATCACTTTGGGAGCCGCATAAAGAATTGATTTGAAAAGAGAGAGTCGAAGCAAGTTGAAAAAAAACCTCTACTCTACTCTATCTCTACTCTATCCAGGAGAAGGTAAAGGAATTGCTTAGAATCACAAAGGTAGTAAAAAAAAAATCTATCTAAAGTCTTGAACCCAGTTTTTCTGACTCCCAATCTGACACTCATCAACTAATCTAATCTGGTGTGCCCATTTCACACAAGTAGAAACAGAAGCACAGAGAGTGGGAACCAATCAGTACATCAGCAAGCATTTATAAAGGATCTAATAAATGCCATGAAGGGGGCTAAGTACTGTGGATATGAAGGAAAAAGTATTGAAACAATTCCAATTTCCAAGAACCTTACTGGAGAGGTAAACATGTACACAGAGAGGCATTAATATAAAATTGCTATGAGGTCATTTTCCTTGGATAATCTATATATATAGAAATGGCCATGACTTTAGAGATTATCTGCTCCATTCCTCTTCATTTCACTGAGAAGAAAGTTGGGTCACACAGATGGGAAAGAATTTCCACAAGGTTATTACTATCTTTCTACCCCACTTCTGTCACTTTTCATATCCTCTACAATCCTTTATTAATTTTTATCTTTGCCTTGTCTTCAAGATATGATTTTAAGCTTCTAAGAGGTAGGGAGTGAACATCATTCAAATTTATGCCTGTCATTCCCAAAGGCAGGACCTTGAACTCTGCTTTGCATACAACAAGTGCTTAAAAATGCTGGTTGAATTAACGTGATGTATTTCAATGTAAATTTTTTTTATAACAAAAACATTCTCAGGATTATAATAACCTTATAGCAACACAGGGGGTTATTTGTGTATGTCTGTGTGTCTATGTGTACTAGGATACACTTAAGACAAACCTGGTGTCTGGCTAAGTCATAGTTACAATTTTTGGGGAGGCTAGGTGGCTCAGTGAATAGCGAACCAGCCTTGAACTCAGAAGGACCTGAGTTCAAATGCGGCCCCAGACACTTAACACTTACTAGCCATGTGACCTTGGGCAAGTCACTTAACCCCAATTGTCCTGCCCTCAAAAAAGCAAAAATAAAAATAAAATAAAAATACATTATTTTTCAGCCAAGAAACACTTATTGAACTCAATCTGTTGTCAGTCAATAAATCAGTCACTCAATAAATGTTTAAGTACTCACTATGTGCCAGGTACTCTAAGTGTGGGGGACACAAAGAAAAACAAAAACAGTCCCTGTTTTAAGGGAACTCACATTCTTATGGGGGAAGATAACATACAAACAACTGTGTGACCCATGAATGAAATAGCAAAGAGACAAATCAAGAGTACCTTTCAAATTCAGACTACTGTTCTCTACTCTCCCTTTCTCCTCCATTAAAGGCATAGTCAGAAAGGAGAACATTAATACATTTTCTTAATATGCATTGGTCATCTCTCTGTAATGACTGTTAGTTAATTTTCATCCTAACTCTCCCTTCTCCTTATGCACTAACATGGGAACTTCATTCATCAATCCTTACAGTTAAGAAAGAAAATCTCAAATAGCTGTGTGGTGCCACTATCCCTAAAGAGGTCATAAAAAGAAGGCCTTTGGTTAGTAATCTGTCAGTAAAAGTCAGTAATCTGACTCTTTTACTGCAAGGTCCTATTCCCAATATTTTTTGTTCCAAGAAATCATCACTTCAAAGGGTGAAGGATCAGAAAAATCAGGTTCAGAAAATACAGATAACAGAGGATGTAGGGGAAAATTCACGAATCTTTTATACAGACAAGAGTTTTTTTTTGTCAATCTAATGATCATAGATTTAAAGGTGGGAGGAGACAGAAGGACCATAGAGAACCAAACCTTTACTTTCTAGATGAAAAAACAGATTTGGAGAAGTAAGTCAATTAAGAGGCAGCTAGATAGCACAAAGAATAGAAACAAGAACCTGAAATGAGGAAGACCAGTGTTTCAAATCTAGCTTCTGATGACTGCTAGCCGCATGACCCTGGGAAAATCACTTGACATCTTCCCCTGAGTTTCTTCTTCAATAAAATAGAGATAATAAAAGCCCAAATCTTCCAGGGATGTTGTGAAGATGAAATGAGACACTATTTATTAAATGCCTTACAGATCTTAAAGCACTATATAAATGGTAACTAGTATAAATACTAGGTATTGATCAGAGCAGCTAGGTCACAAAGTGAATAGTGTCCTGGACTTGGAATCAGGAAGACTCATCTTCCTGAGTTCAAATTTGGTTTCAGTGAATTACTAGCTGTGCAACCCTGGGCAAGCCACTAAACCCTGTTTGTCTCAGTTTCCTCAACTGTAAAATGACCTGGAGAAGGAGTGAACCACTCCAGTGTCTTTGCCAAGAAAACCCCAAAATGTGGTCATGAAGAGTCAAACATGACTTAAACGACACAATCACAACCACCACAACAACAAAAGGTGTTCACCATGGTCATAAAGCTAATAAATGTCAGAAGCAGGATTTGAATTAATTTCTTCTTCTCTCCAGATCTAGAATTCTATTCACTATACCATATTGCCTCTTAACTATGGGCAGTCTAATGCTATACTTCTCAGATATTGTAAGGAGGGAAGAAGCATATGTCCATGAACTTCTCACCTTAACTGGTTGTCTTTGGGTCTGTCTTGCATTGTGACCAGACATAACAGCTGTAAGGCCTTACAACTTCAAAATTCCAATAATCCCTGGAGCAGGCCATCTGCCTGCGCATAACTGGGAGTGAAATGGAGTCATTTCTTGGTTGTGCTAAATGCTACCCTGCCCTGTCTCTTATGAGGTCCAAGTGAAAGTGCACATCTGAAAACCACCCCCAAATCACTTTAATAGCTGTGGTTTCCTAAAAATAGAAAGCCAGATGTCTACTCCACAATAAATACCAATCGGCAGCTCACAAGGGGAGAATTCAAGTCCAGAACATTCATTAAGTCTTATGTTTGGCATGGCCTCTTTCCTCCTGGACTTATTGAAGATGTCCTCATTTTCAGAAATGTTGGGGAAGTTTTAGGTCCAGTTCTGGCAACATATGTATAGCATTCTAATTACATATACTTTTGAAAATCATTTTCTTCTGCATTTATTTCCATGTGTAAAGGAGAAAGAAAACAAGAATTTATCAGAATGAGGAAAAACATAGCTAGTATGATACAGTGGAAAGAAAATTGGACTGAGGAGACAAGGATTCTAGTTCAAGGGCTATATTTATTAGAGCTGTGTGACCTTGAAGAAGTTATTTTTACCTTTCTGAGGCTCAATTTCATCATCTATAAAATAAGAGTGTTGGATTAAGTCATCTCTAAAGTCTATGTCAGCTCATTGTAGGATTCATTTGTTCTAAGATGCACCTTTTATTGCACAGCTCAGATGGTAAGAGAAAGTAGATAGAATTGGTATTTTGGGAGAAACAGGAAGCCATTCCTGTTCCAAAAACATTCGCCATTTGAAGATGCCAGCAGTTGTGCTCTCATAATCCTTTGGATTAAGGAATATTAATAAAAGATGTCAAGCTAAGCTATTACTAGCATATACCTCAATGTGATTATGAGTAACTTTATTAGAACTTTTGACACCTGATAGCTAAGATGAGTAGCTCCCAGAAGAAACAGTCAAGCAACACTGATTTGGATTGGCATTTGAGGAAAAAGTAGAAAGAGTAATCAAGAACCAGCAGGCCAGGGTACAATACTGATATGAGAAACCCTGGGAGACTGCTGGGAACATGCCAAGAATGACTGGAGAGGTGGGAAACAGATTGGAAAACACCGAAGACATGTATTTGCCTATTTCATTTATTCACTTAAGAAACAATGATTAAGCATCTACTTATACAGAGCACTGTGTTAGGTACTAGGAAAGAAATACTGTTTGGATAATCAAGGTCACTATCTTTACAGAACTTATAGTCTGGTAGAAAGGATGGTAGAAACATAAATAATTATAATATGCTCTTGTATTAGAGAGAAGTGTGTAAAAGTTGAAAGGAAAGGACTCCTCTAATAGCTTTGCTTACTACCAACCTATCAACAGATAATAAGTAGGATAAAGTCATAGAATTATAGGGTATTCGAACTGAAACAGACAGCAGCCATCATCTACTCCAAATTTTCTCATTTTTTTACAGGCAGGGAAACTGAGGTGAAGTTATATATTCAAGGTGATACAGATATCCAGTTAAAGAGAAGTGAAGCTACTCTGTTAATAAGGTGCTTAGGCCACTGTGGAATGTTGACTGATGTAGCTGAAAGTTGTGGGCCAACTGTCCTCTGTATCTGTAAGGAAGAACCATTTTGAACTGAGTAAAGAAAAATTCTTCAATGAAATAGAAGGTAAATGGAACTATAAGATAAATTTTCAATCTTTTCTAAAATGTAAAAGTATAACCCTTCTCATCAAGCCTCCTTCTCTGGTGCACCACTATGGTGTTGAGATGACTCTGGCTTCTTTAATACCACACAGTTAACACACAAGTTCTAATAGATTCTACTGGAATTTTGTCAGGTGACTGATGACTGACTGTTGTCTGATAACCAAAGGCTCATTAATAGTCTGCTGCTAGGTGATGATTTGTTCTGTCATAGCAAGAGAGAGGCAGCATTGTATAGTCGGGAGACTACTAGACTTGGAGTCAGGAAGATGTTGGTTCGAATCCCAACTTAGACATCTGCTAGCTGTGTGACCCTAAGCAAGTCACTTAATATCTCTGTGCATTAACTTATTCATTTTTTAAAATGAAAAGGGTTGAACTCAGTGGTCTCAAAGATCTCTTCTAGTTTGAAATCTATAATCCAATAATTCAGTTTTCTGTGCAATCGTCTTTTTTTTGACATACTATGTTATAGAAATTATTATTTTATTCCACAAATTAAAAGTAGAAAGAATAAAAAAATTAAAAATAGCAAAAAATGTATAATGCTCTATAATCTAATAATCTATAATCTAAAATCCCCAAACAACATTTTTACAAAGACTACTCTTCCTCAATGTTCAGTAAAACTAAGGATAAAGTTCTTATCAAGATCTTTTTAGAGAAATTTTCACCACCAACTTAAAAGCACATCAAACCTTCATGGCAAATGAGAACAATTAGAGAACAGGATGAAGGTGACCTCCACTGGCATTGTTCTCTTCTGAGCTATGCTGATTTTTGTTCCTCTGTTGGTACACATTTGTTGCCCTCATATATAACCCAGAGCCCTGGGTTTAGAAAGAAATGCAGATTTTATTCACAGGATGTACAACGATATTATCAAACTAGTCTGTTTCTTTTCTGAGAATAAAACATGCCATCTCAGCAGAACCTGGAAAGGCAAAACAGGTTATCAAACACTCCAATTTTTAAAAAGAAACTCCGGAGGAAGGAAAAGGTTATTTGTTAGTACGGAAAGTAAGGAAAGGTGGGGAGAAGAAAAGGGGAAGTAAACAAGCATTTACTATGTACCTATTACATGCCAGATTCTGTGCCAAGTTCTTTATAGAAATGATCACACTGGATCCTCAGAACCCTGGAAGGCAGATGCTATTAGCATTCCCCTTTTCCATCAAAGGAAACCAAGGCAGACTTACTCAGGGTCCCACAGCTAGGGTCTGAGACTGGATTTGAACTCAATTCTTCCTGAGTCCAGGCCTAGTCCTCTATCCACTGTGCCATCTAGTTGCCTATATTTAGGAAATAATTGCTATACCTAAGTTTGCACACTTGTAGGGTCAGAGCGATTATATGGAAAGGCTAAATATTGGAGAGAGGACAGAGATGATAGTGGGGACAATCTCAAAAATATGAGAGAGAAGGGCATTGATATCTATACAAGAGTTGCCTTTAGTAAGTAGAACTGCTGTTGTTTGATAAAGGAGGGAACGCTTAATTCTTCCCACTTCATTTTTTGGGGGGGCAGAGGTGGATTTTTGAAACACAGGTACATAAAAGGATTTGGTGGGGATGTTTCAGTTTAAACTTATCACAAAGATCCTAATTAAGGTTTTTTGTAGGTTATAACTCCTGGACAGTCGTAGTAGTAGTAGTAGTACTAGGAGGAGGAGGAGGAGGAGGAGGAGCAGTAGCAGTAGTAAAATCAAACTAGAATTTGATATTACTTTAAGATTTATAAAATATTATACAAATATTATATCATTTTATCCTTACTACAACTTTGGGAGGTAGACACTATTATCATCCCCATTTTACAGATGAGGAAACTGAGGTGGACAAAGGTTAAGTGACTTGCCCGCGGTCAGAAAGCTAATAGATATCTGAGGATAGATTTGAACTCTGACCTAACCTGACTCTCCATCCTTCACTCCATCCATTTTAGCTACCGTAATGGCAAGCAAAGCAATACTTTGCTGTTTGTTTCAAGCTATTCAAGTGCCTTTGAGAGTTGCCTTTGATTCTATTAAGTCTTTGTTGGAAACAGTATACATTGTGTTGCCCTTAATAGACCTAGTTTGAAGACCTGCCCTGCCCTTAATAGGCCTAATAGCCATCACGTGGAGCCCGTGGTGGGAGGAGCTTGCTAGGAGAACTGAACTGGAAGGGTCGAACAGGAAGGAGCAGAGCAGAGCAAAGCTGGAGCAAGAGCTGGGACCAAGCAGAACTGAGAGGGAGAATGCTTGTGATGTAGGCACTGAGTCTGTCTGTTCTGTCTCTGTTGATGTTAAATTGTCAGAATGAAACATTCTGTCTGTTGAAAGAGGTCTTTACCAGAAGCCCTAAAAGAGGATTTTACTGCTGTTTACAGAAGTCCTGAAAGGGCTTTATTGCTGATACAGAAGCCCTGAAAGAGGACATTAGTGATTGAACGCTATGTTGACTTGCTCAAGGTCACAGAGTCAAGCCTTGGTTTGGTCAAGCCTGGACTCAAAAATTTAAAAATGTAAAATAAAGACAATTTTGAAAAATACTCAGTCAATTTAAACCACTCCTAACACTGGAGCAATTAATGATAAAAAATGTAAATTTGAAAATCTTTTATCTTTCAAAATCATCCTAGGGAAAAAAAAAGCTTTGAGTTTCATTGTTTTCACTTACAGGCATCAAACTTGGACTTCCAAGTTCAAACTGGGATCAGTTTCTCTAGGGTCCAACTTAATAAAGCTACCAGTCAACTGAAATTTAGCCATAATTAATTTTTGTGTGAAAACAATGTTTCTGGTCATCAGCATATGTTAGTTTGGGACTTGATCTGTTCTACGCATTCAAAAATGGAATGGTCCTGTCAATGTCTTATTTTAGGCACTACCTACAAATCAAAAGGGCTCCATTAAGTGTCAATCATGGCCACCAGCCAAAGTCAGTTCAAAAATCATTCATCAAGAATGTATTGTATATAAGTCCCTGTGTTAGATGCTGAAATTGTCAACAAATAACATAAATGTCATTACATATCATATTTCTTGGTAAAAAGGAAATCTCTGGAAGTTAGAGTTTTGAGATGATGCCTATCATACCAACATACATTTATCTCATACTATCATACTAGTAGTATAATTAATGGTGGAAATAGCAATAATAATTATAATTTATGACAATTCTTACAATCATATATTGATAACACACAAATTATGAGTGATGACTAAAAGCTTTTGGTTGTTTCTATGAGTTAGGAACTTCAGAACAAAGTAGTTTTCTTGACTTCATTTCTTGTCAGCCTTTACCCCAACTCTTATCTTCTGATTTCTTTCATACTCTTTTCAGTTTTCCTTTCACGTGTTTTCTTTTCTCATTAGAATCTGAGCCCTTTCAGGGCAGGGAAAGCCTTTCCTTTTGCTGTGTTTGTATTTCTGAGACTTAACACAGTGCTTGGCACAAAGTAATTGCTTCATAAATGCTTGTTGACTTGCTGACTGACTAAAGGCTTCTGGGTAGGAGAATATGAAGAAAGTAAGAGTTAAAAATAATATGATATAATACAGGGGAGAAGAACAGGAGGCACAGAACCTTGGTTCAAATCCAAGTTGTGACACTTATTCCCTGTATAAACATGGACAAGTCACTTAAGCTTTTTGCATCTAGGGTCTCAAATCTCTACAGTGAAAGGATGGCACTGGGAATAAGAATCTAAGCTATTTTGTTCATATGCCCATATAAACAAAAATTGTGAGCAGATATTCCCATGAATTCACAATAGCTGATTTTTAAGTTATATACTTTTACTACTATACTAAGAATTCCATATATATTAGAAAGCTTACACAAAAAAGAAATGCAAGAAATAAGAGGAAGTGATATTTTGAAAAGAATATTTTATTTATAATACAATAAATCTTTTTTGTTATTAATAAAATATAAGGACCAATAAATGACCAATGTGATTTAATATAATTTGTTTTTTTCTTTTAAATCTTGGTTAAAGATTGAGTGACAGTGATTTGAAAGTCTAATTACAAATTAAATTTATTTATCTCATACAGAATGTCCCAAAGGGCTCAATGCTACCCGGAGACTTTTAGGACATGCTGTATTGATACTTGTTTTTCATTTCAATCACAGATTTAAAAAGATGCCTCAGAAAGAGATGGAGATCAAAATGGAAAGGGATATTTCACTGACTGTTTACTAGATGATGATATTTATTTTTAAATCCCATCCACTAATTACGCAAAGGTTTTGGATGGAATTCATCCAGTAAATTTCCATCTTCCCTGATATTATTCAACTGTTCTCTGAATTACTAAAGGGTAGCATATATATATATATGTATATATATATTAATAAATGGGTAAAATATCCATTTAAACTATTCATTTGTAAGGTTTTTATAAAAATCAGAGTAATCAGTTCTGTTTCCAAGGTGTTTTGTTTGTAAAGATATGGACATTTTTGTAGGTGAACATATAATTTTCAACAAGAGAAAGAGAGGGAGAAGGGAGGGGAACACAGAGAGAGTAAAGAAGAGAGGGAGAGAGAGAGGAGAAGAGGAAAGACCATGGAGGGAGAAAAAGAAAAGGAAAGGAGAGGAAACGTGAAAAGAGAAGAGGAAAGGAGGGGGGAAGAAGAGAGAGAGAAAGAGTGAGGAGAGAGAAAGAGACTGAGAGAGAGAGAGAGAGAGAGAGACAGAGACAGAGACAGAGGAGAGAGAGAGAGAGAGAGGGAGAGGGAGAGAGAGAGAGAGAGAGAGAGAGAGAGAGAGAGAGAGAGAGAGAGAGAGAGAGAGAGAGAGAGAGAGAGAGAGAGAATGGTAACTGCAAAGAGAGTGGTATCAGTTTAATGAAGAGTCAAGGAGGTCGAGAACCTGGGAAACTGTCAAAGGGTGGTGAGGTCCCTCAACAGAAACAGGAATGTTCAGAAGAGAGGTAGATTTTGAGGGAAAGATAATGTAATGTAATCTTCAATATAGAGTACCAAAGACATCCATGCCTGTTCATCCTGTGCTACTTAATATTTTTCACTAAAAAGAAAAAAAAGAAATGAGTGTGTGTGTGTGTGTGTGTGTGTGTGTAGGGTGTTGAGTGGAGGTGGATCTTACCATCCATTGCTGCAGAGCACAGAAAGCACTCACTGAAGAGTGTCTGTGGTTGCCATGATGAGATTTGGGAGTGGAGGTGGGGGTGAAGGATAGGGATTTTGCCTGCTCAGTTGGTATAAGTTCCTGAGTTGTGGTTATTTTACATGTATTTTGAGGAATTGATGACTGAAAAAATGATGAGAGACCAGAGGTACAAAGGGGAGGAATGCATTGGGGTGCACTAGGTAAAGACAGTAATGTGGCTGTGTTGAAGACAAGCCCATAATTAGCTTTTCTGGGGAGAGTGGGATGTGGCCCATCTTCCTGCCCTTTGATTGGTTGACCCCTTGGGGTTAGGCTACAGATTCTATGTGGTCATACTATGGTCCCCATTTTGAAGATCAATGTACTAAATAGTCACTTCTAATGCCAACCTTTTGGGATAACCATACTGGCAATAGTCTGTGGACAAATGAGTTGGAAATGTTAAAGGATACCCAGGGTGTATTTTCCTCCCCAAAGACAGACTCTAAGGCAGTCAGGCACTCACACCAATTTCTAGATCAAGAGTGATGGCTATATTTGTACACTAACTGAACTGCCCATAACAAGTATTAGGTATCTTCAATGTTAAAGCATGACCTTCCTGTGCTGAGATCACATTGCAACAAAACCTTAGCTGTGGACTCTAGGACCTGGGGCAAATTAGCTGGGGATGGGAATGGGGTGAGGTTGTGAAACAGAGACAACCTAAAGCTGGTGAATGTCACCACTGTCACTAATCTGGTGTGTCCTTTGTGGTAGGGGCTCTCAAGCCGAGCAGCTTGAACAGTCTACTTTGGTTGGCTGCTGTTACACTGATGCAGCGGTCTAAAAAGTGATACCAGGAGAAGAAAATGATGCCAGGAGAACTCTCAGGAGGAGGAAGCCTAGGTTAACCACCCCCCACCCTGCCTCCCCACACCCCCTACTAATATCATTGGGAGGAGTGTTTTTCTCATGGCTTCAGCTTCATAGTCCTCTGCTAGCCCTAACCACCTGGAGCATGACTGCTGCAAGTAAAGTGCCCCCTTGAGTATCCATGCCCTAGTGTCTAACCCCAGTGACCTGTTGTGATTATAACTGTTATTTTCAGGAAGTCAGATTATATAGGGTGAGAGTAATACAAAGAATTACCTCTGTCAAATATATACTAAGTGCTAATAAAACTGACATCAGAAGAGCACAGGCTTTTCATGTCCTAATATTATCAAATGTTTATGTCTAATGGTATACACCTTGGGGGGGTGGTAGCATGGTGGAGAAAAGAAGAAAAAAAGAAAAGTAAATTTACATGATAATCTCATTAATATATTTTAAAGGAATATCAAATTGTACATAATATATTTGCAGTTTCATGTGCAATCATATTTTTATTATATTGTGTTACAGAAATGTTTGTTTTATTACATAAATTAAAAATTAAAAAAATATTTTAAAAAAGATCACAAATTTTAGAAGTGGAAGAGATCACCTAAGAGATCACCTAGGTAGTGGCATCAAACTCATAGAAACACAGCCCTGAGAGTCATGTACTAATTTAGAAAAACTAGGCATATTGACTTCAAAAACCACTAGTTAACATTACCTATGTCGTACTGTATTTTTATAGATTTTGTTAAACATTTCCCAATAACATTTTAATCTAGTTCTGCACTGGGGAGTTTTGCTGGTGTTTGTGGCCTGTGGGCATCAAATTTGACCCCTCTGCTGACCAACTTTCCCCCTTCCCAACAAATATATACTTAACAGAAGAGGAAATTGAGGTCTAGAGAGTTCAAATCAGAATGTATAGCTAATAAATGGCAAAGCCAGGATTGGAACCCTGGATATTTCAATGCCCTTTCTACTAAACTAATTTGCAATTAGGGTAATTTCTTCCCATTCTGATACCAGTGCTATCCCTACATACAGGGTTTGTTTGTATCCTTTATCCTAAAACTATAATGGCCAGAGCAGCATGTCTGCTCCCAACAAAACTGGCCCCATTCTGTATCTCCTTGGGGATTATGGCATCATCCTTTCATGTCTTTGCTAGCTCCCACTTGGGCTGTTACTGTCATATTTTTATAGGATGCTATATGTGAATGGTACATGTGAGTGGTTGGGTAGCTGGGTGGTACAGTAGATAGAGTGCCAGGCCTGAAGTCAGGAAGACTTATATTTGTGAGTTCAAATCTGGCCTCAAATACTTACTAGATGTGTGACCTGGTGAGAATCATTCAACCCTGTTTGTCTCAGTTCTCATCTGTAAAATGAGATGAGAGGGAAATGGCAACCCATTCTAGTGTCTTTGCCAAGAAAACCCCAAAAGAGTTACAAAGAGTTGGACACGACTGTACCATAACACAATACTTGAGTGGCACTCAGATCCTCCAAAGCATGGCACATAGCAGCTAAAGTTCTTGGCAAAGCCACAATCTTTATGGCAATGATCATAAAACACAGTTAAGCAACCAAGATGACTGACCTGGTGTAGTCGTCCTCAACAAGCATGTGCTTTGGAATTGGAGAGTACCTTCCAGGAGAGATGGGTGGCAGGGAAGATTTGTACTCTAAAGTGCCATTGTTGCCAGAGAGAATGTGATTTTCCATTGGTGGAGAATAAGCTGGTAGGAGAAAAGAGAACAAAATTTTGATTCAGTTTAACTCAACATATGCTCCCTTAGATGCCAAGGGGGTATGTTAAAAATAGAAAGGTTCTGATGCCCATTGCAGACAATGGCAGCCAAACAGGAACGTGGAGTTTATGGTGTATTTGCATTTAATATACACAAGCAAATGGTGACCTTTCTGGTTGGCAACATATAATGATGGGGGTATCTGCAAAGCAAGTTAGCATAATTAAGAGGAGAGAAACAGTTGGAAGGGACAAGCAGCACACACATTTTCAAGGCAATGATTAATTTTCTATTGAAATGGAAATGTTAACTTTCTAATTGTAGATCCAGTCATTCTTTTCAAATGATTAATATCTAACCATCAAAAGCAAAATGCTATTGGAAGCAGGTCCATTCAGCATGAAATTCTTCTTTCACCCCAAAATAGTCTTGTACTTTTAGGCATGAAGCACTACAGTTTCCAAAGATTTAAAGTCAAGGGTCACCCCAAGGGCAAAGGAGAGAGACAGAAATGGTGGCTGTAGGAAATCTGCACTACTTTAAAAATGAGATTCTATAAAAGAGATATAGTGTCTCAAGTGTCATGAAAGAAATGTTATGACTGAAAAAGAAGATGAGCTGGTCAGAGTACAAGATTAGAGGGTAATTGATTGGATGGCTCATATAGTCAACTAGAGTTAGAATATTCTAGCATTTAAAAACATGTGCATTTATTAACTAGAGAACTCCCTACTCTGCAACTGCCCCCACTTTATAAGCAAGCAAGCAAGAGGCAGCACTAAGCATGACAGTGTAAGCCAGTCAATTCATACCCATTTGATCAGCTACAACTAAATTTTCAACAGTAACCTCATTCAGTTAATCAGGGAATTCATCTGATCAAACCACTATACTCTTAGGAAATACAACTGAAGCATTTCCCTCATTGTTTGATGTTGTACCATAAGCAGCTACCAATCTTGCCTAAGTCTAGTCTTGGCTAGCCTCCCCATTTCATGATTTTAGGTTCATAGCTTTATTTTTTCCTTTTTTTTGGAAAGATTTAGGTGAGGCAATTGGGATTAAATGACTTGCCCAAAGTCACACAGCTAGTAAGCATCAAGTGTCTGGGGTAAAATTTGAACTCAGGTCCTCCTGACTCCAGGGTTGGTACTGTCATCTGACGTCTATTTCCCACAACCCTCTTAGTATTGCTATGACTCAATAATTTTTCTAGACTCCATTCTGTCTTTACTTCCCCAACAATGATCATAGATGATGTTCATGAAGTGAGTCATGGCCTCATTTTTTTTTGGTAAATACTTTCTTTCAGGAATATTGTGACTCCCTTATGGACATCTGCTAAAAATTCATCCATATTAGAAAATACTGAGAAGGAAGACCATGTATAAAATGGATATGCCACCTAAGGTAAAGTGGGTTTCAGCTTCATTCCTGTTTGAAAAAAAAATCACATATCCTTTGGAAGTAGTCTTGAATCCTCATTAAAAACAACAACAACAATATACATACAATATCTGACTTAATGGGCAGGTAACGAATTAGTTGACCCTTATATTTTTCTCTAGAGAGCTATACCAGGCAGACAAAGGTTAAAACTACTTGCTTAAGACCCCAACACTAATTAATGGCATGTGGATCCGCAATTAGAATGCTGAGGTTTCAGAGCCCTAGTCTCCTACTAAGACATAATGCTACCTTTCATTTTCCCAATTATTTTACCTATGGATATCTCCAAAGTTATTTTTAAATATTTTTATTTAAATAAAAATAAATAAAAATCATATTTTTAAAGTATTATATTGAATAGGCAGAATTGTTTAAAATCTAGTCACAGAATACACAGGATCCATTAGCTGAGGGCCTCAGTGACTTTTTAAAGGGTTCAGACAAATGGCCTGCCCCTAAAATAGCTGGTGGCTTCATGAGGCCTGAGCAGACCATTACAGTGCCTGCCCTCTTCCCACTTCCATAGCCACAGTCAATGTAAATTTTTTCTCCCTTGCCAATGAAAAATGAATTCAGAGGAAAATGGTAGCTCTGATATCAAGGATTAAGGGCAGTGATTTAAAAATTTAAATCTATTACCTTCCTTGGGGCTGTTTTATCACCTTATTAAACCCCCTCTTTTTGCCATGTACCCTTTTTGTAGCATAATGTTTCCCTGATTTTATTTCAGAAGACATTAGGATTTTTCTCTCAGGAGGCATTAATCATGCCTTTTGGCACCTGAGAAATACCAATTTTAAAATATGGTTACAAAAAAAAATACTATAATCACACTATATTACACAGTACAGTAAGCATTTCCAATACAATGATCAAGGAGGAATTGCTAAGGGTCCTCAGCTGCTACCTTCTTCATATCATCAAGAGACACGGGTCTTAGGAGGAAGCTAGGGAGGGACCTGGAGTGGACCTTTGTATGGCTAAAAAAGAGTGATGATTTAGGTGGATAAGGTTTTGCACCATTCCAATCTGGCAAGGTAGGAAGATGGTGGAGTGACCATTGCTGGGAGGATGGTACTTACAGTGAGTAATATCAGGTGGGCCATAAGGGTCTGTCATATAAATGGTGGTTGGTTTGCCAACTTTTAGATAAACTACATCTGAAGTGTTCTTCAATATCGCTACAGCTTCTTCATGTGTTACTTCTTCTAGACTGTAGTTATTTACCTTGAAGAAAAGAAAAAAATCCTCAGTAAAACTAGAGTCGCTTTGAGCAGAACAATTTATATGATAGCAACACCATAAAGACAAACAACTTGGAAAAACTTAAGAACTCTTATCAATCCAAAGAACAACTTTGTTTCCAGAGGGGCAATGACAAAATATTATTGATCAATCAATCGATCAATCGATCAGTCTATCTATCTATCTATCTATCTATCTATCTATCTATCATCTGTCTATCTGTCTGTCTGCCTATCTATCGATCATCTATCTGTCTATCTATCTACATATTTATCTATCTATCTATCTATCAATCATCCATCCATCCATCCATCTATCCATCTATCCATCTAGCTATCTAATCTATCTATATACACTAAAATATGTATGTATATGTATAAGCAAATTTTCAGAGATGGTTAGTGGGGGAATTTGTTTTTCATATTTATCATATAAATGGTGGTTGGTTTCCCAACTTTTAGATAAATTATATATGAAATATTCTTCAAAATTTTAGTTTCTTCATATGTTTTGCTTGCCTTGCTTTTTTGATGTAGGGGAGGGGAGGAAGGAGATGCCAACAGAATGGAATAAGCATTTATTTAAGGCCTACTATGTTCCAGGCCCTGTGTTAAGCACTTTACAAATATCTTACTTGATGGTGGGAGGGACAGAATGTATATTTTTATTCATTGAAAAAAAAGCGACTGAATGCAGTATTCTAGTTAAGGAAAACAGCCTCAGAGGATGCTCCTGAGTGTGACCTGAAACAGATGACACAAATTTCCGAAGCATGAAAATAGTAATTAGAAGAGAATAGATGAGTTCATGGTACTGACTAATCAATATGAAATTGATTTCATGCTCTAATCAAATTAGACTGGCTTCTTATCTTGAATTATCCTGATTTCTCATGCCTCTTTGTTCCCTGTAGGTCACTAGGCCCAAAATGTTGTCTTTCCTTCTCTGACTGAATTTCTGCTGATGATTTAAATCACAACTCACATTGTTGGCTTCTCCACAAAGTTCTCTTGATCTTCCTCAATCAGATCTAGTGCTATGATATTTCCTCCACTTCATGAAGATCATGGGTTCTAGTTCTAGAACTGGAAGGGACCTTAACTCCTTTATTTTACAGATAAAAAAATGGAGGTCCATAGATGCTAAATGACTTATCCAAGACCACAAAGGTAGCATCAGAAATGGGAGATGAACTTGGCTCCTTGGCTTCTAGTGCCATCACTCTTTCTAGCAGAGATGGAGACAATGAAGGAGCTATCCCCTTGAATTTGAAATAGTATTGTTCTTTTCACCAGTGCATATTTTAGTTGTCTCTGCTTGTTTCTTAGTTCATTATTAGACTAGAAGCTCTATGAGGGCAGGTATTGGACCATTTAGTATAGTAAAGAGTATGGTAGACTTAAAATCAGCAAAACTTGGGTCAAAAAATTCACTTTTAATCTTTAGTAGCTATGCAAATTCCTAGGCCTCAGTTTCCTTATCTGTTAAAAATGACTGAATTGAACTCAGTAACCTTTACTTTGTAATCTCCAAATTGATGATCTTATGATTCTTTGAACTGATGACCTACCTCACCGAGTTGTGAAGCTCTTATGAGATAATTTTTATAAGTTCCTTTTAAGGCTCATGATGGAAAATGCTATCCACATCCAGAGAAAGAATTATGGAGTCTGAATGCAAATCAAAGCACACTGTTTGTTCTCTCTCTTTTTGTTTTGTTTTATTCCATTGGTTATAATTCTTCTTTACAACATAACTAATGTGAAAATATATTTAATATGAATATATACATAGAGCCTATATCAGACTGCATGCCATCTTGGGGAGGGGGATAAAATTTAAAACTCAAAAGGTTGTGGAATGGAATGTTGTAAACAAAAAACAAATTAATTTTAAAAATAAGTTCCTTTTAGAAAATTGGCTATGATTATCTAAACTTTACCTTTTCCTCATTCCCTAGCACAATGCTCTGTGAACAGTAGGCATTTCATAACATTTATGTTGGTCTCCCAACCTGTTCCCCTCTCCCACATGGTAGTATAAATGCTTGAAGGCACCTATTATGTCCTCTTTAAGCCTTCAGATCTCAGAGTTGCTTAAAGAAGAATGGAAGCTGATGGAAGGGGTGTTTGCTCTGAAAGGAATCACCAAAGGTGGCTCCAGATATTGCCTCCACAATATTCAGAAGTACCAGCACAGGAAGTGCAAGAGAGAAAAGCCTTCTTGACTTCACTGAGTGGATTGACAGGTGAATGGAGAAGAACTCCACTGCCGAATAACTAGCAGGATTGAATGAAAAGCAGCCCTAACTTCACTAGGTTCTTGGCAATGTTTTATCATTTCATCCCCAATGTCAGTAGATGGAGGGAAGCATGCCATTCATGAAACTGTCAGCAAATGACAGAAATGTGTACAGTTTAATTAAACTCTACCCTTTGCTGTCTTTCAGAGGGGCAGGATAAGATCCCTAGTTTCATCACCCTGAAAACCAGTAGGAATCTGATACTTGCTTCACTAAATCGGAAAAATCAGAAAAGTGCATGAGGACAGAAAAGTGTGTGAGGACAGGACAGATGAGAAAATAGAAGGGATGAAACAAGAATGGGAATTCAATGTCAATTCAGTCAGCATCCATAAAGTGCCTGCTGTATACAGAATCCTGTGTACTAAGACGGACACTAAAGCAAGAAATAAGGTATAATGCCTGTTCACAAGGACCTTATAAACTAGTAAGAAAACTGGACAGACAAGCAACTGTAACACAACCATGGAGTTCAGCAAATGGAGTGCTGGACCTGGAGGCAAGAAGACTTGTGTTCAAATTTTGCCTTAAATACTTTTTAGTGGTGAGAAGTCAGGCAAGTTATATAGCTTCTAAGCATCTCAGTTTCCTCATCAGTTAAATGGGTATGATAATGGTGCTCATCTCACAGAACTATTTTAAGGATCCAATGAGATAACACATGTAAAGGGCTCTGCAAATCTTAAAGTCTAATATAAATGCTAGAGATTAGCTTTTATATGTTAAAAGTGCACTCTATTTAAGGGAACTTAAATTAGGTTTTGTTCAAGGTGAAAGAGAGCAGATAATTAATTACTGTGGAGATCAGGGAAGCTTGGAGAAAGGTGGCATTTTAGCTGAGTTTGACACACTGTTAATACTTCAACAGTAGAGATCAGCCAATGGACATATCTTTGTTAATCACCAATTATGTATCAAAAACTGTGCTAGGTATTAGGGATACAGATGAAAGTGAAATGATCCCTGCTCTCAAGGAGTTTATTGTCTATTGAAGAAGAGAACATATATATATATATATACACACACATATATATCAGTCTATATGTAATACATAACAAATAGAAGTTAATTTTTTTAGGGAGGTGGAGAGGAGAGGGTAGGGAATAAGCATTTATTAAATGCCTACTACATGTCAAAAAAGTCTAAATATTTAAGAGGCATTAAGAAAGGCTTCATGTAGAAGCAATACTTGAATGGAGTATCGAAGGGAAAAATAGGAATTCTAGGAGGTAATGATGAGTAGGGTGTGCTTTTCCAGGCATAGGAGACAGCCTGTGCAAAGACAAAGGGACAGGAGATGCAATATTATATGTAAAGGATGGTTAAAAAGAAGGGTTAGTTTGACCAATCTCAGAATTTGTGGAGGGGAATAATAAATGATAAGCCTATAGAATATCAGGTCATAACAAGATTATAAAAGCCAAATGGCAGAAATTGTATTTGATCCTTAGTGCAATAGGAAGCTGGTCATTTGCATTTGTGGAGCAGGAGAGTCAGATAGAGTCAGAGTCAATTGTTTTGGCAGCTGTGTGGAAGATGGACCACAGAGGGGAGATACATGAGGCAGGGAGACCAAAGTAGGAGGTGGAATGGTATAGTGGGAAGAGTGCTGAACTTAGAGTCTACTGGCTGGATCAGAGGCTCAGCTCTTTCATTTACCATTTGGCAATTTTGGGAAGTCACGTAATCATTCTGACCCATGGTTTCTTCTTCATTGGTCAAAGGAGGAGGGTTGGCAATACTTATGACAATACTTACAGGGCATTTAGGAGGAAATGATTATGAGTGTGTTATTCATTATTGTGATTAAAAGTATTGGAAAGGAATACTCTTGAAATTTTGAAAAAAACCCACAATTCAAGGAAGACTAATGTTTTTCACTGAGTGATTCAAACATTCCATAATTTGACTAGTTTGGGTCAGAGATGGCTGGTGGCTTTGTAGAAACATTAAAAAAAACAAAAACCTTAATGGGATGTGCTTTTGTGGTGATGTCCACCAACTTGTTTTATTTTCCAGAAAGTATATTCCTTGGTGAAAATCTTCAGTGTACATTTCCTGGGAACATCTGTGAGCTGTTGAGTTTAATTAGGATACCGCTGATGAGGCTTATATGTGGTCTTTTGAAAGCTCTAGAATAGTATGGGAGCTCTCTCAAGAAGTCTTCTTTTGTGCTGAAGTCTTCAAATTGTATTTAACAAAAGTGGGTCTGTTTGGGTTAATTATGTGTGTGTATTATCCTATGAACTCTCAAGACAATGGGACTACAGCTGGTGCTGATTGTCTGAAGAGAGGGAGCAGTTGATTGGCTGATAACTCTTGTGATTGTTACTTCCACTGAATCAAGGACCATAGAATGTTTGAGCTCAGAAGGGTCTTTATGGAGCATTTCATCAGCTTCTCTCCCTTTCATTTTACAGAAGAGGTGACTAAAACCTAAAGATGGAGGGGGACTTGTCCAAGGTAATACAGCAATTCAGTGTCTAAGTGGAGGGACTTAAACATGAGTCTCTTGATTCTCAATCTAGTGTTCTTCCCATAATTCATAGAGACCATCTAGTTGGACCCCCTCATTTTACAAATGAAGAAAGTGAGGCCTACAGAGACAAAATGAGTTTCTTGAGGTCTCCCAGGCAACAGAGGGTGAAACTAGAGTTTAAACCCACATTGAATGCCAAGTCATCCGACCAAATACCATGCTCTTTCTAGGATGAATGCTGTATTGTGTCCGATTTGGTTCGGCACTATCTGTGATAGATGGCGAGGGCCGAGCCGTCAGTCCTCCACTTTAGAAAGCAATCCTGAGACTCTGAGGGAGGTGTTGTATGGTGGGCACGTCACATGTGCTGGATGGTGGTCTCCTCATATTAGCAAAGAGAACAGAGCACAAAGAAAGCTGTTGGTGACATGACTCAGAGGGAAGATGAAATGCCACTGTGAGCTCGGGGGAGTAGGGCAAACTCCAGATGAACAAGAAGGTGCCAGGGGAATGTGCTGGCCAACTCAGGATAAATTAGGGTGTGTAGGAGTTTAAACTAGTGCCTGGCGAATGAACACAATAGAACAGAGGTACAGAGTGGTGTGGAGGAGGGCGGTGGTGGTGGGAAACGAATGGAAGTACTTGCCACAAGCAACAAAATAAGCAGATGATGGATATGGGAAGATGAATATGCAGTCAACGATACCAGGATTGGAGGCAAACCAGAAAGTGCATTAGGGAATAGGAAGTCGGTTGGAAAGGGAACCTAAACTGCCTTTTGAGAAACTACCAGGCCCCATAAAATATCAGGGACAACTTTATATTGGATCTTTGTATCCTGAGTGCCCAGGAGTGTGCCTGATAAAATCCATTCCACTTTGGGATAATTCTAAACTTTAGGAAGTGTTTTCTTCTCATTGTTTTTATTCACTCTCTCTATATAATGCATATATTTATTATCTATCTATAAATACATATATATACATATATACACACATAAAGAGCACATATATGCATTTATGTATGCAGAATAAACATACTTTTATAGAATATATGATTATAATAAATAATATATACTTATACGTATACACACTGATGCACACACTTATTTTCTCCATTAGAATACAGGCTCCTTGAGACTAGGAATGAACTCAATAAATGTTTGTTGAATTAAAACTTTTTGTTCTTATCAATAAAAATAGACAAAACTCACATTAACTTTTTTATTTGTGGTTCTATTGGTATAGGAAATTTCTAGAACACATATGTACTCTTAGGTTGCTCTCCTCATGGCATCTCATGACATAGGTTCAGAGGCAGAAGGGACCTTGAGCCATGACAGAATTTCAGAGTTGGAAAGCAATGCTAGGCCCATAGTACAACTCATACCCCTACCCCCTAAGGAATTCTTTTTCAAGCATAACCAACAAGCATTTTCCCACCCTTGCCCTGAAGTCCTCCAACGAAGGAGAAGTGTTTGTTAGAGGCAGCCCCTTCTACTTCTGGAATGCTCTTGTTTTTAGGAAATTGCTTCCTTTTATTTGTAAGACTATATTTATTCTCCCTATATTTATGTCTATACAGACTTTTAAACTTTAATAGCTTAAAACTGCACAAAGATTTTTGGGATGCACTATATGCTCATTATCTGCATCATTAAGAATGTAAACTTCTTGAGAATAAGGATCTTTTTGTTCTTTGTGTTTCTATCCCCAGCACCATGCACGGTTCCTGACACAGCACTTACTTTCTCAATACTTGTTGACTAATTAGTTGATTATATCAATCTTGCATTTGTCTCTTGGCAACTCTCACTCATTACGTCTTGTTCTGTCTCCTGAGACCAAACAGAACATGCCTCATCCTTCCTCCACATGCCATCCCTGCCTCTATTGGCAGAGAACTATGAGTGGTAACCTGCTTTAGTGGACAGAATGTTGGATGTGGAGAAATGAAGACACGAGTTCATTGTTTGCCTCAGGTACTTAACAAGTAGTTGACCTAAGAAAAATCATTTAACTTCATGATGTGAACATGTAGTACCCTCTTTATAGGCTTCTTGTGAGGAGAGAGTTAAAACATTTTGCAGATTTTTAAAGCTCTTTATAAAAATCAGCAGCTATAATTTTACAGGTGAGAAAAGTAAGGCCTTAAGAAGTTTGGTGATTTTTCTATGGTCACTTATCTGGCTAGCTGACAGAGCCAAAATCAGAACCAAGATCCTTTGACCTCAAATCTAGTATTTTCTGTATGAATGATGGTAACATTTAATACCACTTTAAGGTCTGTAAAGCATTTTACAATGCTTTTACATTTTGATTCTTACAAGATAGGTGCTGTTATTATCCCCACTTTACCTATGAAAATGACTTGTCCAGGACCACACATCCAGAATGGTCAGAGTTAAGTACATGGAGGCTCATAACCAGAAGAATGGGAGAGAGGTAGGGAATGTATTGGGCTAAAGTGGGCCACTCAGAATGTGTCTGCTAAGGCACGCTGGGCTCAGGATCACTGCCCAAGGAATACCCAAACCAGTGTGAAATCACTGAGGGTTTGAAGCATGGGAAAAAGGTGTAAATAGCTTTAGAAAAAGAATAATTCAGAAGAACCCAGCTGGTGATTCAAAGAAGCTGGATAACCTGTACTTCCTTGCTGGAAGGGAAGGGGAAGGGAAAGATGACGATGGGATGCAGCAAGAGAAGAAACATAATGTGTTTTGTGCTTTGAAGAAAGAGAACTCATCTTCCTTTTGTTTCCAGCAATCTGTCTTTCAGAAGCTTCTAGTCATTTATTTCTCCCTCACACAATATGCACTGAATCATTTCTTTTCAAACCTTGCCTGATCTTCCAAGCTTGGCATCTACCCGGAGGGCAGGGCTATTTTTTCCCCCTCTTACATAAGACAAGCGATCTGTTCCTGTTCCAGGTGTATTTTTTATACCATGTTTTAAATTTAAGACATTTAAGGATTATGTCTTAGTTATTTTGGGGAAAAAGTTACCTTGACAATGAATGTCAAGAAAAATTGTAAAAGAGGGTGAGCTGTTAGCATGGAGCCAGGAAACATTTTTGACAGATTTACAGTGGCTTTATTATTATTGTTGTTATTTTAAAATGTGAAAACCAAGCCAGAATTTTAAATAGAGCCATAAAAAGTCAGCCCACAACACTTAGCATGCTACTGCATTTGTAACAGGAAGAGAACAGTGTAGAGGAGCTGCTAGCAGAAACATAATATAGAGAGCAGGAGGGCTTCAGGTCCCATCCTAAGAGTTCAGAGGGTACTGAGCTAAAAAGCACCTCAGGGAAATCCTAATTCAACTCACTCATTTTATAAATGAGGAAGCCATGGCCTGGAGAAGGAGAGGGACTTGTCTAGGTCTGAAAAAACGTTCTGATAATATATTTACAAACAATTCCAGGAATTTAAGGAGAGTGTGAAGCATCAGTAGAAACCACCAGGGGCTTTCTAAGGAACACTGATAGGTGAGAATAGGTGAAAAGCAGAAGCACATGGGAAAATACGAAGGTGGGGGGATTTATTCAGCATTTACTATGTGCCAAGTATTTTAAAAGCTTTCCAAATATTATTTACTTAGTGCAGTGCCTTATCACCTTGACTGCCTTAGTTGTCTCTCCGCTCAAAGTCTTTCCTTAGAGCGCTGAGAACTTTTCAGGTTACTCTCAATTTTCCATAAGCAACTCTGCTTGGTTTTGATTCTATATAGAACAGTGGTTCTCAACCTGTGGGTTATGTTCAATTTGTAACAATGAAAATACATCCTGCATATCAGATATTTACATTACAATTCATAACAGTAGCAAAATTACAGTTATGAAGTAGCAGCAAAAATAATTTTGTGGTTGGGGGTCACCACAACATGAGGAACTCTATTAAAGGGTCATGACATTAGGAAGGTTGAGAACCACTGATATAGAACATCATGCTCTTGCAACAGGTACCCTCTGATTGCTCTTCCCCTTTCTCCACCCTGTGCTTAGTAAAATTCCTGGAACACAGTAGGTGCTTAATAAATGTTTGCTGAATTGAACTGAATTGTTCCTCACAACAGTTCTGGAAGGTAGGTGTTACTGAGTACCATTTTACAGTTGAGAAAACTGAGGCAGACACAGATTAAGTGACTTGCTCCATCCAGCTCAAACAACAAGGAAGTGTCTGAGGCCAGATTATTTGAATTCGTCTTGCTTGTCTATCCACTGAACAATGTGGCTTTCTCTAGGTGGGACACAACACTCTTGATGATATTGCCAGGGAAGCCAAACTTTTCTCACCTGTAAAATTATAGCCCCTGATTTTTATAAAGAGCTTTAAAAGTTTGCAAAATGATAATGATCTCCTCACAAGAAGCCTGTGAAGAGGGTGCTACATGCTCACATCATGTGGCTAAATGATTTTTCTTTGGTCAACTACCTATTCAACTCCATTGAATCAAGGCTTATGAAAAAAATTCTAGACAAGAAGAAGTGTGCACATGTGTGCATATGTGTGTGCGAGTGTATATGTGTGTGTGTGTGTGTGAGAGTGTGTATATGCATATGTGGGGGTGGCTGAGGAGTCCAAGCAATAAGAAAAGGAAGGGAAAACGTCACTATTTGGGGCATCTACTGCAATGCTCACAGATAATTACAATGATAATAACAGCTCACATTTATATACTACTGTGTGGTTTACAAAGCTCATTCATTGTAATGTCCCTGTGAAACAGATAGAGTCTTTTTTAGCACCATTTTGCAAGGGAGGAAACTGAGGCATTAGGTGATTAAATGATGTGCCCTCAGTCACATGACTATTATGCATCAGAACCAAGATTTGAAGCCATGACCTTTTTCTATATTACACACATTCTCTTTTTATTATACTCTTGTCTCTCAGGGACAGAAAATCAGGCATTAATTTTTTTCTGATGACACACAGGAGTACAAATAAAAGATTTATACATAGTTGGAGAAATTTGGGATGTTTACCCCGAGGAAGAGAAGACTTGGGAGAGAGGGACATCATTTTTACTGTGAAGGGTCAGAGGCAGCTAGGTGGCAGAGGAGTAGAGATCTGAGCCAGAAGTCAGGAATAGCTGAGTTCAGATCTAGCCTCAAACATTTCCTAGCTGCATCCCTGATCAAGTCTGTTGGTCTTAGTGTCTTCAACAGTAAAATTGGGATAATAACAGTGTCTACCTCTCAGGCTGTTGTGAGGATAAAATGAGACAATATTTGTAAATCACAACATACAATGACTAGCACATAAGAAATGCTATGTAAATATTTATTCCCCTTCCCCCTTTTGTGTGGGAGAGATTTATTCCATTGGGATCAATTGGCGGAGGCTCTAAGATGATAGAAGTCAGCTTCCAGAATGGACTTTATCCAACAATGGGATGGGCTGCATCTGAAAGCTTTGAATTTCCCATCATTATAGGCAGACAAATGAAGGCTTCATTACCTCCCCCATCATACCAAGGAATTCAGGCATAGAGATGTAATACATGACCTACCAGGTATCTTTCAATTCTAAAGACCTGTGACTGGTCATGGGTCAGGGGATGACGTAGATGTTGAGAGTAATTCCACTCCCCAAGCGTGCTTTTCCTATTCTTTTTTACCTCCATATCTTTGCTCAAACCATTCAGCAGGTCTGACATTTCTGTCCTTTCTTCATTTTCAAACTATTTGAAATCCTTCCCATTCTTCAAGGTCAAATGCCCAAATATGACTCCCTCTATATCTCTCTCCAATCTTCCCAGTCAGAATAAGACTCAGTGTGGTATGGTAGGAAGAGTGCATTGAGGAAGGTATGACTTGGGATTCTGGTTTTGTTACTTACTGATTGTGTGACCTTTAGCAAATCACCTTCTTTCTCTGAGCCTTAATTTCCTTGGTTATAAAATGGGCACCATAATATATGTACAGCCTAGGGGAATTAAGTGACTTGCCAAGACCTCACAGGTAGGAAGCATTAGAGGTAATGTTTAAAGTCAAGCTCTCTGACTGCTCTTTACAAATCATTACGTTTTCTTCTTACATTATCCAACTGTCCAAAATAAGTTTGCCATGCTCTACCCGGCTATTCTCGGCTGTTTTAATCTTCATAGCTCCAAATATGGACAATCTGCAAAGACAGGATTTCCTAGGTATGTAAATGCCTGCTTTTAGTCATGCTCACCATTAGTAGTCTGTCTCCTACTTGCAAACGTCCATCTTTCTGTGCTGCGCCTCCATCTATAATTTTAGTAACATAAATACTGTTGTCTCCAGGGATGTGTTGATTGCCCACACCTCCTGCGATACTGAAGCCTAGACCTATGGAAGGAAAAGGACAGAAAACAAGAGACCTTTTATGTACTGTTTATTTAATAAAAATAATGTAATTCTTTGACAATTTTCTGAAATGGTTGCACATACATTATAGCATTTTTCCAACAATGGACGTTCTACTAGTCTTTTTCCCCCTCTTCCTTTCCTTCAAGTAGATGAGGATTTGTGATGGCTGCTCTTAATGAGACCAAGGTCAAAAGTCCAATCCTGTATGGGCCAATTAACTTTGCTATATTCTCTGGCCATAGTCTACATCCCTAACTTCAACTAATCATTTCCCAAGCCTTTCATATTGGTCCAAAGCAGGATTAGCCAAGAGGATACAGTTGGACTGCATAAATCTATCACCTTTATTTGGAAAAGAATTCAAGGATGATCTTGCTGGAAGTGGGTCAATATCGTTCTCTTTGCATACAAATGAACTATGTCCAATCATTATTTTTATGTTTCAACAAAGTTAAAATATGGGAAATGTAGGCTTATTTTGACAGAGAAAGAATATCTATAGTCTTAGACATTCCAGAATGAAGAGCATGAAGGCAGAGGAAATGTTCCAAAGCCTCTGACCATTTGTTTGGGTAGGTAAAACATTTAAGAAACAATAATATTTCTTGCTATCTCACCAGAAACCAGAACTCCCTTCTGGGACCCCAGTGGTGTGATTGATGGCTAACTCAGCCACTTACTCAGTGTAGGCCCAGTTCCAGCCATATTCTCACTAGCTTTCTTGCTCTCTTGTGTTTCCCGAGTTCTCATCCTTCATTCCAGTTCTGTAACCACAATCAAATCAACTCTTTCATTGTCCCTGGAAAGAATGTGTCAATTCCCCCTCCTCATTCTCCACTCACCATTTCTGTAACTTTCAGAAGCAAAATACTCTTTTCCCTCTTCATCGTTCTCCTGTACAGTTTATCTCCTCTCATTAGAATGTAAATATATTGAAGGCAGGGACTATCATCTTCAGCATAGGACAATGTTTGGCACTTAATAAATTATTTTAATTCATTCCTTCAATACTATTTCAAAGAGAGTAAGAGAAAGAAATATGGGTCCTTAAGATTCCCCCCCTCTAAAGTCACATTGTCATGTATCTCTATTTCTGTTTTGTTCTCATTATTCTTTATAGTTACTGCACTTTGCTAAGTAAGCAGCTCAATGGACATTTGATGGCTACTTCCCACATACAAAATGAAACTAAGAAAAGAAGAAGAGGGGGAGAAAAGAAGGCCAAGAAAAGAAAGAAACAGGAAGAGAAGGAGGAGAAAGAAGCAGAGGGGGGTAAGATTTTGAATGATAGAATTGACTATGTTCATAATATCTCAGACAGCTGTGAAAACATTTAAAACAAGCCTTCCTGCTTCTGCATTTTATTCTGAAGTCAAAACAAAGTATAAACTTTTAAGTATCATTTTAGAAGAAACTATAAGAGCATAATTTTTACCACATTATAGATAGAAAATAATCATTCCATACCCCCAAAAGCTATGATAAGCTTTAAGTTAAAGGAATGGCTTTAACTGAATTTAAAAGGACACAAATGACAGCACTCAAATAGTATTGTTTTCTTTTTTTCCCAAAAAAGCCAACTTTAGCATCATATTTGCCATGGCTATTTTCATTTTAGTTCACAATCACTCGAACATTTGGTAATTATCTCAAGCAAGAAGCCTGACTGCTTATCTGAACGATATGCAAGACCATATTAATTATCAACACCTATTTGCATTCTAATTGATTAATAAGTTCCTGGACAGTCAGCAAAGCTAAGTCTATTGAGGACTGACCTTGGACCTAGAAAGACCCAAGTTCAAGTCAGGGTCCTGTTAAGTGCTGATTGATTGATAACCTCTGTGATCCAAACTCCTCTGGCATCATCTCTATAAATAAAGCACCCCAGGCAATTCTCTGAAATAAGTGGCTTGGAGGTACTTTAAAATCACAAGACAGGCCTTGTAATTTTTGAAGGCCTTAATGATTCAACTTTTACAGAGTTAAAGGTCTAAAATAAAGGGTCATGTGGGACTCTGTGACCAGATCAAAGTCTTGGCTTTCTGTTCATGAAACCTGTTTTGAGGCAGCTGGTGGAGCAGTGGATATATGATGGGGCTGGAGTCAAGAAGACCAGACCTCATGTCCCACCTCTCCACCTCAGACACTGACTCACTATTTGACCTTGTCAGGGCTCAGAAGTTGGTCAGAAGTTGACAGGGTCATCAGTCAGGCTGTCTGGTGATGTCTGGCCAGACAAGACATGGTAGAAAGAATGAAACAGAAACTAACAGACCCCTCAAAATGATTTCTATGAAGATATCATTGCTCAAACATGTTCCAGGCTTTCTCACCTCTGTATAAGTGTTTACATTCTTCACCAGGTCTGTAATGCCTGCCCTTTCTCCGTCACTCTACCAACAGTTGTTCAAAATGGTGAATGTAATCCTAAACTGTAACCCTAAAACTACCAAGACTCACAAATATCTCTTGTAAAGGATGGAAAAGACTACCAGCTGATAAATATACTCGGTCAATAAATGGAGAAGAGTGGAATCCTGGAATGCTCCTGTGCCCACGGGGTGAGGGAGGGGAAGAAGGAGAAGGAGGGATAGAGAGACAGAGACAGAAAAAGAGAGGAAATAAAAAGAGAGAAAAGAAGAGTGGCAGAGATGGGAAAAGGACCTAAGATCCCTTACAAACTTATAATTATACTCTCTTGCAACTTCCAGGGTGATCAGGAAACATGCTAGAGTCTCTCTTCCTGTTCCCCATGTGGGTTGGAGGTCATGGACACCCCTTCTCTATGTGAAGCTGTAATTAGAAGGTCAATGGTTTAATTAAGTACATAAGTTCAGACTTGCCCAACCTCCCTGATATGTGATTTGAACCCAGGTCCAGCAGTCTAACTGCTGTGACATGCTGCCTCAAACAATCAGAAAGTAACTGGGTTTCCATTGCTAATCCTTAGACTGCCAGGGATGGCTAAATAGGCAGGCTCCTGACACTGGTGATATGGGGAGCCAATAACAATGGTCATTTTAATTTATATTACTACAGCAACAAAGAATATTTGTTCAATCTTGACTTGGACTCTATGAACTAAATTATTTCTACTGGGTAGCAATATATGCTGTCAAAATAACATAAATGATTAGTTAATGGGTAGATGATGGGGTGATAAATTGCAATAAAACATCTCTGGAATTATACTAGAAATCCTATGAATTTTGAGTGAATTAATTATTATTGGTGTTGTTAATAAGAAATGCAAAATGAATTTAGAATGCTAGAACAATTAAAATAAGTGTTGTCTCATTTCCTACGGAAGTGAGTAATTATTTTGTATTTATATGCTGCTGTCACAGCAATGACTGGATTGATGACTATGCCATATTTAAAGAATGAGTTTATCCAGCTGAAGATGATCAAGGAGAAAGTGATATGTCCTTCTCCAGACAAGTTTACTATAGAAATTATCAGGAGATTTCATTAAACTGGCTTTACTTTCAACATTATGAACCCCCATCAAAGACTTCTATAAGTTAGGTATCCCAGTGTATTATTAACACAGTTTAATTTTCCATATATAAAATGGAAATTCTTTAATGCTTTCATTTATTTTTACTTAATGAATTTTTAAATGTCTTTCTTTTACACCATAATCACTTCTGGAAGTTCCACCCCTTTCTCAATCTCTGGAATCAAATGTCCCTTTGTAACAAAGTTAAAGTAAAAAAACCCCTAATATTAGCGATGTGCTCTGATAATCAGGTACCATTCTGTTGGAGGAAGCCTCATCCTGTCTGTTGAAAGGAGGAGGCATATTCTAGTCTTGTGCTTTCCCCAAAGCCATTCATTCACACACTGGGACCAAATTTCTGCTTGTGAATGCCCAGAGGTTATTCTTAGCAATGAAAAAGGTTTAAAAAATGCAATATAAACATGCCTGTCAGGGCACACACATACACATACACACATATACACACACAAGACAAACCCTAGACACTCAGATCTATGTACTTGGAGCCCCAAATAAATATCACCAGCAGAATAATTTACAGAAAGGCTGAGGCATCAACTCATCCCTCTAAACAAGGCCAAGGCTACCATGGGAAATAATTATCTGGTTGACATTTGAAGTCTGAGGTTGTACTGCTGACACCATTATCATCACAGATACCAACAGGCATAAATATAGCCACCCAATTGAAGTGAGTAAGTTTATACTTAACCCTCTCCCCCATATACCACCATACGACAACTGGCTATATAAGAAAAAGCAGACTGGATTCAAATATCCTCCCAGTGGATGACAATATTGTTCTCTGAAGACACAAAGTCAGTATTTTTTAATCTGCTATTTTACAGCTATGGACCAATGAAGAAAATTACTACCATTTCAAAGCCTTTTCAGAGCATCGTTCACACCACAGATCAAATTCAATGTCTAAGAGCAGGTGTTCATGTGTTATAAACCTATTAAGTGGCTATGAGAAACTGAGCAGCCAATGATGAAATTATGCTGCCTACAACTTAATTATCATTCTCTAAATGCTCTCAGCTTCCCAGCCTTTGTTCACACCATTCACAAAACATGGAATGTTTTCCTGTCTCTTTTCTATCAGTTGTGATACTCCCTTTACTTCAGGATTCAGGTCATTCACCACCTCTTCCTAATAGAACCTTCCCTGATTTGCCCAGCCAGAAGGATCCCCATCCCTCCTTTGAAATCTCAGGGAATTTTGTGTAAATCTCTTCCGTACATTACAAAAGGGCTTCTTCAAGAGGTAGTAAGTTCCATCTTTTTTGTGTTCTTCAAGCAGAGAATGGATGACCACTTGTTCGGTATGTTAGACTGGTATAAGCATTAGACTAAATGGTTACTGAGGTCTCTGCTAGCTCTTAAATTCTGATCTATTTGGCAAGTAGAATGCTTTCAGAAAAAACCTGGGAAGACTTTTACTAACTGTTTCAAAGTGAAGTGAGCAGAACCAGAAGAACATTATTTATAGTAACAACAATGCTTACTATGATTACTATAGTGGTTTAGCTATTATCAGCAACATGATAATCTAAAAACAATCATGAAGGACTTATGATGAAAAATGCAATTCACTTCCAGAGAAATAACTGATAAAATCTGAATGCAGATCAAAGCATTCTTTTAAAAAATACTTATTTTTCTTACTTTTTTGTTTGTGTTTTCTTTTGCAACATGGTTAATATGAAAATAGTTTTGCATGACTGTGCATATATAATTGATGTCAAATTGCTTGTGTTCTCAAGGAGAGAGGAGGGGAGGGAGAGAGGGAGAGAATTTGGAATCAAAATTTAGCAATTGTTATAAATTTTTTTACATGTAATTGAGAAAAAATAAAATAAGAAAATTTCTGATTCTTATATGTATTATGCTTACATGTGTGTATGTATGTGTTTGTGGTATATGTGTGTATGTGATAGACTCACAAAAGGAACAGCTGAAATAAGCCTAAGAAATCAGTAATGTGGTATAGCAGAAAGGCCACTGGGTCTTAAGGTTCCAGATTCAAATCCCGTCTCTGAAGGGTACTAGCTGTGTAACCTCCGGCAAGTCACTTAAACTCCCTGGGTCTCAGTTCCCTCACCTGTAAAATGATGTAGGTCAACAAGGCGGCCCCCAAGGAGGATCCTTTCCAGTCTAACGTCAATCAGCCTAACGTTCTAGTTCAAGCTCCCTCATTTCCCCTAGCTGCAGGTTGGTGGCCTCAGTTCTTCAGTCCCTCAGTCCCTCAGTCCTTCAGTCTTGGGGTAGAGTTCAGTTGAACTATTTCTTATTTGTCTCTAGATCCCTTCTGCATCAGCCACAGGCCCTGGGATATGACATAAGAAGAAGCTTTTGGGAAGAGTGTTGCTCCTGAGATTAGAAGACTTCAGATCCAATGGCTACTTTCTGGTATTTGTAGAACTATCAGTTGTGATGAAACCTTCTTCACCTTAATCTGTTTGATCTTCTATGCATTATCCCATTTGTGTCTCACAACAATGCTGCGAGGGAAGTTTTTTGTTGTTGTTAATATTGTTGTTCAGTCATACCTGACTCTTCATGACCCCGTTTGATGTTTTCTCTGCAAAGATACTGCAGTGGTTTGCTCTTTTCTTCTCCAGCTCATTTTACAAATGAGGAGACTGAGGCAAACAGGGTTAAGTGATTTGCCCAGGGTCACACAGCTAATAAGTGTCTGAGGCCAGATATGAACTAACAAAGATGAATCTTCCTGATTCCAGGCCTGGCCATCTGTCCACTGTAACACCTTGGTAGGGACTACAGGCATATGATTTGTTAGATACGACAGCTAAATCTCAGAAGCAAAGTGATGCCCATGGTCACACAGGTAATAAATATAAAAAGTGGGATTTAAATTCAGGTCCTCCTTAATCCCAGTCAACAACTGTACCCAATCAATCAACTGCCAAATATTTGTTAAGCATTTATGGTATTCCAGGCACAGAGCTTAAGCTCTGGGAATGTGACAAAAGGTCAAAACACTGTCCCTACCCTCAATGAGCTCTCATTTTAACAGGGGAGACGATAGGCAAATAACTATGGAAGTATAAAATATATGCAGCGCAAATGGGAGGTAATCTGAGAAGAATGGGATTAGCTCTGGAGGGGACCAGGAAAAGCTTCAAGTAAGAGCAGAACCAAAATTCAAACCAAAGTTCTCTGACTCTAA
This sequence comes from Pseudocheirus occidentalis, assembly GCA_028646575.1. Lineage (NCBI taxonomy): Eukaryota > Metazoa > Chordata > Mammalia > Diprotodontia > Pseudocheiridae > Pseudocheirus > Pseudocheirus occidentalis. Next base: position 87,639,183 of record CM053596.1, on the reverse strand, counting down.
ATCTGTCTCCCTTTCCACTTTTCTACTAACAACTTTAGAGTCATTTGGTTGACAAAAGTTCTTTAAAACGTCTACTCACCAATCAGGATACAGGATGACATAAAATGCCTATATATTTAGAAAAGGAGGTGGGCTGATCATGTAGTAAGATTGAGAGAACACAGACGGAAAGATCTAGAATGACACTGTTATTCTAAAGATAGCTGAAGGTTCAAAAGAAAGCCTTCAATGCATTGGGTAAGTACTCTACAGAGCATTTACGGAAAGACATAGACAAGACTTGCCTAAAATGAGGAGCAGAGAAAAAACCCACCAATGAGATCCCAGATTCAAGAGACAGTCTAAGTGTGCCTCCCTGGGATGTTGGGAGGGCCAGATGAGATCATGTCTATAAAGAACTTTGAGAACCTTAAAAGGCTGTTTAAATGTCAGCTATGATTACTGGGGTTGCTGTTATTAATTCTCAGATGGGAACTATGAAGAAAGTAGGCACAGACAAATGAATTTTTAATCCTTGCTTTAGCATTTAATTGAAACCTTTTAATACAAGTACTTTAATTTCTACCTTTGTAACATCTCGTACACATCCTCTTCTCTCCCCTGACACTGATGCCACTTTGGTGTGGAACCAGTGGTTCCCTGTTACCTCCAGGTTCAAATATTGAATACTTTAATCTGAAGGCATTTTATAACCAGGCTCCTTCCTATCTTTCCAATTTTGTTGCGCCTTACACCCATTCTCTGCAATCCAGCAACCCTGGCCTCTTCTCTGTCCCTCACATACAACACTTCATCTCCTGACTGAGCATTTTTTTTTTGCGTTTCAGAGGTGGGAGGGCAGGGTAATTGGGGTTAAGTGACTTGCCCAAGGTCACATGGCTAGTAAGTGTTAAGTGTCTGAGGTCGGATTTGAACTCAAGTCCTCCTGACTCCAGGGCTGATGCTCTATTCACTGTGCCACCTATCCAGCCCTCTGAGCATTTTCTATAGGAGATACTATAGACATAATTTGGTTCAAACCCCACATTTGACGTGGGGATGTTCCTTATCCCTATACAAGGAACAATGGCTATTCCTCAAGCCTAGAACTCCTCTTTCCCTCCTCATTTCTGCCTCTTGGTTTCTTTTGGGCTTCTGCTAAGAGCTTGTCTTTTTTTTTAAACTATTCCCAGTGATCCCTTATTGCAGTACATGCCTTCTTGTTCCTGCACAGTTGTTTGCATGTTGTGTGCTCCTTTAGACTGTGAGCCCCTTGAGAGCAAGGACTTTGTGGGGTTTTTTGGTTGTTTTTGCCTTTCTTTTACCCCCAGGGATCAGTGCAGTGCCTGGCACACAGGCACTTACTAAATCATACCTGACTAAGAAAATATTCTATCGAATTAAAAAATACAAATGTGAACAGTTTATATTTTCATTATTTCTTACATTTCTTACTGGCTTTAGATATCAAGTGGTTTTGGGAAAGGTGAGTATAATGAATCTCTGGTGCTCTGTACTTTGTAGAAAAAACAAATAACAAACAAGCAAAAAGCCCAAGATCTAAGCAAATAAGTTAAATAGATCAGACCAATTCCTGCCTGATTTAACAAAATTATGGAAATCAATATATCTATTGAATCTGCCTAGTCGGTTAATAAGAAATTATTAATTGCTGACTTTGTGTCTGTTGTTGTGTTAAGGGCTGGAAATACAAAGAAAGTCAAAATCATTTCCTGTTGTCAAGGAAATGGAGGTGATGAATGGAATACGATGGAGGAGAAGCTATGTTATTAGAATACTCAGAAGGTAAATGAGCTGAGATCTTGCCAAAGTAAACATTTAGGTATTTTGTGAGTTTCTTTCCATCAGAGGGAAAATGCAACCACAAAGTCACAGGTTACTGTCCCAGAAAGGAACCCTAGAGATGACCAAATCTAACCATATCATATTAAAGATCAAGAAACTGAGGCCCATAGAGATGAATGATTTAGCCAAGATATACAAGTAGTGAGTGGATGATAAAGCCTGGTTGTAATAAAATCAATGTTCTAAAACACAATGAATGGAACACATACACACAACATACAATTATGTCTTAAGACTGAGCCTTTCTCATATTTTATGATTTTGTTGGTCCAATTTGATTTCAAATGATTCTTTGGGAAAGCTCCAAAGTGGTTATCTTAACAATTCAATATCTTTGTTTGACAGAATTTCATTAGAATAGTGTCCAAGGTGCTTGCTCTCCTACTGAAAGTAATCTATATGGCGCCTCTTACATTTAAACTGCATCCAAAACACAAATGGATAGATGGACAGACAGAAGCACCATCCTGATATTTAATCCAGTCTTTGCAGGTACCCATATAGTCAACTAATATTCCTCTCTGAGGGAAAGAAATAGTTTATAAACAAAAATATGCATACATGTATATGTGTGTATGTATACATATACATGTGTGTGTGCATACTGGTGCTGTGGTCCAATTGGTATGTGTAACGATATGATTACTGAACATTTCTTAGTTTTAGGAATTAAACCCTAGAAGTGATCATGAGTTCTGTAGAATGTAGAATACAGTACCATCTCTGGTCAGACCAACTATTCTGGAAATATTTCAAGAATGATTATCCCAAAGGGTTTCTATATGTCTTTGATCCAAGAACGGACTCATTAACAATTTGGTTATAGGGAGATGAATCCTTTGGTGTTGTCTTCTATAATAGTCATTTGATTGTGAGTCTGAATCCATGGAGGGAGCACCCAAACTCATAAAACTATGGGTCAATAAAGTACTGAATTATAAGCCTCAGAAATATAGTACTGAATAAGAAAAATATCTAAACAAGAAATATGCCTTTTATTTACGCTTTCTATCGAAAATGGTCCTCAGTGTTCTCTAGCTATTGTTAAATATAAACTAAAACTTTGTTCCTTAGTCATTCTACTCATTTTTTAAAAAGAGGAATATTGGGTTTTTGAACTTCTAAGGCACATACTACAGCCCAAACAGGCTGTGTCAGGATCTGTCTTAGGAACAATGCGTTCCTTCTCTAGAATATACCTCCGGCTGTGCTTCTCAAGCTCCACACTCCACAAATCCTTCCTCCCTGGCCTCCTTTATACTTCATTTTACAAGACTGTTTTATGTCTTTAATAATAGCTATCATTCATATAGTGCTTACTATGTGCCAGGCACTCTGCTAAAGGACTTTACAAATATTATCTCATTTGATTCTATTATTAGCTCCCATTTTACAGATGTGGAAGCTGAGGCAAACAGAAGTGAAAGGACTTTTCCAGGGTCAGACTGCTAGGAAGTCTCTGATCCTGGATTCAAACTCTCCTTTATTTAGCACTCTGTGCATGACGATGCCACCTAGCTCGTGACCTAAAACAGTCCTCGGAAGTCACCTAGTCTAATGCCAAGATTTTATACACAAGGAAGCTAATACACAGAGAAATAAAGTGACTTGCCCCAAATCACATCGCAAGAAAGGCAGAATTCAAACCTAGGGTGGCAGACTCCAAATCTATTGCTATTTTTGCTACACTTTTGTCAAATGTTGTATTGTATTGAGGGAATTGAGAGAAACAAGGACTTGTACTGTAAGTTTGTTCATCAAGCTTTAGAATATGTACTTCCCTCCCCACTCCCTTTTGCCTCTTTTCCTGGATAAAAAATGTTTGCCTTTGCTTTCTTAAGCTAAACTCTCCAATGAGGTCCTCAGTTTTCGGTTCCTTTCTACCACCTCCCTTTGACTATTTTAAGTTGGAAAGGAGCTCAGTGATCAGGTAGACCAGGGGTCCCTAACCTTTATTGTGTCATGGACCCCTTTGGCAGTCTGGTGGAGCCTTCTGAGAATAAGGTTTTTAAATAATTAAAAGAAATGTTAAATTTCAGTAGAGGTTAATGAAATTAAAGATGCATTTTTCCTCCCCTCCATCCAAGTTCATGAACCCTTGAAAGCTATTCACAGACTTCTGGGACATGGTGTGGACTCCAAGTTAAGAGTCCCTGACATAGGTCAACTCTTCCCCCCACCCCCATCCCCACCACCATGTTAGAGAAGAAGCCCATAAAGGTTGACTCTTAAAGTCATAGGACTAGAACCCAGATCCCCTGATTTTCCATTACTGCTCTTTCTACTATATTATTTTTAGCTTCCCTCTTTCTGCTCCTCCACAAATCAGCTATTTAACTGCCTAGGAGTGAAAAATGTTTTTAATGCTGCTACTGTGGATGTTTTGTGTAATAGTTCAAGGAGGAAATGTGCTACATAAACTAGGAAAATAAATAAATTAATACGTATTAACCCTCATTAAAGCCCTTTCCCAATACTTCTTTATGGTAAGGAGGTGACCTTGAGGTTCTCTAAGTAATAGTCTAGATCTGGGATTTTACAGGTGCAAGGAACTACCTTGTGAGGAAACTCTCTCTACCAATGCAGGTTGTTTACAGCCTTGGAGCATTGCCTGGCACACTAAGGTCAAGCGATTTGAAGGTTAATACAGCTAATAAGTGCCTTAAGTAGGATTTGTAGGTCTTCCTGCCTTCAAGTCAAGCTCAGATGAGGAAACTGAATTGATTATGCCTATGAACACCATAACAGATGGAACAGATCCAACAAATTGCAAAGGCCTATGATGAAATATTTCTGTTATCCAAGGACTGGTATAGTTAAGTCAACCTCAAAGGACTGATTTTTCAATGGCACCTAGGCTAGAAGATCATCTATTAAGCTGAAGAAGGCCTGAGCTCTTGGCTGATGAAGGGAGCTGTCTTACCAATTAAGATACTTCAAGACTAAAACAAATAACCATTCAACTCAGTACTTAATTCAGCATTCTAATTCCCCATTCACCAAGATGTCCAGGCATTCCACAAATATTCACACCTTACTGTGAGCAGAGTGAAAATAGAGTAGAGTAGCAGGTAGTGTTCTAGACTTGGAGTTCAGAGATCTGGGTTTAAACTCCCTGTTCCTGACACTTGCTAGCAATGTGACCCTTAACAAAATAATTTCATCTCCATATTTGCCAAATATCTTACTAGGGTTTACTTATGGATTTAGGTTGATGGAAGGAATCTCACACCATACATCCTCTGTAACTATGGGATCATATATCTTTCAAGTACCCCTTGTGTAGATTAATATGCTAGGTGCTAGCAGAGATATAAACATTAGATAAGGGAGGACACCTGCCTCTCAGAGCTTGCAGTACAGTAGGGAATAAGTTACTTTACTTCTTTTGACAAAGTTTGATTTGGTATAGTTCATAAACAATAGACAAATGAGGATTTTTTTCCCATAAGGCGATAGGTCTACTATAGTTTTTGGGTTTGAGGATTATACTCACTCTTACTTATGCGCTGATGCAATTTAACAAATATATATTATATATATATACACACACATATATACATAGATATACATATATACATATATATACATACATATATATTACAAATTTTACAAAATTTTCATTTTGCTACTTGCAAATAACTTAACTAACTCAAAGATACAAAGATAATAAAGAAAAAGGGAAAGAAAGTCAAGCCTCTCCTATCAGAGCGAAAGCCTGGATTCTACAGAACTCCCAGAGCATGTGGGGCTCTCCCTACAGGGATTAGGGAACTGGAATCAACTGAAAATCACACCCATATCTTTTACATGAGGAAGCAAACTGTTTTATCTTGGTGCTTGTACTACAACACTGATCCATTGGCACCAGGAGGGTGTTTTTATGTTTCTCCCACTGAGGTTTCCCCCTGTTCTGGGATGATTAGATCACTGAGTGCTAAAACAAATCAGAACAGGCTCCATGGCTAGCCCTCTCCCTCTCCTCCTAAATCTCCTCTTCTACCCTGCTTTGGACCTATATATACAGACTATATTTAATATGGATAAGGTAAAAAGTCCTCTGTTTCCCTGAAGCATATAGAGTACTCCAAATCTCTAGGAACCCCTAGAACACATAGAATATCTAAATGAATGTCTCACAAAAAAACTTGCTCCTCATTAGGATAAGCAGATTAACTTTAAAAAGGAAGGCAAATTCAAGAAAACCCCAAACCAGTGTGAGATTCCCATATGTTTTTTCATCTACTTTGTTTTTTGAGTGTAGGTGGTTAGCTCAATTTATGCCACTGAGGAGGCTTTCCAGGACCCCTGCAAATAGCATGACAGCATTTTCAAATATTAACATTTGTAAAATTTCAATGTCATTTGGAAATTTTTCATTCAAAACTTTCATAGAATATCCTTTATTAAATTGTCTCACACCTTCAGCAAACTTATAAACATGTTTAACAGCTTGCTTAATGACAACACAATTGTTTTATATATATATATATATATATATATGTACACACATCTATATGTATAGTCACGTTTATAATTGAGTCTTAGGGTTTTGATATGAGTTACAAACCTCTTATATAAAGAAAATATCTAAAGTTGTATTTCTTTATACCGAGCAAAATCAATTAATAGCAAATGCAGAGGGATCGTATAATCTCTATGACTCTCTCAGTGAACTACAACTAGAAGGATTTGGTTTGTTATGGAAGATCACTTGAGACTGCTGCCCTGTTACCATCTCACATTCTTAGTCAATTAATTAGCCAGTAGACATTCATCAAGTGCCTTTTGGGGGCAGTTAGGTGGTACAGTGAATAGAGTGGTAGGCCTGGAGTCAGGACGGCTCATCTTCCTAAGTTCAAATCAGACCTCAGACACTTACTAGCTATGTGACCCTGGGCAAGTCACTTAACCCCGTTTGCCTCAGTTTCCTCATCTGTAAAATGAGCTGTAGGAGGAAATGGCAAACCATTCCAGTATCTTTTCTAAGAAAACCCCAAATGGGGTCACGAAGAGCTAGACACAATTGAAATGACTGAACAACAACAAATTGTCCAAGAGTTGGGGGTATAAAGGCAAAAGGCCTGCTTTCCAGGAGTTCACAGTCTAATGGGGGTGACAACCTGCAAACAATTATGTTCAAATAAAAAAGTTCAGCATATTTTGTTTTATATTTATATATGTTTTATATTTATATTTGTTTTATATTTATATATGTGCTTTCTAGCACAGTGCCTTGAAAGTCTGGATTTGGCTTGGACCTCTGATTTCATCAAAACAAGGAACTGCCATCGAAGAAACTCCCTCTCTAAATTTAGCCCTGTGCTCTGCAATTTGGAGTTTTAGAGATTTGCCAAGGGCAGAGGTGTCAAACTCAAACAGAAACAGGGACCATTCATGTGTACATAAGGATTCCTGGGAGCCACATGCTCACTAAACTTTAAAATGTAATATTATTGATGTTTTCTTGCATTTGCATTTATTTTGTTAACTATTTCCAAATTACATTTTAATCTGGTTCTTAGACACTCAAGAGTGTTATGGGTCGCATGCCAGTGGCAGACGTGTTGGACCTATCCGGCCTGGGTCCAAGGGACTTGGCCAGGGTTCTATGGTATGTTTTAAAGGCAGATCTTCCTGGATCTATCCACTATGTTATGCTGACTCTATAACCTTGTACATCACTACGAAAATGCACATTGAGTAAAAAAAAAAAAAAGTGAGTTACAGAGTCATGGAATTCCAGAGACTGAATGGACCTTAGCTGCTATCTAATTCAAGACATACCTGAAAAGAATGCTCATTTAAATATACCTGGCAATTGGTCATCAAGGTTCTGCTAGAAGCTTCCAGAGAAGGGACGCCCTTTGAAGCGGCTCAGAAGTTACTCAGATTACTCAGTTCTTTAAAAGTTAAAATGTAACATTGTGTGTGTGTGCGTGTGCGCGTGTGCGTGTGTCTAGTCTTATGCACCAATAAATTAAAAGAGTTAAAAACAAACCAACCAAATAACCTTGGAGTACAAGGAGGCTCAGCAGTCTGAATTAATCTTAAACAAGGAAGGCTAAAATTTTAAAAAGTGACACTTTTAAAGGATAATCTTTTCTTTTGTAGATCCTTTGCTTCCTCCACCCTCCAAACACTCTTTTGGGTGAGCATCAACAGCATTAACTTTTATCCTCACGATAGGGAGTGAACTATTCAAATCACTGTTGACTGTACATGGAACATTAAGATAGGGCCTGACAAGGTGAGATCCTACTGGTTAATGCCCTGTTTTATTGCCTTGGAAAAGGTTTCTTTCCTCTCTCCTGTCTTCATCCTGATGTAGCTTAAGCCATAGGGGCCTGTCTCAAATGATCACTGAGCTATGCTCATGTCTATGTGGTTTTTACAGGTTAATTCCAGCTGCTGGGAGAAAGTGGCCTTATTACCACTGCCCTTTAGAGAATGACCTCTTACATACTGCCAAATTCATGTACCTGGTCTCATAAATAACTCAAATTATTTGTAAAAGATTTAAAACTTAGCCTCGCAATAGTTATTTATTTTGGAAAGAGAGTGCTTTTTTGGAATTATAAGACCTGGTTCAAAAGCAGGCTCTGCACCTAATACTTGTGTGACCTTGGTCAGGCCATTCAGCTACAAAATGAGGGTATTTGATAAAATGAGATTCCTTCTAGCTCTCAATCTATGATTTTATGAGAAATGAATAATAATGCATGTTCTTTTAATCTGTTTTTATTTCATGGGGATTTGTTATATGAAAGAAGAAGGCTGGGAAATTAATCAGTTGTGTGAATTGGCAAATTTTGGATCCTCATTTAAAAGTCAGTTTTTTGACCATTGATCACATATGAGTATCCTGATCATTTAGAGGGGTATGTAAAAAAGACACCAGGTCTCTACATGCTGAACATTTGTGGACAAAGAAAAAGCATTTGATTCAACAGGAACAATTCATATTATACCGTCAACTCAACACGTCAACATCAATAAGGAAATAAATACCATATAAAGAGCTAAAACCAAATTATGTTTAGAGCCGTATAAAACCAAGAGCCACAAAGGCATTGGATATGTGCAAACAATGTTCCCCAAGTTATTCACAGCTACCACAGAAGTGGTGTTCTGCCACCCTGGACTGGACAAATGATTGATGGCTTTGCATGTTGTATTTTTTTTTGTCAGATGATTGTGTTGGGTTCATAAGTTCTATCCCAGAGTTCTAAAGACTCTTGTAGTTGAACCTTCATTCTCGAAGAGGACCAATGGAATCATGAGGGTGATGTCTTGACTTGAACATGAACTGGATTTAAGTGATAGCAATGCTGTGCAAAGTCATGATATGGCATTCCCCACAAAAGGGAAATCAGTTTTGATATAAATTTTCTTAAAACCAAGTAGAAATGAAATGAACCAAAAGTCACAGATTATACGGATAAATTAGAGACTGTGGGGATAATGAATAAGGATATTCTAGTTACCAGCTTCAAAGAAGCACAATAGCATGGATGGAGAATGGACAGGAATAAACAAAGCCACCTGTATTATATTTCAGTCATATTTGTTCAAGGGATGAAGAGCAAGACCAACATGTTTAATCTCACATCATTGCTCACAATGACTCCCAGGATGAGGTAGTGAGTTCTCACAGATCAATTTTCAAACGAATATTAGATACCTATTTGTTAGGGATAATGCAAAAAGAGCACAAGTTCATCCAAGCAGAGGGACTCCTAGGTCTCCTACAAATCCAAGATCCAATGAACTATCGATCAAAACATGGGTTGATGACAAAACAAAAACCAAAATTCTGCTCACAGTCACCCAGGAAAAAGGGAAAAGAACTATATACAGTGCCCCGTCAGGATCACAGGACTTCATGACCAACGAGTGGTTCTATAGGTATTTAGAGGTGACTAATTATTGAACATGTATTCATTAGGTGGGTCATATGGTAAAAATGAAGGATGACAGATGGATCATTCAATAGACGTATTTTGACTCCTAGGCCCATAAAGAGGCAAACAAGAGGCCAAGAGCTTGATGGAATGAGCCAGTAGTTAAGTTTTTTGGACAAGGTGAATATAAGTATTAGATTATCAGCTTGAGGGTTCAGCAGATCTGTTCTCCAGTCATGATCAGACATTACAAATTCAATGTGATTTATAATTCTCTATTAGAATGCAATGATTGTGACTGAGGAGCAAGCTCTCATTCATCTTGACAATATTCACCTCTCTAGCCACTGCCATTTAACTCAACCTTGGGAAACCATTTAACTTCATCTTTGCCCTCATTGTACCCTTCTACCTAGCTGACATAATGCTTAAAACAAAAACCTGGGAGGGAAATTTAGCAATGACTAAAATGTTTAGCTGCTGAGAACCCAGAGACCTAGCCTCATGTCCATAAATACATCTAGAAGCATACTGTAATTTGCAAACAATTTCAAACAAGCATTCTTAGCAGCTGTCTGCCTTACTTGGTCACCCTTATGAGACCTTTTGAAGGACATAATAGGAAAATCAGATTATAGTTTGGGTCCTAAATACCAGGGAAAGTTATGTAATTGAAATAGTTATACCAGGTTAGCTTTTTTTTTCTCCTTAAGGGCAGCACGTTCACTGGGAAATAGCAAGGTCCTTCCTTACTATGCCTGACATTTATTCTACAGGTAACCAATAGTCTTCCAACATTTATTACACAGTATAATGCCAGGCATGGCACAGATGATGTTTAAGGCTACTGAGTGAAAGGGGTGCCCTTTGAAGTTCCCATTACATGAAAACTCTTAGAGTTATTATGTGTGCCAAGCAGTAATACCTTCAATTACAGAACGATTGAACTAGGGTGCCTTTGTATTGTCATACAATCCATTTTTCTGAGATTAAAGGTCTTTTATATTCAACCCTTTAAACTTTATGAAGATCTGTTCAATATCACACATCCAATCTGACAAAGCATGCAAAGCAGACTCTTGGCTTCAATCCTGGGTTTTCACACAGGTGAATAAAAGCAAAATTTCTCCCACAAATCCTGCATGATAGACTATCTTTGAGACTGATGCCACATGCCATGTTTCAAGTCTCTCTTATGATGAAGGAAAATCTGTATGGATCAGAATGAAAACATTCTGGAAGATGAATGGAGTTAGTAGACTGTGTGACTCCTTAAAAGGCAACTTTGGTATAAGAGAAAGAAGACCAGATCTGGGGTATAAAAGACCTGGGTGGCAGATCCTCCAGCCTCTGCCATTCACTTGGTATGTGACCTTCTGAAGTCACTACATACCCATTAGTTTCAGTTTTCTCACCTGTAAGATGGGATCAATGTCACTGGATTGCCTACTGCACATAGTTGTTACAAGAATCACATTTTATATACAAATATTATATATATGTATAAATATATTAATAGATACAAAAGATTATTTTAATAGTCAACCATTTTTGTTATTTGATTCCTATAAATCTTATATTTTTATTTGATCTTGGTCTATAATTTGACATGGGCAATTAGGTGGTGAAGAAGATAAAGTTCCATGATGGATTCAGGAAAAATACTCCCCATTCTGAGTTCAAATCTCATCTAAGACACTTATTAGCTGTGTGACCTTAAGCAAGTCACTTAATCTTATTTGCCTCAGTTTCCTCATTTGTAAAATGGACTGGAGAAGGAAATGGCAAATTACTGTAGTATCTTTGGCAAGAAATCCCCAGATTTCAGAAAGAGTCAGGCATTACTTAAAAAAAGGACCAAAAAACCCGATGAGTATAATATCACAATAGACTATTTTAAAACTACCAATCATCATGAAATTCATTGCTCTCCTAGATTATTACCAGGGCTCTATGTTCCTGTCTCTAAATCTTGTTCAATTTTTTCCAAACTCCCTCTCCTATCTTCTCCTGTCTTCTCTTCTCTTTCTCCCTCTCTCCCTCTTTCTTACTTAACCCAAATCTCTAAAACAAGCCTACGTGGATATTTAGGATGGAAATTAAGTCCCAGTTTTGTGAGATGTTGATTCCTTATTTTTATGATACATATGCCCCATATGTATCATATGTGCTAAACATGTTATTTCATAGATTAAATGCTTCATAGGTTTTTTTCTATTTTATAAGAAGCAGCATAGCCTAGCAGAGTAGAACCTTCCTGACTTGGAATCAGGAAGAGACCTGAGTTCAAACTCCATTTCAGATGTTTGCTAGCTCTGTGACCTTGGGCATATTATTCAACCCCTCTAGATCTCAGTTTCCTCTTCTATAAAGTAACGGGGTTGAACTCTATGAATTCTAAATTGCCTTCTGGTTTTAAATCTATGACTCTGTATTAACTTGTGATATCCCCTTATTAAAGAATTCTTCTTGTGTTAGTTCTGAGTTGTAGCAGGCTTACAGAAAATTTCCTGTAGAATAAGATTAGTAAAATGGGAGTTTCTGCACTAACCACACTCTTTGAGTAATGCTTCCTCCAAAAATTTCATTTTAAAAACAAATTTAACATATATATATATATATATGTATATACATATATATGTACATGCACACACATATTTATAGGGAGAGAACGAGAGAGAGAGAGAGAGTGGAAGGGAGAAAGAGGAAGGGAGAGAGGAAGAAATAAAAAATGAATGGAGAGAGGTAGAGAGAGAGAAAGAGATGGAGGAGAGAGAAGGAAAAAGAGTGAAGAGGGGAAAGAGAGGAGAGAGGAAGAGGAGGAGGAGAAGAAGAAGAAGAAGAAGAAGAAGAAGAAGAAGAAGAAGAGGAAGAAGAAAGGAGAGAAGGAGAGATAATGGGAGAGATGAGACAGGGAGACAGAGACAGATAGGGAAGGAGAGAGAGAGAAAAGTTTGTCTATATTGCCTTCTTCAGTATACCACAATTACAGGGACTATTCCAATTTTGAATTCACATCTAACTTAGAGTCTAACATATAGCACGTGTTTAACATTTGCTTTCTCATGAATTTACTGAGGGATGTACAGTAAGAAGTCTACTCATATTGTATTTGGTCTGACTTAAGATTTAGTCTGGTCAATACAAACAAGGCTCCTAAATCTATATGTTGCATATAGAAAATACCCCATCCATGCAACTCTTGCTATTTGTTTTTAATTATTTGCTTTTTAATGAAACATGCCCAAAGTAGCTACTTCTTAACTTTGCAATCATAGAGTATGTTCTTTGACAAGAATTGATAATGCACTTATTAAGTGCCAGCCACTATTAGAAGAAATAGGGATCTAAAGACCAAAAAGAAATGGTGCTTAATAAATGCATGCTTCTTTCCTTCCTTCCTCATGATGGAAGACTCTGGTAGATCACATTGTTACTATGACAGTGATATCTTGATTATATATGCTCCATTCATGTAAATGACATAACAACAACATGTAATTTCAAATAGGGTAAGTGACTTGCCCAGGGTCACACAGCTAGTAAGTGTCTGAGGTTGGATTTGAACTCAGGAAGATGAGTCTCCAGGCCCAGTAGTCTATCCACTGCTCCACCTAGCTGTCCTTTGGCAAGTTATTTAACATCTATGTTCCTTAATTGCCTCCTCTTTCATCAAGGGAATTGGATTAGATGACTTTTAAGTTCCTTCCATTTCTATATCTATGCTCATATTATATCACCTATGTGGTGTAGTGAAAGAGAGCCTGCACCATAAGTGAGACCTGAATTCAAATCTGACCCTCACATTAGTTGTTTGCCTCAGTTTCCTCATATGTACAGTGAGCTGGAGAAGGAAAAGGCGAACAATTCCAGTATCTTTGCCAAGAAAAACCCTAAATGGGTCTTTAAAAAGTCAGACAACTAAAAAAAACAACAAAGATTACATGTTTATTTCATTTAGTCCTCACAATAATCCTGTGAGGCAGTAACTGTTATTATCCCTCTTTAATGGATGAAAATGAGGCTGAGGAAGATTAAGTCATTTGGCTATTGTACAGGGTAAAAGAGCCCACAATTATCTGAGACGGACTTTTGAGATCAGATCTTCTTAACTCCAAGTCGGGCACTACATCCACTGTACCACCTAGAACCTAAATCTGTTGATTTTAAGTCGTTTCTATTTCACCATGCTGATATCTGTGTAATTACCTTGACTCTGATCTTTGCCCGCTTTTTGTCATTCAGTTCCAGTGGGTCCATGTCACCACTGTGGTACCTGAAACAATTTTAACTGTGGACTAGAGGTTCTACTTCAGGGTTTTATGGTTCTGGGTTGTAGAGTAAGTTACTAAGTCTCATACTAAAGCAAGAATCTATACAAATTTTATAAAGAAACTTCATTTCCTCAGAATCTTTAAATTAAAGGGAAAGGTTGGTTTAAGAGAAAGCAGTTGTGGAAGTACCTGATTAGACTTGGGAAGGACAGGTGTACTACTGTGGATACTACCTTCCTCTAGCCACTGGGAATTACCCCTCCCCCCAAACCATGATAACAACAATATCCTTCCAGATCTAACAGGTAATTCTTCAAGACTACTGAAAGATTCAATCTATCGAGTGGAAACCCTCTGACTTCCAGTTGTCAATTTATCATAGAAGTATAATAGAGTAATGTAGGATTTGTTCTGAATTAAAGCTTTTCAGTTCCTGCCCAAAGCATTGTGGTATCTAAAGTTTTGAAAATAGATTTAAAAAAATATTTCCCCCACTATTGTTCATAGATAACAGTTAAAATGTTTAATCTAGGTACCATGTTCATTCCCACCCTCCCCCTCAACCCCCAGTCTATAAGCAACTCATGGTAATATGTGAGTTCCCAAAAATATTTGCTAGCAAACATGTGAAAGTTTTGCCTATGCTATTTGTTGAACAACTTCTTCAGAATGTTATTGATGCATGTTTTGTAGCTTGAGATGACATTCCTGATAATGTCATAAAATTGTTAAATAATAATAGAATTATGCCACTGATAAACATATGCCTCATATGGCAAAATCACCACTTTCCATTTGGGACAGAGAAGAGAATACTGAACCTGGGATCAGAAAGATCCAAATTCAAGTCTTGCTTCCGATACTTACCAGCCACCTGATCCAGTATGAGTCACTTAATCTTTCTCATTCTGAGTCTCCTCATTTGTCAAATGTGGATCATGATTGCATGTATGTCACATGATTGTTGCAAGGGCCAAATGAGATAACATGTGCAAAGTCCATGGATCATACTGCCTTCTAACATTTATCTCTTAGAATCCTTACTTTTTTTCAGGTCTTAGTTTAGGAGATAAGTCTTGTAAAGAAGTCTTCCTTAATCCTTCAATTCCCTTGCTATGTTGTCATTTCTCTCTCCTTAAATTAGTTTATCTTGTCTTTTAAATTATCTTGTATTTATTTATCACTGTACATGTTGTATCTACAGAATAGAATGTAAGCTCCTTGAGGGCAAGAAATCTCATAATCTTCAGAACTTAGCACAGTGCCTTGTACATAGTAGATACTTAATAGATGCTTGTTAAATTGAATTTAATTAAAACAGAATGAATTGAATGCTATTTCTATTTTCCATTTTACTTTCAAATTTCTAGAAACTGTAGTCTTCATTTACTACTTCCTCAATAGTAAGGCCCTCATATCTTTCCATTTAGTTTACTGTAATAGTCTCATAAGTTTGTTCTTATCTCTTGCCTTTCTCCACACCAGTCCATCCTTTATACAGCTCTCCAAATAATTTTCTAATCTGAAAATATCACTCCTTTACTTACACACTTCCAGTGATTTCCCCCATTGCCTGTGAAATAAGATGTAAAATCTTGATCCTGGCAAGGCCCTTTACAATCTGGCTCTAGGCAAAGCAACAAGCATTGATCAAATACTAGGGAGACCCTGTGCTAGCAATGTAGCTCATACAGATTCTTCCAGTCTGCACTCCAGTCAAAGTGAATGATTCACTGTATTCTATTGTCATCTTTTCTCTCCTACCTCTTTGTCTTTTGCTTAAGATATTTCCCATCCCAGAAGTAAATTCATCCCTTTCTCTCTCTGTCTATTGAAGTAATTCCATTCCATTCTATCAAGGCCCAACTCAGCTGGCCATCTCCTTCCTGAAGCCTTCTTTGACTGCACCCACACCCACTCCTCAAATGCCTTATACACAGTACTTTGGAATTCTCCTTTGCACTAACCATAAATCACCATGAAAGAGAATTCATATTATACTATTATATTAATAACTATTAATTGTGATTCACCCTTTTCCCAACTCTTTCCAACTCTCATTTAGGTTAGTTAGTCTTTGAATGGCATGGCTGATTGACTGCCTCTAACCCTTAAGGAATATGCTCCTCAATTTTGAGTGGGACCCCACCCAACTAGGAGACCGAATTTCCATTTAGAGTATAAACAAAATCCATTAGTGAGCCATTACCCTAGGAAAAGGAACCCTAGTCCTGCTCCCCACCATTAAAGTTTAAAGTGATCCAGCTTGTGAAGGATAAAACCAGCCAGAGGGGTCCAACCAGAGAAGGGAAATGACTTCCCTTTTCAGATTGCTGAAGGTTGCTGAGTCTCATGATCAAGTCACAGTCTCAGCAGAAGGAGCTGAAAACTCTCAGCCCACAGCCTCATTAAACATTCACCAATCAGGGTTGAATTTCATTTGTCAAGGGAATTCCTTTTCTGAAGGGATTTAAGGCATTTCAGGGTCTTTCTTAGGGTCTTTGGTTACTGAGAAAAAGCATTGACCAGCAATTAATTAGTAACTGGCTAACCTAATTAAGAAATTAATTATTAATTACTCCAAACTTTGTCTCTTGGGGTTTTCATTCATCATATATAAATCAATATGATAGTTTATACATACGCATGTGTATATTCATAAAATAGTTATGTATATGTATGTGTGTATATACATAATATGTGTGTACATGTATATATGAATGCATACATGTATATATATGCATGTATCTGTCTCCTTTTCGATGATAAACTCCTTGAAAGCAGGTGTGTGTATATACACAAACATATAATACATATATGCCCATATTTTTAGTCATATATTTAAATGCATATATGTATCTGAAATCCCAGTGCCTATCACAGTACCTTTTATGTAACAGAAATGTAAAGCATTTGATTGGACGAACTGGATTGACTGAATAGTATCTGAAGGGCCACTTAGTCTGACCCTGTAGAAGGATGCATGAGACAGCCTTCTAGAAGTGATCATTTTGCCTCCACTAATTTACAGTGATAAAGAAATAAAAAATGAAGACAAGCCATGCAATGTGCTTACCTTTGGTTTTCTGTTCTCAAAGCTAATTGACTAAGGATGGCCTCTGATTTGAAGGAGACCTCTATTACAGGAAGTTGTGTTTGTTAATCCTCTTTCATTGTGGTATGCAAGTCAATATTTGTGAATGCAAGTAGACTTTTGCATGGTAATCATCAATATCAACTCAGAAGCCTTTCCTTAAATCATGAGCTATGAGAACAGAAAGCTAAACAGAAATCTCATTTGTGAATTTTCTAATTTCTAGTTTTCTAATTCATTTGGTATGGCCACTCTCAAGAAGTGATCTTTAATGTCAATATCCTCAGAGCTCATTTCTCTCCAGATAAATTCAAGAACTTCAACCATCTTTCTAGAGCACTGCTTAAGATTCTGGCTATTTGTTTTGTAGATGAAGCAGGTGTCAGATGCATTCCTCACGAAAAGCTAAACTTGGAACTGACACAATGGCCCATCTTTAAGGCACCTTACTTAACATTGTAGTTGAATGAAATACACAAGGGAATTTCTTCACTTTTTTTTTACTTGGCATAAATGCCCAAGTGAAGGAAGTGAAGACACTCCAAGGCATGGTACAGGAAGTCTTGCCCAAAGAATCATCAATTATGCATTGTTGTCCTTGGGTTCATGCAACAGGTGCTGAAGTCCCAAATAGTCAATTAATTTTAATGGGTGATCTGGGCGAAAGACTGTTATGTTATCATGGCTTCACACTTGGCCACATTTAAAGCCCTTTTAAAATTCATACTAATTGGCATGTCTTTCCTGTGCTAATTATTGACAATTAAAAAACTATGTGGCTGGGCCTCCAATTCTCTCTAAGGAATATCTTTTTTCACCTATTCCATCATGCATCCTGAGAGTCAAGAGACTGTGCTATAGGCATCACAAATAAGAAAAAATAAAAACATGCCCAGTGAACTATTTTAAAATACAATTTCATTTTTGGCAAAATTCCTTTAAATACGTACTTAGGTATAACACTCCATCAATTCAAAAAATCTGTACTTGGTTTACTTTTAAAACAAAGATGTTAATTTCCATAAAGTCCTCTCATTCCTTAGTATGTCATGGAGGAAGCCTTGGGTTCTTGAAGACTAGGCTAGTTGAGCACAAATTCCTATCCATTCAAAAGAGCTTAAAGAACTTTGAGTAAAAGCATGGTGGTGAATGGCATTTATGTTTTATGAAGAACAGTTTAGTGAAGGGCAGAGAGAGGCTTCTCATTAGAAGATCTACTTCAATAATGATTTTTTAAAAATGTTAAACTGACAATTAATATATCCTACTAAAGAGATGTGGTAAGCCTGAGGCCTTGAGGCCACACGTGGCCCTCTAGGTACTCAAGTGTGGCCCTTTAACTGGATCCAAACTTCATAGAACAAACCTCCTTAATAAAAGGATAAGTAAGTAACTGAGACCTGGAAGGACTAGAACTTTGATCAATGTTGGTAGCATCTACACTGACTAGGGGATCATCCATTTGGAGCTAGAAAGAACCTGAGTCAATCTAATCTTCTTATTTTAAATATTCAATTTTTAAATAAATAAAACTTGGTAAATAATATTTAAAGAAGCTGAGACCCAGGGAAATTAAGTGACTTGCCCAAGGCCACACAGATAATAAATACAAGCTCTGGGATGGAAAAAAGGAAGGAGATAAACATTTATTAAGTACCTGCTATCTGCGAGGCACCATGTTAAGGACTTTATCAAGTTATTTACTCTCTCATTTTATCCCCATCATTATCATGAGTCTAATACCCCCATTTTTATAGTTGAGAAAACTGAAGCAGAGATTGTAACTTATCCAGAGTCCCATAGTTGGTAAGCGTCTGAAGTCTGATTTTTATCTCAGATTTTCCTAACTCCAGGCCCAGCACTCTATTCACTGTGCCACCTAACTGCCTATCTCAATTGGCACTGAGATCCTCTGATGCAAAACCTCATGGTCTTCCCATAATGCCACCATGCCTATCCCATCATGAAAAGGGACCCAACAAATAGTGAGATATACTTGGAGTGAGGAAGACTTGAGTTTAAAGCCTGCCTTTAAGTAGCTGTGTGATCCAGGGCAAGTCACTTAACCTCTTTTGACTTTAGCTTCCTTCTCTGTAAAACAGAGTTAACAATGGAATTTACCTCAGGATTATTGTGAGGATCATATGAGACAACATATATAAATGCTTTGTGAAACCTTGGAGTGCCCTATAAATGCTAGAATGGGGATGATGAAACCAGTCAATTGAATCAATACAGCAAAGCCATGGAGAGAAAGAGAAATAAAAGACATGGAATGCCATGACAAATGGGGATAGGAGACCCTTTTAGAGATCAGTTAGTCCCCTGCTCCTCTTACAGATGACAAAACTGATTGAAATCCAAGAGTAATGAAGTATACTGAGTGATTAGAATGTACTCTGTTCTAGGAATCATGTGACATGAGTCCTTGCCCAGGTTCTGTCATGATCTCAGGCAGATCAATCCATTGCTCAATGCCCTAGGGTCTCCAATAGCCCTTTACGGTCTCTTTGAACTCTGAATACTATGACCTGTAAAATGAGGAGGCTAACACAGAGAACCACAGGTCCATTGAAATACTATTTGAATTTCAAATTTTATGACTTGCTCTGGGTCACACAGCTAGTTAGTGGAAGAGGTAAGAATCCCAATCCTTAAACTTTTAGTTACTATCTTTTAACATTTTATGGTTATTTGCAATCAGTTCCTTCCCCCTATTTCTGCCCCAAGATATTTTCTTAAACAAGGCCAAATCTCTACATGCCTCTGAAGATTTTTGAGTTAATATAATACCTGGGCATCAACTATATTCATGTGTGTGTGTTGCCTTGGCGACAAAGGATGCTGTCATCAATTAGTCACTAATGCTCTTTGAAATTACAACAGCTTAAAGTGCATGTTCAAATCCAAAGCTTGAGACATGAATCAGAAAACTTAAAAACACTATTCTGACTAATTTTTGCCTCACATTTCAACAGATTCATTTCAAATAGGGCAGTTCATTACCAGGTGGTATTCCTTCTTTAAACCCATAAAGAAATAGGATAGCTTGATGTCTGTAGGTGTTTTAAATCTAAAGGACTAACAAATAATCTACATCTTTCAAATTGATCTTTTAATTAATTGGGAGAGGTAGAATAATGTGTTTTGGAGTGTCCATGCTTTACACAGCATGGAAGCATGAAGGCAGCTAGGTGCACAGTGGCTAGAATGCTGGACCTAGAGTCAGGAAGACTGAATGCAAATATCTGGCCTCAAAGACTTACTAGCTGTGTGATCCTGGGCAAGTCACTTAACCTTGTTTACCTCATTTTTCACATCTGTAAAACGAAATGGAGAAGAAAATGGCAAACCACTCCAGTAACTTTGCAAAGAAAACCCCATGGAGAGTATTGGCATGAAATGGTCCATAGGATCACAAAGAATTAGCAGCAACAACAACAACAATTTTACACACTCCTCTCAAAGGCAATTTCCTACTTCCAAGTCACAATCTGGCTATTGTTTCTTTGATCTCTTTCTGCCACTTGCAATTAGGAGAGTTGGTGTCTAGTGAATGGACAATATTAGAAGCATTAGAACAATATTAGACGTTATTAGAAGTAGCACGAGCTGGCTATTAAGTTTGAGGAGTAGGAGAAACCCAGAGGGCAGGATGTCAACACTCAGCTAAAAGGGCACCTTTCCTGATCCCCTCAGTTATCACCGCCTCTTCCCCTGTAGCCTTGCATAGAGTCCATAAGTGCTTATATGGGTACCTGTTGTCCTCCCTCATAGAATGCAAACTCCTTAAGAGCAGGAATAGTCTCATTTTTGTCTACAGGTCTTCAGTAAATGGCACAGAGTTGGCAGAGTTGGAGGGTAGAGGTTTTCAAGAAACAGGTGTCACCTTAATATAAGAAATAAATTCCTACCCCGGTGGACTTTATTTTGCACCTTTATGTCTCCTTACAAAGATATAAGATTACAGGGTGGGAAATGATTGAAATATTGAAAGGAGAGAGTGAAGGGAGGTTGAAGGAATCAATGAAACTGGATTAAACGGGAAAAAAAGGGACTGGATTTTGGCTTCAGGTTTGATTTAATTCTTCTGAAATTCATTTAGCAGCAATTGGATGTCTGGTCCTGTACTATCAGGGAATCTTGGCATTTGAAGGGACATTACAGGTAAGTTAGTCTAAATTTCCATCCAGCTCTAATCTTTTCCATCATCTGGTCTTAGTTTGAATATTTTAGAGGACAAGGATTCTCTACCTAGGTCCATTACTTTTTTATTATTAAGTATTGTGGTATAGTGGGTGGGGTGGGGCACTTAAAAACAAGATTCAATTTTTATACCACTTTGGCCCTAAAGGAGCTGTATTACCTTGGAAAAATCATTTTATCTGTTTGAGCCCCAGTTATTTCATCTGTAAAATGGGAAATTGATAATATTTATACTACCTAGGTGTAATAAGGTTCCAGGCAGAGCCAAGATGGTGGCGAAGAAGCAGGAAAGCACCACAGCTCCCACACAAACACGCTAAAAAACTCATAAAATGGGACTCTAAACAGATTTTCAAGCTCCAAAACTCTCCAAAAGACAGAAAGCAATCTGTTGCTACAGGCAGCGCAGCAGGTAGGGCTCTTCTCAGCAGTCTGGGAGCCATGGCTGAAACCGGGCCGGCTCAAGCCCTGGGGCATCGGGCGGGAGCCTCTTCTATAGGAGAGCAGATCAGCTGCACTGGAGGCACAGTTACCACATTTATCAGGCCAGAAGACAAAAAGGCTAAGAGAAAGGTCAGTGGATTTTGCTAACTGGGGAGGAGAAGAGCAGGTCCGGCCAAACTGCTTCCAGGGCAAGGAAGCAGTGGGAGGCAGCTGTAGCAGTAGGAACGGAGCAGCAGCGGCTTCCACTGGTCTGCTTTGGAGCCCTTGGCCTGCAGATAGCAGGAGGGCTGAAGCGATCCATCAGGGCCAAGGGCTCTTGCGTTGAGCGGCCTGGATCTGGATCGTGGTCTTGA
This sequence comes from Pseudocheirus occidentalis, assembly GCA_028646575.1. Taxonomy (NCBI): domain Eukaryota; kingdom Metazoa; phylum Chordata; class Mammalia; order Diprotodontia; family Pseudocheiridae; genus Pseudocheirus; species Pseudocheirus occidentalis. The sequence continues at coordinate 87,617,063 of CM053596.1, read as the reverse complement.
GTGGTGGTCCTGGGGTGCGCTTTCAGTGAGCCAAAGCTGGGGAGGGGCTGCAGCATCCCACTAATAGCTCCAGCAGCTGTGAGGGCCCC
>CM053596.1:87600889-87616474 GCA_028646575.1 Pseudocheirus occidentalis | reverse complement strand
TAAAATTATTCCTTATAAGCACTGGCCTTCTCCCAAGTCAACAGGGGAGTTCATATCTTTTCACCAATGGACAGAGTTCTATACTTAGCCCTAAGTATCTGATCTACTTAGCCCTAAATATCCAACAAATTGATTACCATTACAGGGTCACCCCAACATGAGGAACTGTATTAAAGGGTCACAGCTTTAGGAAGGTTGAGAACCACTGCAGACAGATGCCAAATGTCTGTTATAGGAGAGGAGAATATGTCATTGGGAGATTTATTACATGCCAAATGGTAAAAGATAATCAGGTATATAGGTAAATCTGAATTTATTTCTTAAAAAAATCAGATATTTTTTTCAGTTTCTACAAATAAATTGACTTTCATTCCAGCCATGAAATTTTTCTCAAAAGGAGCTGGCAAAAGGTAGGGGAGTTTTTTCTAGTTCACTATCTATGAAACTATTAACGGGAAGGATTAACTCTTTACCACCTTGGCAACAATTATCCCCCATGTCTAGAATGGATTTCTTTTCTACTTCTACCCCTTGGAATCTCTACTTTCCTTTAGGACCCAGATAAGAGGCCAAACCCTAAAGGGACCTTTCCTGACTCTCCCAACCTGGGCCCCCAAAAGCTGCCTTTAAATTTCTCTCCCTTTCTTTCTCTTTATATATATATATATATATGTATGCATATATATACATATATGTATATATGATATATGTATGTATTACTTATCTGTGTACAAATTTTACCAACTCAGTAAAATGTAACTTTCTCGAAGGCAGGATCTATTTCATTCTGATTTCATGTCCTCAGTCCCTAACTTTGAACATACAAGGAGCTTAATCAATACTTGTTTAATTGAACTGAATTTAAAGTTCATTTATGCTTACCACATGAATGCTACATTTGGATAAACATGCTATTCAGCATCTAGTTTGCTCAGAGATCCCCCAAAGCTAAAATTGAAAACAATTGCATGATTATTAACAATGGCTTTTACATTGTGTTCAGGTCTTTGGCATCAAAGTTAGGATCTGTACTACTGACATCCTTGATGGTTTTATTAGGAGAAGAGATGACATCAGATTTCCAAAACAATGGCCATGAGTCAAACTGAAATAAGTCCAAAAAACAACTAGGCAGATGTCATGGCATAATTTCACAGGGTAGAAAGCAGTAGAGCAAGGTTGTATTTTTCAGAAGCAGCAGGTGTAGACAAATTATGCCACCTTCTAACCACAAGAGCTGTGGTTTCAGTCATGCCTGACTCTTCATGACCCAATTTGGGGTTTTGATACTGGAGTGGTTTGCCATTTCTCCAGCTCATATTACAGATGAGGAAACGGAGGCAAATGGGGTTAAGTAACTTCCCCAGAGGTCGGTTTTGAACTCTGGTCTTCCTGACTCCATGTCTGGAACTCTATACACTGTGTTACTTAGCTGCTCTGAACATGGTAAAGGGGTTAGAAAGTTGCCTCAAGAGATACTCCTTACCATGGGGAGAACTATAGCAGCTTCACTGAGAGACAGGCTGGCCTTCATTTTAGGCTTAAATATCTGAGGGCCATAACAGATAGAGAAGCTAGGTGGTGCCATAGTGCACATAGTGCTTGACCTGGAATCAGGAAAACCTGAGTTCATTTCTGAGCTCAGACACTCCTGGTGATGCTGAGCAAGTCATTTAATCTGTTTACCTAGGAGGAAGCTGGGTGGCCCAGCGCATAGAGCACTCAGCCTGGAATCAAGAAGACCTGAGACACTTCACTTGCTCTGTGATCTTCCCTGTTTCCTCATCTATAAAATGGGAATAATAATCACACCTGTCTCCAGGGTTGTTGTGAGGATCAAGTGATATTATAATTGTATTGTAATAATTGCAAAGTGCTTAGCACAGTGTGTGGCACACGTTAAGCCCAATAGGCATGCTAGTTAATATTATTATTATTGCTATTATTATTGACATGAGATAAATAGACTAGCTGATTTTCAAGTTTCCTCTGAGCCTAAGTACTGTGAACAAAGAAATGTAGAGCATAGACATTGATGACAACTATGCAAAAAAATACATGAACCTGCATGCATGTTATCTAGGTTGTTCCCTATTTTTTTTTTTTTGCTTTTTGGAGGGCAATTGGGGGTTAAGTAACCTGCCCAAGGTCACACGGCTAGTTTTTGTGTTAGTGTCTGAGGCCAGATTTGAACTCAGGTCCTCCTGACTCCAAGGCCGGTGCTCTATTCACTGTGGCACCTAGCTGCCCCAATTGTTCCCTATTCCTAGAACATGCTTTCCCTCCCCACTTTTCCTGTTGGCCTATTGAATTTCCCCTTATCCTTAAAGCCCAAATCAAATACCTCTGGATGCACTGATCTATCTTGATTGCTCTAAACTAGGGTTAGGGATAGGGACAGAACCTGTAATCATTAGTATAAGGAACTTGAGGATTGGAAAACTTTCATCAGATCAATAGATCTATCTATCAGGAAACTTCTACCAGATCAATAGAACAGCACTTTCTCTTCCATTCCTTCAGAGTGAACTGAAGCACTGAGAGGCTGAGTGATGTCCCTAGGATCACACACTCAGTCAAAGAGACAATTTGAACACAGGTCTTCATGGCTTTGGAGCTGGCTCTCCGTCTACTACTAAACCCTAAACCCTTCTACCTCTCTTTTATGTGTTTATTACATGTTGAATATGCATGTGTCTTATTATTCTTATCATGACTCTTGCTTTTGTTATTAATAGGCAGCTTAGCAAAGTGGAAAGAAGGCTGTTTTAGGGTCACTGTGAAGACTAGCCCCAGATCCTGCCTTCGTCACTTAACTAGCCATGAGGCTATGTTCAAATCTCCACATCTTTACTTTGGTAACTCTCTAAGACTCATCTCCTAAATTTGTTTGGGAGGGAGTTCCCACAGAGATAAAATCATATACCACTGAATTAGGTGTCTCATCCCCCTCCTAGACTGTAAGCTGTATGAAGGGAGGGACCATACCACATTTAAATGTTATTACTCGGTATTAACTTTATTGTTCAGTCATTTTTAGTGGTATCTAACTTTCTGTGACCTCATTTGGAGTTTTCTTGCAAAGATACTGGAGGAGTTTGCCATTTCCTTCCCCAGCTCACTTTATAGATGAGGAAACTGAGACAAATAGGGTTAAGTGACTTGCCCAGGGTCACGCAACTAGTAAGTGTCTGAGGTCAAGATCTGACCAGGTCCAGCATTCTATCCACTGCACCATCTAGCTAACCCTCAGTACCTAACTTAACAACAATCTGTTGAAAGTTTAAAGGCAGTATTCTTTGCTAAGAGCCAAGATCAATTTCACACACAATGGGAGACAATAAATAGTTTCTGATTATGACAATATGAACAGTGAGAGCTCTTGGGCAGCAAAAATAAGGATAAAGATCTGTAAAGTCAGCTTAGACTGCTAGGTATCTCACCTCTTTCCCCAAATATACAATATCTTTACACATACAGAAGGACCTCTCTAATCCAATTCTTGAACATAAATATGTAGCAAATGGCACAACTGAACATTCATTTAATTCCTTCTTTTTAGGCTCCATGATTATACAGGTATTTCTAGCTAAGGAAAAAATCCAGATAATTTGTTTTAGTGTATACAACTAGTCTAAGGTAAGGGAAATAACGCATGTATTCATTCATTCTGTATGTACTATGTGGAAAATAACATGACTGATCCTGGGGGCCAGGGGTAGGGAGGAAGAAGAGGAAAACATTATCCATGCCTTGCCTCAAGCATCTTATAGTCTAATTGGTAAGATAATTCATGCACACAAATGATTATAATAAAAATTAGAATATGGCATATAGATAAGTAAAGTAAAAACTGACATGAGAACAGATGATGGAGAGTTCAGATGATTCTTCTAACCAAAAGCTTGACTTCTCATTGCCCAGTGGATCAAAACATAAACTCTTGATCCTAGCATTGAAGGTCTTCCAATCTGCTTTTTCTGTCCAGCCGTATTTCATACCACCTTTCTTTATGTAAATTTATGATCCAATGAAAATGGACAGCTCTCCAGACTCCATTCTCATCTTGCACTTTTCTTAGGGCATTTCTATGTCTAGGATGGATGCTTCACTACCCCTTCCCCACCCTGAAATCAAGGCTTCTTTTTTGAAGTCCTTTTTTTTTTCAAGATCACTTCCTCCATGAAAACTTTCTTTATACCTCCTTTCCACATAGGTGTAACCAACATTCTCTCAAATTTCTCAAAGATCTTTTCCTCTGCTTTGCATTGATTGCAGGGATCTGAGTTCAAGTATTAGCTCTGTTACTAACTACCAATGTGAACTTAGTCAAGGGACTGAATCTCCTTAGGTGCCAGTTTTCTCATTTCAAAATACTCCAATGTAAAACACAATAACCATTGCACACTTTGACTAGATGATCTCTAAAGTCCTCTCCAGCTCTAGATTTATAATTGTTTTTGGTATCAAAGGTTAAATTGGCCCCTAAGGTGGAGCGAAGGGAGAAGCCAATGAGAGAGTTCCTGCAAAATTCCAGGTGCCTCAACATTTGGGTATGATGGAGAAAACTTGCTTTTGATGATGTGGTAGCTCAGCCCTGAAGGACATGGGCACTTTGAGATAATGAAGCGATTCCCTCATTGGCTGTTGAGGCAGGAATGATTCAGTGAACCATTTAAGATGAGATTTTTCAGCTCATTCTCTTGTTCTCATTGCTTTGGCTCTTCCATGTGGTAAATAGTATACTCTTATTCTAGACTCTCCATGAGAGAGGGGTTTAGGGGAAAGTGAATTGTGCTCCTTCTTTCCAATGTGACATCCTTTCTTAAAATTTATTTTTAGTTTTCAACATTCACTTTTATAAGATTTTTGAGTTCTAACATTCTCTTCCTTCCCCCTTCCCAACATGGCAGTTCTTTCTCTGAATGTGAATAGCATTTTCCATGATGAGTCTTTTGGAACTGTTTTAGACCTTTGCTGAGAAGACTCAAATTCATCAAAATTAATCCTTGCACAATGTTGCTGTTACTGTGTACAGAATTCTCCTGGTTCTGCTCGCTTCACTCAGCATCAGCTCATGTAAGTTTTTCCAAGTTGTTCTAAAAGGAGTGTGCTCATCATTTCTTATGGAACAATAGTATTCCAAGACATTCATGTACCATAACTCATTCAACCATTCCCCAATTGATAGGTATCCCCTCAGTTTTCAGTTCTTTGCCACCACAAAAGAGCTACTATTAATATCTTTGTACACACGGGTTCTTTTCTCTTGTTTATGATCTGTTTGGGATACAGACCTAGGAGTGGTATTGCTGGATCAAAGGAATAGTACCAAATTACTCTCCAGAATAGTTAGATCAGTTCACCCATGTGCCATTCTTACTCTGTGGATTATTGGCTCAACCAGTTGACCTTGCACCTGTACTACTAGTTGTCTTTTTCATTTTGTGTTTCCTTTCCTGAATAGGTGTTCCATTTCAATTTGACCGTGAGTATGTCCAGGTTTAGAGGCATTCCAGTTAGTTTGAGAGACCTAGAGATACCAGGTCCAAAGAGTAGTCTAGACTGGGAGCCAAGGATGCTTCATCATCAGAGAGGATAACTGCTAAAAGAAGAAAAGCTCAAGTCCCTGACTTTCCTGGCCAAATAACACAAGATACAACAAAGAGTTGAAGTAAAATTTAAAATATTTAATGAGCAATCCTGCAGACTTCTTTATGTTTAGACATGGTTTAAATATCAGCCCTCTGAGAGACTGATAAGGTAATATGCTAGATCTGGTTAGTTCTATCAGAGTCTCTGCTGTGACCTTGAGCATTTTCTTGATAGGTAGGAAATAAATAACTGTTCCATATCTGATTCATACTTTATGATGTGTACCTTTCTACTTTCCCCTTTTAGAGAGATCTAGACAGGAGCCAACACCTAAGCTTTAATTAATTTGACCCTAGAGCACCATGGGAGTTTAAAAAGCTAAAGACTAAGAAAAAGAAGACTAATAACCTCTTTCTCATTTAAATCTCCTCCTTCCCCAACCCCTCTTCCCCCCTTCCCCAGGACTGAACCTGGTCTGGACCATGTACCTAAATGTGGAGCAGAAAAGTACCTCAGAGAGTGGGAACGGATGCAATGCCCCTGCCCTCTGATGCTAATAGCAAATCCTTAATAGGAAATGATGGCGATAGCAATTTTTATGACTACTTCCCCTCCTACCACAAGCATTCAAGAACTTTGAAAGTATCATCTTCATCTAGCTTCACATTTCGAAAGCCTAATATGGGACCTTACATGTAGGGGATGTTTATGAATATTTGTTGTAAGAAAGTATAAATGAATTTATCAATTTGTGGGTCCAATTTCACAGTAATCCAAGTAATTGACTCCCTGTTGAGGCAAAGCTAGAAATTGTATACAAATTAGGACTAAATGTATACTCAAAGACTACTATTTATCCACTTATCCTTAGATCCACTTTGTCAGATTATAAGAAATTTATCTGTAAGTATGAGGCTTACAGGCGCCTCTAAATAGCATGTGTTTATTTCTATCTATTATCTACCAAGAAAAAAAGAGAAATAAATGTTCAGAGGATCTGTTAGCAATAGAGCATTCTCAGCTAGATCAAAGGAAGACTGATGTCCTTAGTCACAAAGGACTGGGGAAAGAACAACGGCAACATTAAAAAATTTACACCCATCATCTTTTTGACAGAAATTCCAAGAACATGTGCCAGGTGAGCACTGAGTCACAGGAAGAACTGCTGTCCATGAGAACCTTTGAAAAACAACAGAGCTCTTTTTGGGTAGACACCAAAACACCATGGAACCAGACACATAAAAGAACACAACTGCTAGAAGGGGAGAAAAAAAGAGCTTCTTGGCTACATCTTTCCTAGAGAAACAATGGCCTGGGAGCAAGACAGGAACCCTTCTGGATGATCTCCTCATTTCCAGGTTTGTGTTATTTGAGGAGGAAGAAGAACAGTTGTTGAGGAAACAGCATGTACAATGAAATGTTAAATGATAAATGAAATTTAAACAATGTGAAAGAGGAGGCAGCATCTGAAACACATTTGTTGGAGCATGGGCAGTCTGCCAAATAAGGTTTCAAATGAAAAAAAAGCAAACCTAGACATTAAAAACAATTGGTTATTGGACAGTCAGCTTCTTAAAGCTGTTGACCAAATTCAACTCCAACACATCAAGGAGAAGCCACTGGTTGTAAGTAAGTGTCTTTGACATGAGCTAAAAAGAAAATTTAGTAAACATGGAGTGGGGGGGCAATAGCCCCAAGCCAGGTCTTAGGCTGTCAGCAAGCAGCTGTTCTCTGAGATTCATGTTCTTAATAGGGTAGACTAAAAGACTTTTCTAGGACCTCAGTTTTTGTAACTGGGATTGGAACCTGGTAAGGGTTCATCCAGAAAATTACTAAAATTGTTCAAGAAACCACAGCACCAAGGAGAAAGAGGAACTCATGCCTTTCACATCCCATCAATCACTCCTGGAAAATATATTCTGAGGGAAATAACTCATATTGCTTTCCCAGATTCTCATTCCAGAAGGCTAAAAGAATCATATCCTTTGGCCTAGATACAAACATAGAATGCTAGAGGTAGAACAGGCCTGAGATGCCATCTAGTCTAAACTCTTTACAAATGAACAAGCTAGGTCTTAGAAAAGTAAATAGACTTCCCAAGATCATGCAGAAAGTGAGGAATAATGAGTGAGGAGAAGAAACCTGGTTCTTTGATTCTAGTTCCTGTGCTCTTTCCATTAAACCATCCTTGGAATTAGGAAACAAGAAGCTTGGACTAAGCAAAGGATTAGAAGATTAAAACAAAGGGCATGCCTTCCCTCTGAGAGGGTGTTCCATCTCCTCTGCATATATATTGTCCATGTATAGCTATTCACCTGAATGTAGATAGCAATGGCTTGCATAAAGGAGAAGTTTAGACTTTATACTCTAGTCAGTAGGGAACTATAGAAAGTTTGTGATTGTGGTAGGGGAGGTGTTGCTGTTGTTGTTGTTTGTCCTTCATTATGGAGGAGGATCAGTGCCATCAGGAAGGTGACGTCCTGCCTTGCAAGTGAATTGGATTTAGGGTAGTAAAATAAAAAGCAGAGCTAAAAACATCCACATCTTCTACTTGGCTCACTCAGGTTACCATGTTGGAAGATTATGGTCAATTATGTGAAATATGTATTGAAGTTTGAATTTTTGGGAATGGTTATGTTATCATGGGAGTAGCAATGGTCTAATGATATCTGACATAATTCTTTCAGAAAATGCCTAAGAATAATTTTTTGGTCCAAGTAATGGAGGCAGAATTTAGCTGATTGAGTGTGTCATGATATTGTCATCATCATCACTGAAGTAGTCTGATTCTCCTTTGTCATTAATACGTAAACAAGGGGGGCTTAGACGCAAATAGAGGTTGAGTGAATTGTAAGACTTTGGATAAATAGCATATTTGCAGAACACTCTATATGGTCTCTGTCATCCTGTCTCTCCATCTCTCTGTCTCCAACTCTTTGTCTCTGTCTTTATCTCTCTGTCTCTGTTTCTACCTCTCTTTGTGTGTCTCTCTGTCCATCTCTGTCTCTGTCTCCATTTCTCTGTCTCTGACTATCTTTCTGTCCTCTCTTCCCTCCTCTACCCTGGGAACTTCAAATCTCCTGGAAGTTTTCAGTTTTCTTTCTTTCTTTTTTCCCCTGTCAGCTTTGGACATAATCCAAGGAGATTTTGTTTCAGTATAAAAACAAAATTCATATTGATAATAGTGGGAAGTTTAAGACTTAGTCCTAGAGCTTATAACAGTGTGCCCTTGAGTAAGTTTCTTCACCTGTCTGAGTTTCTGTTTCTTCAGTTGTTAAATTAGAAAAACAGTATTTATACTACCTGACAAAACAATATTTATACTACCTGACAGGATGCTGTAAGAAAAGCATTTTATAAAAGAAAGTGCTGTACATTTGAGAGCTATTAATGTAATTATTCTAGGAAAAAAGTTATATGAAATCTTTCTTACTATTTTAGTAGGATGGGTTTGCAAATCATAGGGCTGACCACACCATTCCCTTGCTAAAGAAGGTTCAAGTGGTTCCCTAGTAACTTGAAGACAAATTATAAAGTTTTCTGTTTAGCATTTAAAGCTCTTTACTCTCACTATTATCAAATGGAATAACACATGTAAAGTGTTTTGCAAACCTTAAAAGTCCTATATAACTGTTAACTATTATTATTGTTACAATGATTATTACTAACCAATACCTGGCTCTTACATACTACTTTCCACTTGGTATCTTCCAACCAAACTGTTGTACTGGCTCTGTGAGATTTGAAACATTACATTTCCTATTCTGGATCTTTGGCACAGATTATTGACATGTCTAGAATATCCCTAGAATTTAGAATTGCTTTGTTTTTGTTCATTCATTTTCAGTCTTGTCCAACTCTTTGTGACCCCATTTGGGATTTTCTTGGTAAAAATACTGGAGTGGTTTGCCATTTACTTTTCTAGCTCAGTTTACAGATGAGGAAACTGAGGCAAACAAGGTTAAGTGACTTACCCAGGGTCACATAGTAAGTTATCTGAGCCCAGATTTGAATTTAGGAACGTGAATCTTCCTTACTCCGGGCCCAATGTTCCATCCACTATGCCACCTTGCTAGGTCAGTCTTATAACTTATTCTTGGGGAAGGCCTATTCTAAGGCCCCTGATGTTCCTTTGAAATTACTTTGTATTTACTCTGTATATATTGTATTTATTTGTGTGCTTACTGTTCTCCCCACCCACTAATAGACAGCAAATTCTTGCTGGTGGAGATTTTTTTACATCTATCTTTGTTCCCCCAACATCTAGCTTAATGCCTGGCCAATAGCAGGCACTTTAATACATTTTGAATGAATGAGTGAAGGTTCCATGTTAATTCAGGATAGAAAAATCTACAATGCACTTGTCAAAATCTCAATATTACAAACTCTTCCAAATATAAAATTCTTCCTTTGAAGTTTTTCTTAATGTTGCTGCAATGTCCTATAGTACAGCATTTTCCAACAAAGTGGTATCTCCCTGAATCCTTCAGGGAGTCTCCACCTTCAGAATGGTTATTTCCTAACACAATAAAAAACAGAAATGAACTTCTAAAAGATTTTCTCATCTACTGTTTACACTACAGCAGCATATAAATTAATATACAGCTGATGGCGTGCATTCCCCAGATGGGATACCCTTGAGCATAACCAAGAAAAAAAAAGTGGCCAGAGAACAGATGCAAGACAATTGGAGTGACTACAGAAATGGAAAACAACAACAAAAAAAGACAACTCAAAGAAATAAAAAGGTAGGAATGTCTAAGAAGACCTGACATTTGGTGAGGGAGTGAGGTGACATTAATCCAGAGAGAATTTTTTAATGGAAGAGTCCTAGGTTCTGTTTTTGACCTGACATGTTCACTATTTTTATTAATGAGTTATAGAATGGCATAGATGCTCATCATATTGCCACAACAAAGTCATGTGGTGCTGGTAACATTATAGGAAATACTTAGAATCCAAAGTGATCTTGATAAGTTAGAAGTCAGTCAAGTCTGCAACTAGTGAGATAAAAATGCAACAGGAATAATTATCAAGGTCTTCTCTTGGATTCAAATAATCATTTGTTCAGGGATAGAATACAAGAGGCAGTAGTTCTCCAAAACAGTTGTGTTAACACAAGACCTGAAGGTTTTTTATTGAGCTCTAAACTCTAATTGAATTAACAGTGGGATGAAACAGTAAACTAAAACCAGAACCAAAACAAACCAACATGGAAATAGGAATTATTAGCATAACTTTGGGGCAGCTAAGAGGCGCAGTGTTGGGCTTGGAGTCAGGAATACTCTTCCTGTGTTTAAATCCAGCCTCAGACACTTTACTAGCTGTGTGATCCTGGGCAAGTCACTTACTCTTGTTTGCCTTATTTTCCTCATCTATAAAGTGAGATAGAGAAGGATATGGCAAAACACTCTGGTATCTTTGCCAAAAAAACACAAAATGGGGCCATGAAGAGTTGGACACTACAGACAAACAACTGAACAATGACAACAATCATTAGTTTGGGTTTAAACTAGCTGATGGAAGTGACCAGCAGAAAGTTGGAAAGGCAGGTCTGGTAACAGAAGTCACAGCTTATAACACAGATTTGAGAGTCATCTGCTTGGAGGTGAGAGTCAAGGCTGTAGGAGGGAATGGAATTACTGCTTGGGAGAGTGTATGAAAAAGGAACAGGGACAGAACCCAGGAGATGCCTACACTCATGGGCTAGGAATAGGAAAGGGGGGAACACAGCTGATACCCTTCAAGAAATTGGCTGATTGTACTTATGGTGCTTGAACAGATTATTTGCCAGTATATTAGAAGGAAGTATAAAAAAGAGGACAAAAATAAAAGCCAGCAAAAGTCAAAGAAGAAGAAATGACTAACTTTAAGCCAAAGAAATGTTATTGTGTTCCAACAAACAGACCAACAAACATAAGTATATTTATTTGTCTTATTTCGTTTGTTTAGTAGAAATGATGAGAAATCAAAACCCAAATACATCCTCAATTCAGGGTTATCGATTGACACACTGGGAAGAACTAAGCTGAACAAGCAAATCAAGATATTTACAACACGTTTTCTCATCCTGCAAGGATCAGTGCTTTAAAGTCCAGTAAAGTTTATTCCTCTGATGTGGCCATAAATTCAGGATGATTCAACTGTTCTCAGATAAATGAGGAATAATAAAAAGCTAAAGTGTAAATGGATGTCACACTTTCTAAAAGGAATAGGAATTTCTAAAAGTGAAGAAAGATAACTAAGTAGTCAAGAATGGTTGATTTGATAAAAATCCACTGAAATTTTGAAGAACAAGTTTTAAAAGACATCTAAAACCTCTCTATTTTACATATTGTCTGGTTAATAAAAGAGGGGGAAAATTTAAGCATTATCAATATTGAGTTTATCAAGACCTTAGAATCCATTCTACATGATACACAAATCTAAGCCTGGAAGTTTAGTTCAAAACTGGCTTAATAACTATACACAAAAATGACCTAGCAACCAAAATGTTCATACCCTTTGACCCCAAATTCCAACTTCTAGGCATATACCACAATGAGGTAAAAAAACAGAAAAACAGCATATTAATCAATATATTTATAGCAGCACTGAAGGTACAACGGATAGAAGGCTGGGCTTGGAATGAGGAAGAGTTTAAATTTGACCTTGGACACTTACTAGCTATGTGATCCAGGGCAAGTTACTTAATGACTTTGCCTCAGTTCCTTCATCTGTAAAATGGAGATTGTAACAGCCACCTTCCTTCCAGGGTTGTTTTGAAAATTAAATGAGATATTATTTGAAAATGTCTTCTGACACACAGTAGGTGCTAAGCAAATGTTAGTTATTCTTTTATATGAATGATAATACACTATCAATTATTATGAATATATAACTATATTGTTAATTGAATTGAAAAAGGTTTAAGCAAATGACAGGACCCAAATGTAACAGAATATCATTGTGTTGTAAGAAATAATGAATATGTAGACACTAGAGAAGTACTGGAAGATTTATGAGGAATGAATCAAAGTAAGGAGAACCAGGGAAACTACATACACTTTGATTACAAAAATATAAATGGAATGAACAGAAATAAATAAAATGGAACACTTTATAATTATAATTACCAAGCTTGGCTCCCAAGAAAAGGAAAGGAAATGCACCTTTTTCCCTTCTTTGTGAAGGATGGTTTGGAATATGGGTGAAAAATAATGCATATACTGTCAGACTTGGTTTATGCATTGGTTAATTTTGATTTTTTTCTTTGTTATTAGTTGTAATATGGCATGGAGGTCTCTTTGGGCAAGAAGGTGGCATATTTGAAAAAGAAAGTGATGTAAAAACAAAAGATTGTTTCTAATTTTAAAAATTCTTTTATATGTTTCATGCCATTAAGGTCCTCCTCCAGTGTCTCATTTAGATATTGAAATAACAATACATTCACAAAGATTTACTGTGTTAGAACATGATTTCTGACTGTTCCAACTATGCACCAAGAAGCAAAGGTGTCAAATATGGGTTTAACACTCAGTTGTGAGTCTGTCACCTGGAACTTCAGCTTAGTTAACCTTGCAAAGACTCATCCATTGCCAAGAATATGACTGGGTGATAGTGTTTTATTTTTTTTATTAATTTATTATCTTAGTGATCCCTTGACATACTGATTCATTAATATTTCTGAATTAACCCAAGGAAATATGTATGATTTCTCATAGGGCCTAGGTCTTCATCTAAGGCTACTTTACTGTGGACCTAAATGACCCAGCAGAGAATATTGGCATTTTTACCATAATATCATAGTTGAGTCTAGCTACACCCCAGTGATATTCTACTGCATTCCATAGTTGTGGAGGGTTGGGGAAAGGAATAAAAGGGATAATTATGTAATTATACAGTGCAAAGTGTTTGTATCAGAGTGATATAATATCTAAGAAAAATGGTAACAAGTTGTGGTTGGAATTTATTGGTAATGTCCCTGAATTTGTTCAGCAAGAGTCAAATTACTCAGTCTCTTTAATAAATTAATATCAATGCATGAATGTGTATAGATCTAGAGACAAATATCAACAATCAATGACTTGATACATTTGACAAATTGATAAAAGACAAAAGGCAGTATATAGGCTATCTCCATCTTGAGGAAAGGATGGTGGCTAAACAGTAGGATACTTGGGTAGAATTACAAGTTGTCTAATGGCTGGACCAAAAGACTAACATCAAAGATATGGGGTCAACTTGAAAGTAGAATGACCCAGACATAGCCCCCAAGCTGAACCCTGTAAATAGTTCTTTAATAAGTGATTTGAATACATAATATTACCAATTTTGTAGATTAAAATAAGCTGGGAGGGATGGATAATGGATTGGATGAAAATGTCAGTATTCAGAAAGATCTCAATAGCAGTTCTTAAGCTCTGTGTATTATGGGCTGCTTGGTCAGGGCGGTACAGCCTATATACTCCTTAGAACCATGCTTTCTTTTTTTAAAAAAAAAATCTTTATTTTTTGTTACATTTGGAGTTCTGAGTCGATTCCCTTCCTCCCTCCTTCCCTCCCAACCTCACAGTAGAGAAGGCCCCCATTTGATACAGATCTGTATGTGGAAACATAAAATACATATTTCCATATATCAGTTCTTTCTCTGGAGGTGGATAGCATTTTCCTTCATAAGTCCTTCGTAGTTTATTTGAATGATCATATTATTCAGAAGATCTTAGTCATTCACAATTACTCTTCAAAAATATTGCTATTCCTATATACAATATTTTCCTGGTTCCACTTATTTTGTTCAACATTATTTCATACAAGTCTTCCCATGTTTTTATAAAATCAACCTCCTTATCATTTCTTATAACACAGTAGTATTCCATCACAATCATATACCACAACTTTTTTTTAACCATTTCTAATTGATGGGCATCCCCTCAATTTCTAGTTCTTTGCCACCTTAAAAAGAATTGCTATAAATATTTTATAGCATATAGTTCTTTTCCTTTCCCCCCGATCACCTTGGGAAATAGCCCTAATAGTGGTATTGCTGAGTCAAAAGATATACACAGTTTTATATATAACTCTTTGGGCATAATTCCAGATTGCTTTCCAAAAGAACTACATTTTCAAATGAAATGCAATAAAAAATAGAGGATTATGAAAGAAACTAAAGGTCAGTGAAAATAAAGATTTTTTTCTATCCATGTTCATAGTCCAGTCAGAGTCCCAGGTTGAATCCTTGTTTTAACAACTGCAGAGGATTCATGATGAAACATGTTATGTACCTGCAAATAGACTCAAGGCTGTAGAATGGGACATTTTTTTCCCATGTAGAGGATGAATTTGGGAATATTTTTTACTTGAATATGCACATTTGTAATAAATTTTGTTTTTTACCTTCTGGGAGAGACATGGGAGGGAGACAATGTGAATCAAAACATAAAGTAAAATGTGAATTAAAAAATAATTCTTTGTCTAAAATAGCAGGTCAAATCAAATAAGATGAAATCTTGCTATATTTGGATTCAGAAATTCAATGTCATATATAAAATATAGGATGAATGTGACTAGAGAGTTTGTATGGACACCAAGAAAAAAAAATCCATGCCTTTTAGTGGACTACAAAATTCATATGAGTCAACCATTTAATGTGACCATGTAGTGGTAATCAGTTTATCAGATACTTAGCACTTAGTAACTTAGGACTAAGTAGCACCTAGTAACTTAGGTCTAAGTATGGAAGGTGTGAACCCTGTCCATTGTTGAGAAGGCATGAACTCCCCTGTTGATGTGGAAGAAGGCTATTGGCTGAGACAAGAGGCCAGTGCTATATAAAAAGAAGAATTCTAGAGACAGAGAGAGAGAACTGGAATTGGCTCCTCAGTGAAGGAAGATAATTTATGGAGACTGAAGCCAGCTGAGAGAGAGAGAATTCATGGAGACTGAAGCCAGCTGAGAGAGAGAGAGAGAGAGAGAGAGAGAGAGAGAGAGAGAGAGAGAGAGAGAGAGAGA
>CM053596.1:87581660-87600789 GCA_028646575.1 Pseudocheirus occidentalis | reverse complement strand
GCCCCTGTGAACTTCAGTGTGTGCCATGGATTGGCCTGAGGACTGTACAAGGACCTGGGAGCTGTCTGCCTCTGAGGACTGGATGAGAACCTGGTAGCTGTCTGCTTTTGAATCCAGGTGATTGTTTGGTAGATTCAGAAGGAAGCTGGAACCATGGAAGGGGTTCCAGGGAATCAGAGAGACCTCCCAGAGTCAAGATGAAGAAAAGGCCTTGGACTAAACTGAGGTTTGCTGGAAACCAAGGGGTGGAAAGTTTGTACGGTTTTCTAAGGATTGTATTAGTGACTAATAATATTTAGTAATTGGGAATTTAGCTTAGTGACTGACTGCTAGATGAGTGACTGATTAAGTTAATGGTTGCCCCATGAGTGGAAGATTGGTATATTGTGAATTGATTGATTGAATCTTTAAGGGAGAAGGGTTTCCCTCTTAGGGAAACCAGGTGATTCTTCTTTTGTTCCTTGTTCTAAATATTATGGCCACTGTAGCGAAAATTGTGTGGCCATTCTAATGTTAAGCTGTTATGAACACTATATTGTGACTTTCTGTAATAAGATGTAATATTGAGAATATTATTTTGTAAATATTGTACTGAACCTTGATCTGTAATGAAATAAACAGAGTGTTCACTATTACTGTGTAATCCGAATCTTAAAAGCTGTTCACATTAGCATTCTTTGGGGAATCTGCTTGTGCTTGGCTTTACAGACCACCAAAAGAGCTCATCCAGCCTGAGGTGGTATTAAAAGGGGGGTGATGTCGAAGAATAAGGAAATGTTCATTCATTTGTACTCTACCCTTGTTAGATGGTTTCTTGACCACTGTATTCCATTCTAGGCACTACATTTTAAGATGGTAAGCTGGAGGCTGTATAGCAGAGAGTAACTAGGACAGTGAAAGGTCATGAATTCATGTCCTATGAACATCATCTGCAAGTAACTATGGCTATTTCATCTCTAGATAACATAGGAGGATGGGAAGGTGTAAGATCTGTTAATATATAAAAAGTCACCCAAGAGAGCTGTCTATATGAAAGTGAAATGGGCTCCCTCTCCATATGCTGTCTCACTGGAGTTGTTTAAGAAAAGGATGGATGGCCACTTGTCAAATAGGATAGAGAAAGGATTCTGATTCTTCCCTAGTCCTCTTAACTATTTTACTTTCCTCTACATAATCTAAAATCTGGTCTTCTTGATGTTCTCAATATCTCCTGTTCTCACTGTCTCTTGATTCTGCCTTTCTACCGGATGTCCTCCATGTCTGAAATATTCTTTCTCTTTACCTAAGCCTCTTAGCTTTCCCTTATGTCCTTGCTGCCTGTCTGTTCCTCTGAGATTACTTCCTATTCATAATTATTCACACACACACATATTAATGTGAACAGATATATACATGTAATATGAATCACATGTATATATACCTATATATACACACACACCCCTTGTATGTAACTAGTTTATATGATGCACCCCCAATCCCCTCCCTGCCCCTAGAATGTGAGCTCCTTGTGGGCAGTGACCATATTTTTGCCTTGCTTTGTATCATCAGCAATTCTCCCAATGCTTGATACATAGTAAACCCTTAATAAATGCTTTATGTCTAATTAATTGCACTAGACTAACCATCCACTGGGGTGATGATCCAATCAGATTCTATGATTCATACGCAAAGTGACCGAATCCACAAAGAAACATTAGAGTAACAAATAATTTCAGATGGCACCCCTGAGGTTGGGAGATCTCTTGGAAAGAACACTATGTAATTTTTCTTACAAGATCTGCAGTTGAGTCAGGAAGAATACAAAACTGAGATTCAATTTGTGCCAAAGACTTTTCACCCTGATGGTGCTTGGTCTGCACAGGGCACTGACTGGAAGTCTGAAATATTGAGAGTCTTATTTTTTTCTGTCCTAGTTCAAGGTAAAATAATGCTATCATCACTACTTTACGCATATAAACTGTGTTCTGCTTGTCAAATAATTCCATAATAAATCATTAAATTGTACTATTACAGAAATATTTTCTACTGTAAAATATGTTTGTGGCATAATAAAAAGAATAATGATTTTCTACTTGGAAGATATGGGTTTCAGTCCTGAGTTTGTCTCTTTCTAGCTAAGTAACCTTAAGCAAGTCACAAACTCAGTTTGATTTTTAAAATCAGATATAAATATGCAAATGTCACTTATTATTAATTAGCATACTGTAATGCTTCAGTGATCAATAATCTCATTGTAGTTGGAGAGCTCTTAATCTCTGTGTGCCACAGATATCTCTAACAATCTGGTGAAGCCTATTTATCTCTTTTCAGAATAATGCTTTTAAATGTTTACACTAAGACATGTAGGATTACAAAGCAAGCAAATTATATTGAAATACAGTCACTATTTACATTACACATCTCTATGTGTATATACAGATAGATATACACATAGAGGGACAAAAAAAGATTCAGATTTGTGGACACTAGGTACACCATGAATGGACTGCTGAGCCTGGAGTCAGGAAGACCTGAGTTCACACCCAGGCTCAAACACTTACTGGACAAATCACTTAATGTGTTTGCCTCAGTTTCCTCATCTGTAAAACAGGGATAATAATAGCACCTACCTAACCAGGGTTGCTGTTAAAATCAAATGAGATGACAATTGTAAAGTCCTAAGCACAGGGCCTGACACATAAAAAGCACTGTATAAATGTGAATGATCATTATTAATGAATATAATAATTAGAATAATATGTAATTAACATATAAATACACACAGTTACATACGGAAAGATAGATACACACATATATGTACAGTCAGGTTAAGACCCACCAGCACTTAGAATAGAAGCGCCCTGAGGGACAGGAGTGCTTGGCTTTTTGTTTTTGTATCCTCAAAACAGATTACTTTCAGATATGATATGCTTAATGTATTCTTGTTGAATTGAATTATACTCAATTCATGTGCTGTTTTCTTGTGAAAGAAAGTATTGTCCATTTCTTTTTTTATATTTTTAACATTCCTTGTTTTTCCTTTTCCTCCCCTCTCCCTGAGACAGTAAGCAACCTGATAAGGATATACACATGGAATCAGATAGAATATTTTCATATTAATCATTTTGTTGTCCATCTACCCAAATGACTGGGGACATTATGTTGGTCCTTTTGGTATTTCATCTATCTAAAAAGTTTAGAGGCACCAATGAATTGCTTGGGCTGGCAAAATTCTACTCTCACTCTTGGACAAGCTGCCACTGCCTTTTCTGGTCATTACTATGTATGTACATGTAATCAAATTGACTTCCCTATGGATTAACTCAACAGGCTGTAGAGTAAGGGAGGGAGTTAGTTCCAAAGTTAGGAACACCTGGACTCAAGTTCCACCCCTGATGCAGACTAGCCATATAACTCTACGTAAGACTAAATTTCTCAACTCTAAAAGTCAAAGAGAAGGTAGGAAATGCATTATCAAAGGGAGTTTCTCTTCAGGAAAATCTCCATATTAATAAAAACGCAGATCTATTTTCAATCTGTCTAGATCAAGTCACCATCCCTGTGGCTCCTCAGATCAAACTCATTTGCATGCTTAGCACTCCCCTATATGTGTTCTGTCTCTCTTAGAACATAAACCTTCAAGAGCAAGGAACATCTCACTTTTGTCTTTGGATCCCCATTAATTAGTACAGTGTCTGGCCCATAATCAGTACTTAATAAGTTATCAATTATTCGTTTATTTATTCATTCTTTTCCTTTCTCTTCTCTCTGCCATAGCCTTTTTACATAATGTTCTTTACCCTTCCAACATTTCACTTCCTTTATCCTTTACAAACTCATAACAAGTCTGAAGGGGGCAGGATTGACTTGGCATATAGTACTAATCCCATATCAATTCAATATACTTTTGTTGAGTATGTAGGTGGCACGGTGGATAGAGTGCCCTGCCTGGAGTCAGGAAGACTCAGTTTCCTAAATTCAAATCTGGCCTCAGACACTTACTAGCTGGGTGACCCTGGGCAAGTCACTCAATCCTGTTTGCCTCAGTTTCCTCACCTGTAAAATGAGGTGGAGAAAGAAATGGCTAACCTCTCTAACATCTTTGCCACGAAAACCTCAAATGGGGTCACTAGGAATAGAGCACAACTGAAAACATGCTCAACAAAAATACAATGTTTAAGTTACAGTATTAGGTACTAAGGACATAAAGATGAAGGATTACACATTACCTGAGCTCAAGGGGTTTATGGTCAAATAGGGAGGTAGCGACATCTGCACAAATAAATATAATTTAGATGTCTTTATTAAGTGCCTACTGCGTTCTAGGAAGAGTGGGACATAGCATGTTATAGTGAATGGACAGCCTTCCTTGGAACCAAAACATAGAAAAAGAGTTGTTAGAGATCAGAGCTGAAGTCTAGCCTCAGACTGAGACTGGCTCTAGGACCCCATGTAAGTTATTGATCCTCTCAGTATCTTTGGACAGCAATCTAAGTCTATAAGTTTCAGAGAAGATGCTGTCTGGAATTGTAAGTGGAGTTTCTTCACCTCCGTGAATTCTCTAGGGTAGGATTTGTTCTGTGAAGTTTGGATTCAGTCAGAGGGCCATACTTGAGGCCCTAGAGGTCCACATGTGGCCTCGAGTCTGCTGGTTCCCCACACCTTCAAATCTTGACCAGTCAAATTCCAGATCCAATCTCTATCTCTACAAAAGGGATCAAAGACAGTGATGAGTGGTTTAAGGAAGATACCATTTCTGGGTAGAGCATTAAGGAAGTCATTAGGGAAGAGACAAGAACTGAGTACAACCTCAAAGCAGAGATTCCTAACTTTTTTTTTTTTGAGTCATGGTTCCCGACCCTTTCTCAGAATATTTTAAATGAATAAATATGTAAGATACAAGGAAGCCAATAGTAATGAAATACAACTATTGGGAGGCTAAGTGGTTCAGTGAATAGAGCACTAGCCCTGACTGAAGTCAGGAGTTCAAATCCAGGCCTCAGACACTTAACACTTACTGGCCGTGTCACCTTGGGCAAGTCATTTAACCCCAATTGCCTGCCTTCTCCCCTCCAAAAAAGGAAAAAAAAATACAACTACTAATTTTTTTTTAAATCCAAGGATTCCAGGTTAAGAGCCTCTGTATCAAAAGAAAAGGATTGCTACTAGAGATAGTACAGAGTAGGCTTGTTTAATCTTTCCTCAAAGCACTGAATTGAATCAGTACTTTCCCTTTTTTTGAAAAAAAAATATTAGGTCCAGGAGTAGCTTCCCTCCTTCAGTACTATTCCTCAACAAAACACGGACAGATGCTTAATAATTTGAAGTTTTCTTGTTTTTTTAATATTCTGTAGTATAGATTATCTAGGTGACATGATTGAGCTCGTAGAGTGATTCTTACTTATATTGGATTACAATTTCCTGTTCAGTACTCCAACTGTGGTGTGGTAGCAGGACATTCCTCTCCATCATTCTGAACATTTGCTGTTTTTCAGTCATTTCAGCTGTGTTTGACTCTCTCTGACCACATTTGGGGTTTTCTTGACAAAGATACTGAAGAGGTTTGCCATTTCCTTTTCCAGCTCATTTTACAGATGAGGAAACTGAGGCAAACAGCATTAAGTGACTTGCTCAGGGTCACATGGCTAGTATGTGTCTGAGGTCATGTTTGAACTCAGGAGGCTGAATCTTTCTGACTCCAGATCTGGTACTTTATCCACTGCACCACCTCACTATCTATTCTGAGCCTTGTATCTTTATTAATGAAAGCTAAAACCTCAGTGGGTCTTTTTGGCTTTCATGTTAAATTTTACATTTTTTTGTTCTTTTTTTAAAAATATGACAGTCATTCCTATGGAAACTAATTCTTCATATGATGATGTTCAAACTGAGAAGTAAAAGACATAATTCATGTTGTCAAGGAAATTCCAATCTAGTTGAGTTTATAAAGCATAATTAATATGACAACCAATCTATGATATACTTGAAATAAATGGGACAGAGAACAAGGGTTCATGAAAGTGAGAAGGCCCTAAGGTTTATCAGGATAGACTTCTGGGAGGTGAGATTTGAATTAGGCTTTAAGGGATGAGTAGCATCCTCTTTCCTATTCTTTATTTACTTTGTTAACTTTTATCTAGAACCACTCTAGTTTCTCCATATTCATCTTTAAAGTTCAGAGAACAAATTCAATGATATCATCCTGATAAATGCAGGGTAAGTAAACCTATTAAGTTCAGGGAAATGATACCACATATAGAGAAATAAAGCAAAACAAATGTTATCTCATTCATGTTAATGTATTGCCTTGTTATGTTAGCATTATTGTTTTTATAAAGCCTTAGATTCAAACTGTGGAACATTCTGTCTATAAGCCTTTTGTCCTGCTGTGCTGATTTATACCCACTCTTACCATTTCTATATAGAACCTCTGTAGGTTTTATTGCTCGTTCCTTCTTTTTCTCCATTTCTCCCTTCCTCTTTCCCTCTCTTCATTCCTTTTTTCTTTTCTTCTTTCCTTCCTTCCTTCCCTCTTATTCTTTAAATATAAGAGAGAGACAGAGAAAGAGAGAGAGAAAGAGTGTGTGTGTGTGTGTGTGTGTGTGTGTGTAATACATTCAAAATAGAGTGTTAGAGGTTGTTCGGTAAAGCGCACTCCACCTATGACAGTGAACTTCTGCTTAAAAACTTTTGGTAAAGGACAATCAAGCATTTCCTGAGGCAGCCTGGCTCTAATTGTTAGTAAATAGTTTCTTACACTGACATTAAATCTGCTTCTCTTCAACTTCTATCCATTGTCCCTATAGAAGCTCAGTGGTATAGTGGATAGACTTGGATTTGGAGTCAGGAAAAACTGAGTTTGAATCCTGTCTCAGACGCTTTACTAGCTGTGTGACCCTGAGTGAGTCACTCAACTTCTGTACACTTCAGCTCTGTAAAATGGGACTAATGGCATCTACTTCTCAGAGTTGTTGTGAACAGAACATGAGATAATACTTGCAAAGCATTTTTACATCATTAAATAACTATATAAATGCAAACTGCTACTACTGCTACTACTACTACTGCTACTACTACTACTACTACCACTACTACTACTGCTAGTTGTTATTTTTCAGTTGCCTCAGTCTTGTCCAACTCTTTCTGATCCCATTTGGTATTTTCTTGACAGAGATACTGCAGAGTTCTGCCATTTCCTTCTCTAGCTTTTTTTTTTTCAGATGAGAAGACTGAGACAAACAAGGTTAAGTGATTTACCCAGGGTTATACAACTAGTAAGTGTCTGAAATTGGATTTGAACTCCTATAAATGAGTCTTCCTAACTCTAGGTCTGGTATTCTATCTAATGGGTTGCTTAGCTGCCCTACTACTACTATTACTATTACTATTACTATTAATTCCTACTATTACTACTCCTACTCCTACTCCTCCTCCTCCTACTACTACTTCTGCTACTTCCTTCTGGGGTTAAATAGAACAACTCTAGTCAAATTTCCCCCCACCGTCCCACCCCCTTTGGCTCTGCTTACCAACCCTTTAAATATTTGAAAACAGTGTTTATATTCTTCTATGG
The DNA here is from genome assembly GCA_028646575.1 of Pseudocheirus occidentalis. Classification (NCBI taxonomy): domain Eukaryota; kingdom Metazoa; phylum Chordata; class Mammalia; order Diprotodontia; family Pseudocheiridae; genus Pseudocheirus; species Pseudocheirus occidentalis. The sequence goes on along the minus strand of CM053596.1, from coordinate 87,593,237 downwards.
TATCTTCTTTTCTCTAAGCTAAACATCTCTAGTACCTTCAAATACTCCTCATGAGGCACGGTATACTAATATATACTAATTTCAGTATGCTAATCAGGTAGCCTGCCTTTAGGGCAGCTGGGTGGTACAGTGGCTAGAGTGCTGAGTATGGAGTCAGGAAGACTCCTCTCCCTAGATGCAAGAGGTCCTTTTCTCCCTTTCGGGAAATATTATGAAGAGGGCCTTCAGTAATAACACTTTGCTGGGCACAAAACATCTGTATTCTTATAGAATCCCAAAGCTGATTTTCCTTGATTTGTAGTTTATTTTCTACATGTCTTTAAGCTCCTGATACAGACAGCACCACCAGTCAGTGCTGCTCCAGGGACCTCAGTTTTCCAGCTCTTCTGACCTTCTAAAGATCAGAAGGGTATCACATCGTTAATGGGGTATGTATAAGAAACTCAATCTCCTTTCCCCAAGGCCAATTTCTTCTTAGGGTCCCCTTACCAGTGAATTTGTCCATTACGTTATAGGCCCACTGCTATTACTCAGCACTCTGAACTTCCTCACTATGCTATACGTAGGCCCAGCAGCATGCCTGATTCTTTTTAGCCAATCGTGAGATGTTTCCTGTATGGCACCATTTTTCATCCAAGGAACAAGACTCTTAACTCCTCCCAAAATGATTAAAAATGTGTTTGTGTCTAGTTTATCCTTTTGATTGATTTAGCCTCTCCAGGTATTTGGTCATTCTATGATTACGATAATCTGAGTGTGGGTGAAAAATCCCACACTTAAAGTTCACCTTTGAAAACAAACAAAAGAATAATTTTAAAAAAATGTCAAAAGCAGCCTGCTTTGTGGCAGCTGAAAACAGGGGTTTTTTTGTTGCTCTATGGGATAAAGTATACAGTTGTAATTTAGTTATGTTCAGGCGCCATGGCAATGGAGCACAAGGCTTCTGACTGACAGTTTATCTATGTTATGAAGTAAAATTCATGAATAAGGTATTCTTCTGGTTTTGGTTTTATTGGATGACAATGTTCCATAGGAGAAGAATCTAATGTATGTTAGTGAATGAGTTTGGAAACCAAATATATTTAGTTGGGGACTTAATGAATTTAGCATGAAGTCATTCCTTTTAGGGCCAGCTAGGAGGCACAATGAATAGAGCACTGGGCTTAGAGTCAGGAAGACTCATCTTCCTGAGTTCAAATCTGGTCTTGGATGCTTTCTACCTATGTGACCCTAGGTAAGTCACTTAACTCTGTTTACCTTAGTTCTTGTATAAATGAGCTGGAGAAGGAAATGACAAACAACTCTAGTATCTTTGGCAAGGAAACACCTAATGGTGTCACGAGGAGTTAGCAACAACTGAACAATATTATTGTCTTTGCGCTTGATGTACTTCAATTTAGGCCACTACTGTTGTAGGATATTCTGACGGTACAAAGATCTTTTAGGGATGAAGAAAAGTGAGGGCTTTCACGTTTCTCATTATTATCCTTACATTTATTTTCCCTTTAATGTCATGTTTTTAAAGAACAGTACAGAGGTACTTGAAACTGTTGTGAACGGTTATGTTACTTCAAATATCAGAACTCATTACACCTTTATATTTCCCATAAAAGACTTAAAGGCTACTTTGGTATTAAATACTTACATATTGTATATTACAGGTGTAGCTAATAATCCACCTAAGTTCATTAACTAATTCTATAACGATATGACTTTAGGCAAAACATCATCAAAGGAGTTATTAGTTCCAAATAAAGAGTTGAGTAGAGTGGCAGTTGAGCCACCAGTGAGATACAATGGAACTCTGGCTCTGGAGACAGAGAAACTGGGATAAAATCCCACTTCTGCTGAGTATCAGCTCGGTAGGCAGCCAGATAGGGAAGAAGTAAAAAAGCATGTATTAAGCTTCTTATTACATGCTAGATTATATGCTAAACATTTGATCTTCATGGTAATCCACAGGGAGGGGGAGGTACTATTATTACCTCCATTTTACAATTGAGGAAACTGAGGTAGATATCAATTAAGTGACTTGACCAGGGTCACACAGGATCTGGGGCCAGATTTGAATTTAGACATTCATGACTCCAGGCCCTACATTTTATCCACTGTACTACCTAGCTGCTTCTGTAATATGAAGGATTTGGACTACATGGCTCCTGAGGTTCTTTATAGCTGTAGAGTATAGATTTCTGGTTCTATGATTCTTGGGGCAGGCAATGCTGAGGTTGTGAGGACACAGGAAGGAAGAAATTAGATTTTGCAACTAGAAGGAAGAGGAAGCACACGAGTAGGAAGGGTAAGGACATATGATGAGAGTGAGCAGAGACAAAGCAGGGTGGATTAATTCTACCAAACTAGGAAGTGGGAGCGAACACAGCACAATGCAGCAAGATTTGTGTGCCATGTTGGTTAGAAGGTTGGTTGGGGGTGGGATAGAAGATATGGGAGATGGGTCCAAGGGTAGAGAGCCATGATGCAGAAGTAGGTGGGGGTAAAGGCTAAGGAGAGTCATCAGGACCTGGAATAACAGAGCCAGGAACACTGGGGAGACAACACTAAGGCTTCATGATGAGGATGCTGGAGAAAAGGGCTAGCTAGCCCTCAATTGGACTGGTCGCTTTCAGTCTGCCTAATGAGAAGACAGAATGATAAAGGGTAATATGATATGATTTAACTAACATATTTTACAATAATGCTTTTATGACAATGTTGGTTGAGGAAACACCCTGGGATGTTCCCGTACTTGGTTGCACTTAACTCTCATGGGATAATTAGGATTTGCTTTGCCTTGGGAATTCTTTTTGAATTTTAACACAGTGAAATTCCTTTCTCTCTCTTTATTTCTGATTCTTTCTGTCTTGAAAGTCAGTGGATTTAAAAAAAAATATTCCTAAGTTTTTTTGAGAAACCACTGATAGCAAATTCAATGAAAAGGGTTTGCTTTAAATAACATTTAACTACAACTTAGCCAGTCAATATGGCAGTAACTCTGTCCCGGGGGTAGTTAAGGGAGGGGATGAGAAATTTCATTTACATAAACTTTATTTAAATGTAACCAAAATCATTTGCCCTATTGCAAGACTTTAATATATGATACTCGGGGGAAAATACAGTGACAATATTTGATGCTCATTTTTCATAGGCAGCAAGTTATCTGCTACTAAGTCTTAAGGAAAACTTATTTATTCATAGTATGATAAAATATGACCAAATGTTGACTTCAAGAAAGTCCCGTGATCCAGGCACTCATTGATATAGAGATGATCAGGAATGAACAATGCTCCAGTGAGGGAAGGAGGAAAATTGTGCTTTCAGCATTTCAAACCCAATAGGTCCAAAATGGACCTAATTATCTTCCCCACTAAACTTACTGTTCCTTTCAACTCCTGATTCTTGTCTGGCCCTGGACTGTTTAACATTTTTTTCAGACTTGAATAAAGACATGAATGGAATGCTTATCATATTTACAGTTGACCTAGAACTTGGAAGGATACCTACCATATTGGATGAGTCAGAGTCCCCAAAAGATCTCAAAAAGCTAGAATATTGGATTGCATCTAATGAGAGAAAATTTAGTAAGGTCCAATTTAAAAGCACACACTTAGATTCCAAAACAAACAAACAAAATTCACAAGTTTAAGTTGAGGAGCAGTGTACCTAGACAGTAGTGTGTCTGAAAAAGATCTTGAGCTTTATTAGACTACAGAATCCATATACCAATGAACAGTGTGAAATGGTATCTGAAAAAGCTTGCAATCTGAGACTAGATAAGAAGAGCAAAGCGTATAAAACTAGGGAAAAGAGAATTGCATTGCGTTCTGCCCTGGTCAGACCATAGCTGGAGAAGTGTGCATACTTCTGGGAGCCACATTTCTTAAAGGGTATTCATTGATAGATTGGAGAGCTACAAGCTGGTGAAGGGTCATGAGATCATGTCAGGGGATGAAGACATTGCTTTTTTTTCCTGGGAAAGACAAACTTTAGTGGGAACAGGGTACAAAGAGAAAGGGCGTCATAATAATAGCCTTTAAGCATTATTCCAAAGGCTGTAATGTGGAAGGCCTATAAGATTTATTCTCTTTGACCCCAGAAGATAGAATTAGGAAGAGTAGCTGAAAAAGCAGAGAGGCAGATTTAGGCTTGAAGTAAAGAAGGATTTTCCAAAAGGGTGGGTTTCCTTTCATGGGGAGTCTTCACTTTTAAGCAGGATGGTGGAGGTGATATTTAGAGAAATTGTACTCAGGTATAGGTTTATCTACAGAGTCTCTGAGGTACTTCATTCCAATTCAATTTAATTCAGTAAACATTGGTTTTTATTGTTTACTATGTGCCAGATGCAGTGTTAAGGTGCTAGGAATACATATAAGAAAAATAGTCCTCACCCTCAAGCTGTTTACAATCTAATGAGGGAAGCTGAAAAATGTGGGGGGACAGAACTAGGGAACATGATGTTCTGTGAAGTAGAAGCCAAGGACTGATGGAAAGCTGTTGAAGGAAAATGGAAAGTTATCTGGAAGGTCCTATAGAGGAAGGCTTTGGGAGTTGATTTTTCTACTCTCCAGCCCTTTAACGAGAAGAGTGAGGCAACCGAGGGAGTTCAAGGAGGAGTCAATCTGCATGGCAATGAGATCTCAAGTGATCTGTTTATCCTGGGGGAGACATGATAGTTCCCTGGACTCAGTCAGAATAACTGAAGGGTTCTAAATGTAAGATTCTGTGCAGGACTGGCTCCTGTGTTGATGGCACTATTATTCTTCCATCTACCAAGGTTCAGAAATCTAGAGTGGTAACCTTTGAGTCTTCTCTCCATTTTCTGTCTTTTCTGTTCATCGTGCTGCATTCATGTTGCTACCATCCTTGTTTAATCACTGGTCAACTGGAACATTGTAATAGTTGCCTTTGTTTCTAATTCTTCATGTTTCCAATCTGTCACAGAGCAGCCAAAATAGCCTTCAGAATGAAGAGGTCTGACCATATCACCCCTCTACTTATAAACCACTCAGATCTCTCTAGATTTCAGCCTCACAGAATCTCTGAGTCCAAAGGATCTCCAGAAATAATCAAATCAACTGAGCAAGAATGCTCTCTGGAACATTCCTGGTAAGAGACTAGTCAACTTACACTTGAAGACTTCCAGGAATAATGACAGCTGGTACTTTAAGGTATGGAAAATACTGTGGATCTCTAACAAGGGCCCTATGAGTTAGGTGCTATTATTTCCCCCATTTTACAGATGAAGAAACTGAGACTGAGAAGGATTAGTCGCTGTATGACAGAGTTACATAGCTAGTAAGTATTTGAGGCAGGATTCAGATTTTAAGCCTTCCTCACCCCAAGTCCAGGGCTCTGGCTGCCATACTGTTCCACTTGGCTGCCCTAATGTTGAGAAAATCCCTTCTGAGTCTAGCCATTCTTTCTTTTGAGAGATTTAATCACTAGGAAGTTTTTCTCTATTGTCAGTTTTCTGCCTTTCCAAAGTCTTTTTATTTTAATCATCTCAATTGACTTTTTTAGGCATTATCCAGCGTGTTTATACCCTCCCTACATGGAAGTGCCCAGAACTGAATGCAATCATAGTCTCATAACTCCATCTCCACCTCCACCACCACCACCACCACCACCACCACTCTGGACACTAGACCTCTATTAATGGCAGCCTAAGATTATGTTCATTTTTTAAAATTTGAAGCCCACCTTCAATGCTTGCTGATATGACATTGGTAGGCAAGTCACGTTTTCTTCTGCTGTAAAATGAGAAATTTACGGTTGATATTCTCTCATGGCTTTGCTAGATCTGAATTATATGATGCTTTATCTTCCAGCATTAGTATAAATAGTAAGCATTTTCTTTTGGATAAGGATGTATTTCAAGTTAATAAAACATTGCATTGTATATGTGATCAAGTAATTTGCCCTCTGTTCTAAGGGGAAATGACTTGAGTAATTATGAAGTCCTAGAAAATTCATCTACTAAAAAGAAAATGCAGTGTTCTTAGACATCATGTGAAGCAGCTGTATTTGCCATCCAACCCTATTAAAATCAAACCAATGATCTGAAGAACCTTTCATCATTAAGAGGTCCACCTACAGTTTTATATTCAGAAAGCTTTCTTAATAATTTGTCCTCAACTCAAAGCAAAGCTTTGCCCTGCATGAGAGAAACAAACACATTCATAGAAGAAAGCAAAGTAAACTTTATAATATACCCCATGGAGTGAAAGATGGGCATAATTAGTGGCCATTCCCAGTCAAATAAGCAGCCCTTCAGCACCACAACTCTGTGAAGAAGGAAAGAAGGCATTCATGGAGTGCCTACTATGTGTTAAGCACTTTACAAATATTGTCTACTTTGATACTAAAACAACTCTGGGAAGTAGGCGCTACCATTATTGTTACTTTATAATTGAGGAGACCAAGGCAGAGTTAAGTGACTTGTCCAGGGTCATAGAGCTAGTATCTGAGGCTGGATTTGAACTCAGAAAGATGAGTCTTCCTGACTGTAGGATTAGCACTCAGGTCTTCCTGACTCTAGGCTCAGCAGCATCACCTAGCTGCCATGGAGACTCATGGACATCCAAAGTCGAACAGTTTAAAAAACACCCAATACTGGTGAGAGGAAATCCAACAGGTAAAAGGATACTTCAGTAATGTTCTTAGTGAATGGAGAGGAAAATAGAGATTTTGGGAAAGTCAAGCTATACTTGCCCAAGGGAATGTAGAAGTGAACAGAAGGCTTGTAGATACCCTAGGTAGCATGTAGTTGGCAGAAAAGAAAAAAGAGAAGCTAAAGTGGTAGGTATGGAGAGCACAGTGGGTAGAGTGCTAGGTCTATAGTAAGGAACACCAAAACCGAAATTTGGTCTCTGCCACTCACAGTTGTGTGACCCTGGGCAAGTCACTTAATGTCTATTTTCCTCATATGTAAAATGGGGATAACAGTACCTACCTCACAGTGTTGCTGTGAGAATCACATGAGCTGTTTGTAAAATGTTTAGCATAGTGCCTAGCACACTGTAGTCAATATAGAAATATGAGTTATTATAGCTATTGCTATTAAAGGGGGAATGCTGTTCTAGTAACTACTTGGAGGAAGGAGGGTGGTAGCTGGAGGAGGGGAGTTAATCAGAGAGTATTCATGTCAGAGGCACAAATAAATGAGAAGAATAGCTCTTGGTTTCCAAATTCCTGATGTGAGGAGAATGTGAGGGGAATTAAGTGCTTTACCTTCAACAAAGGAATCCATATTCTAGAAAACCTCCCAACCTAAAGCCTATCATACATGTGGAAAAATGTCAGCCTCAAAAACTGGATTGGAAGCTTTCATAATCTGATAGCCAATAACACAAAGTGGCTGAGGATAACCTACTGATCTTATCTGGATGACTTTCTGCACTAGAATTAAGGATCATAGACCATTAGGCCTGGAAGGCACCTCACTGACCAACCAGCCTAATTCTTACATTTGCTGGAGAGGGAGCTGAGGCTGAATAAGAGAAAGGTCACGGTCATACAGCTAGGAAATAGCTGACCTAGCACTACAGGAACCCTATTTGACTCCTAACTCAGAGCTCTTCAGATGACAAAACACAACTGAAAACCTTAAAATGCATATGGCTAAAGTCACGCCTAGAAGCTCTTTAGTTTAAATCAATGACAAGTAAGTATATAATATGGTGAGTAATTGGAAAGGAAAGAAAAAGGAAGGGAAGACGTCAATTTATTAAACATTTATTATTAACTACTATATTCTAGGTACTGTGCTAAGCACTTTGCAAATATCTCATTTGATCCCCACAACAACTCTGGGAGGCAGGTGCCGTATTATTCCCATTTTACAGTTGAGGAAACGGAGGCAGACAGTAGCTAAGTGACTTTCCCAGGGTCATACAGCTAGTGAATGTCTAAGGCTGTATTTGAACCCAAATCTTCCTGCCTCTAGGCCTGAAGTTTTATCCACTGCAGTAACTAGCTAAGACCTATCTCAACGATGAAGATATTGGTCACATGAAGATACAAGAAAATAAATTAACACATACTAATATTCCATTTATCTGAATTTTAGATTTCCAAAAAGTTTGAGCATCCATAGTAAGGTTAAGAAGCCGGGGGGGGGGGAAGTCTCTATGGTTCAAAATAGATACCATAAAACGCACGAACTGTATTCAGTCTATAAAGCTAAGAGTCTCGTTCTAAGGACAGCTTTTATTGAACCTCAGTTTCTGTACCTGTAAAGTGGGAGCACAAATATTTGTTGCTGTTGTTCAGTCAGTTTCAGTCATATCCGACTCTGTGACCCCATTAGGGGTTTTCTTGGCAGAGATACTCGAGTGGTTTACCTTTTTCTTCTCCAGCTCATTTTACAGATGGTAAAACTGAGGTAATCAGTAAGCTAAGGGTTAAGTGACCTGCCCAGAGTAACATGGCTAGTATGTGTCTGAGGTTGGATTTGAACTCAAGAAGAATAGTCTTCCTGATTCCAGGCATGATATTCTATCCACTGCACTATCTAGCTGCCTTGCTAACACTTACATGATCTCAGAATTATTGTGGAAAGTGCTCTACAGAGCATTAAAGCAAGTATATAAATATGTAATATGGTACTGATAAATGCATACACATATGTATATTGGTAATATAGTATAGAAATAATCTGGGATACTTAGGGCATTTTGTGGAGACAGAGATATATAAAGTATATGGATTTTGTGACAATTATGTTGGCTTTGCAGAAAATTTTTTGCTTGTTCCTAGAGTTTTAGCTATCTGCTGTGTGGCAGATACAGCTAGAAATGTGACCTTCAATGACAGGTAATGTTATTGTATGTGTTTGCATATATGTACATGACCGTCTTTAGAAGCATTTGGGAAATGATAGGAAAAATGGTTGTAGATTGCTGTTCAATGTGTCTTATAGAAAAGTCACTGACTTTAGAGACAATGCATTGGTGGATTCATACCCTAGCTCAGCCACTAACTTCACACAGTCTAGGGCAAATCATTTTACCATTATGGGCCTTACTTTCTTCATTTGCAAAAGAGGGAAAATAATACTTGCCCTAGCATCCCTTTGCTGCATACATTTGCTGGGAGGAAATCTCTTTGCAAATCTTAAAACACTACAGAAATGCAAGCTATTATAACTATAGTGTAGCAAAACTAGCCCCCTGGTAGGTTTCTGGGAAGGCTACAGGTGAACTTTAGTGAACAAAGGGGGCAGTTTTTCATCTTTATTTTTATACTGTAGCTTTGGTCCAGCTAAATGATTTCTCAAGACATCATGTAAATCTTAAAACGCCAGCCTCCTTTTTTCTCCAGTCTTATGTTCCTTTGCCTCAGGCTGCAGAAACTCGCTGCTTTGCAGTTGCTTAATCAGGGGCCTCCTTCAAATCGTATCTCGTAAATTCTAGCTTAGAGGGTATTAGGGGAAGTCACTTGATAGACACATATTTTAAACGTGCTGTATTTACTGATAAACCACATATGCCCCCACAGATCGCACTTCAATTTTTTATCTCCAAATATGTTTTATTGCCTCATGAACCTGAGTGGTTTGGGGCATGAGGCATTTCCTATGCATAATTGTCTTCTTCATCCAACCATCAGTTACTCCTAGCAAGAAAGCACATGCACATACATACGCACACTCATACAAACTTGAGCACACACACAGACACCTGTCACATTATGGCAACAGGACATTTTGTTTCTCAGGATTTCTTTTCAGAAGCATATAAGTAGAAAGAGCTCTGGCCCTGGAATTAGAAGTTCAGTGTTCAAATCTCGCCTCTGACATTACCGCTGCTACTTTAGGCAAATCATTTAACCTTCCTCCAGTTCCTCATCTGTAAAATAAGAGAGTGATATCTGATGGTTACTGAGGCCTTTCTGCTCTATGATCCAGGAAGGAAGGAAGGAAGGAAGGAAGGAAGGAAGGAAGGAAGGAAGGAAGGAAGGAAGGGGGAGGAAGGGAGAGAAGAAGGAAAGAAGAAAGAAAGAAAAAAGGAAAGAAGAAAGGAAAGAAAGAGAAGATACAAGAAAGAAGGAGGAAGGAAGGAAAGAAGGGAGGGAGGAAGGGGAAAAGGGAGGAAAGAAGGGAAGAAGAGAGGAACAAAATAAGGAAGAAAGGAAAGGGAAAGGTTTAAAGAAGGAAGAAAGAAAGAGGAAAAAAGGGAGGGAGGAAGGGAATAAGCATTTATTAATCACCTACCATGTGTCAGTTCCTGTACTAAGTACTTTACAATCATTATGTCATCAGAGCTTTTCAACAACCTTGGGATGCAGGTGCTATTATTATCTTCATTTTACAATTAAGGAAACTGAGGCAGACAAATGTTCAATGTTTTGCCCGCTGTCATACAGTTAGCAAGAGTCTGAGGTCACATTTGAATTTGGGATTTCCTGACTCCAGGCCCAGCACTCTATGCACTTTGGCACCATTTAACTGCCTCTACAACTTCAAGCAATTCATTTAAATTTTTTGGCCCTCAGTGTCTTCATTTGTAAATGATGTGGTTGGACTAGATGTCCTCCAGTTTCCCTTTCGAGTCCTAAATCTGCTCCTGTGACAATATTCTAAATCCCTGCTAGTATTTCAGCAAGCATTTGCTAGAAAAAAGAGCAGATGGCCTCTAAAACGTAACCAGGTGATACAACAGAAGGACAGGGTGGACCACTGCTACAAGACAGAAGGAATGGGACACAGAATGAGGAAGACAGGGATAGAATAATGGATGATTCCATTGAAATAATAATAAGGAATCTGGAGTGGGTCACAGAGGGAGGCACTCTGCAAGGCTGAGCACCGCTCATGGATTTTAGCATTATGCCAGGGATCATCGCGTTGCTTGTCATTGTGTTGAAATGTATGACAAGAAATTATCTTGGATAGATACTTCCAAAGGACAATGCACTGGGAGAGCAGATAGGATTGACTTTGGCACATTTTAGTGTCACTATTATGACCACAGCTACCTCTATGAAATAAAGGTCCATATTCTTAACAATAATTTTTTTTAAATTTTTGGAGGGGCAAATGGGGTTAAATGACTTGCCCACAGTCACACAACTAGTAAGTGTTAAGTGTCTGAGGCTGGATTTAAACTCAGGTCCTCCTGACTCCAGGGTCAGTGCTCTATTTACTGCTTTACCTAGCTGCCCCCCAATAATTTCTTATTGTTATATTACATTACTGGGAGTTACGGGATACCCCACTCTTCAAAGACAAGCCTAAAGGTTACCTGAAGTACAAAAGAGAGATGCATGGTAGGAATGAGTAGGCTGTCACTAAAGAAAAACAGCACAGGAGAGGCAGTGTAAGCAACAACAACAGTAACACATATTTATATGGTGCCTAGTATATTCCAGGTATTGTGCTAAGTGCTTTACACCTACTGGTCCTCACAACAGCCCTGGGAGGCAGATGCTATTATTGTAAAGCCAATCAGCAGTAGATTCCTGAGAGAATGCTACTATGAACAGCCTTTAAGATTCGAATTACACAGTATTAGTGAACACTCTGTTTACTCCATTACAAAATCAGATTCAGTACAATGTTCACAGTTTCAACAGTTCACA
>CM053596.1:87526110-87581160 GCA_028646575.1 Pseudocheirus occidentalis | reverse complement strand
TTCTTCCACGTCAACAGGGGAATTCACACCTTCCAGACAAGGCTCACACCTTCCAGACAAGGCTCACACCTTCCATACAGAGCTCACACCTTCCATACTTAGCCCTAAATATCCAACAAATTGATTACCATTACAATTATTATCCCCATTCTACAGGAAATTGAGGCAACCAGAATTTAAGTGATTGGTCCAGGGTGACACAGCTGGGCCTGAATTTGAACTCTCTTGTTCTAGGCCCAGAGCTCTATCCACTATAAATAATAAAAATCAGAAAATTGCATGACTGGAAAAGGCTGTGATCAAGCCACATGTGAGCTAGTGATGGAAAGCCGCATCTTTTATGCATAAAAGATCAAGAAATCTGGAAGACGGTCCTTGGAGCTTTGGATGGACCACTCTGGACAATTCCCAGGAAGATAGATGTGGAAAACTATCCACATTGTATTCCTTCCTCCAGATTACTTTCTTCTACTCTACAGCTGCCTTGTATGCATCTAGTTATTCCCATGTCCTCCTTCCCGTTGGAATGAGCATTCCTTGACAACAGGGGCTGTGTTTTGTCTTACCTTAGATCCTGAATCATTTGGTACATTGCCTTGCACATACTAAGCTCTTAATCAATAACTGATAACTGACTCACCAACTAGGAGGGAATACCTATAGTACATTAATATGGTCACAGCTCCATCATACAGGTATTATAATTGGGTAACTTAAAATATATAGTTGATCATGGGAATCCTCTAGGATTTGTTGGAATATATAATTGACAAAAATTGAATGAGAAGCTATAAGTTTCATGAGGGCAGGGACTATGTTTTATTTACCCTGAAGCCTTAGTAAAAAACTATATATGGTAGATATTTAATAAGTTATCTATTGAGTTGAAGTTATTTACCCTGAAGCTTTAGTAAAAAACTATATATGGCAGATATTTAATAAGTTATCTGTTGAGTTGAAGTCTCTCTCTCTCTCTCTCTCTCTCTCTCTCTCTCTCTCTCTCTCTCTCTCCCTCCCTCCCTCCCTCCCCCTTCTTCCATCATTCCTTCCCTCCTTCCCCCTTTTGTGTGTGTGTGTCTGTGTAGGTGTATATTTTTTATAAATATCTTTTTAGTAGATAGAGATTCAGCCTTGGAGTCAGGAAGATTCAAGAAATTTTGTCTAAATTCAACTTCCTTGAATTCTGATGTTCAGGTCCAAGAATTGGTCATTTTGAGGAATCAGTGCTGTACTTTAAAATCTATGTATCTGTTGTTTAAAAAAAAGTTAAAAGTAGAAGACTCCTCAATTATCAGGTTATAAGGCAGCATTTTGGTTATATGTTATGGGATAGTTTTGATGGAGAGTGTTTTAGATGAACTTAAAAACAATTACCTTTAGGACCTTTGAAAAGTTTGATTTCTACAACTGTCTCCAAAATAGGCCGCCTTCGACGGACATACAGTCGGACTATCGAACCCGCCTCCTTTAGGGCCTCCACTGCTTTACTATGGGAGACTTCTGAAACATCCACCTCATTCACCCGCAAGATACAGTCATTGACCCTATAAGGAAAGAAGAAAACCCAGGATTAAGAGCAAATCTTTGCTTCCTGAAAAATCAAACCAAAAAGTCAAAGGTTATTTGAAGTGCAAAATCTATCAAACAATAATGAGGAAATCCTTGTTGAAGAGAATGAAGTGATAGTAGATATCAAAATACTGTACACCCATGGATGGAAAAAGAATAAAACACAAAATGTAATTGGTCCACATCTCAGTACTAACTTAATTGAGCTCAACTTCAATCTCATAAAACCTTGGGAAAATAGTTGACATGATTAGTTCTAAAAGTAGACCTGGCTAAGAATAGAGAGCCAATACCCAGGCATTGATAGGTATGGTTTTCTATTTTTAACCTCTCAAGAAATACCAGGAGTGAGTGTAAGGAGGCTGTAGTATATGATATATAGTCACCTGAGCAAAACAAGTGTAATGTAAAAGAAACCAGGAAGGACAAAGGAAAAATAACACAGAATATTGGGGATTCTTGACCTTTATTGTGCTGTTCATCCACACGACAGTCTGATAAAGCCTATAGATTACTTTTCAAAATAATGTTTTTAAATTAATAAAACACAAAGGATTATAAAGGAAATAAATTATGTTGAAATATAATTACCAAGATAAGAAAAAAGCAAATGTGTAGGATCCAGATAAAGAATTCTTGGTGTAACTATAAAGAACAATGGAGTTTGAATCTTGCCTTGGTCACTTTTTAACTGTGTGAGTTTGGACAAGTCACATAACCTCAACAGGCCTCAATTTCATCTTCTGTAAAGTAAGAATATTGGATCAGTGGTGGGGTACCTGCAGCTTTGAGGCCACATGTGGCCCTCTAGGTCCTCAAGGGCAGCCCTGTGAAGTTTGGATTTAGTCAAAGGGCTACACTTGAGTATCTAGAGGGCCACATGTGGCCTCAAGGTCACATATTTCCCACCGCTAGACTAAATGGTCTCTATAATTCTTTACTGCTTTTATGTCTATGATACTCTGATCCCATGTGGTCCTGAAAAAAAAGTGGGCCATCTAACAGGAGTGATAGAGAACAGATGGACAATCCAGGTCACACATAGACATCCCTGAAATATAGAAAAAAAAACCTCAAAACCAGACGGTCTCCAGCAAATGAGGTACCTCCTCTGCAGAGACAGTATGAAAAAAATGAGAAGCTGGGTTTCCATAATCACTAGTGAATAGAGATCCCTGGATCTCTGGGAGTATTTTTAACTTCTCATTTCAGGCTGGTTTTAACTGAGGCACAGTTCACTAAGTACATCTTCCCTGAAGTCATCCTTTTGTTTTAAATATGCTTTTCAAGAAAGGAAAAGCAATGGAAAACACAAACCCTCTTAGATTGCCTGAACTTTATTGGTTGTCTGGGAAGCTTTCCCTGAGTAATACTGCACTTTTCATTTCACTACCTCACAGATATCTCTATATTTAGAATGATAGTTACATATAAAAAAGACAGTCACATACCAATTTGCAAATGATGCCTGCTTATAAATAGCTCTACTACCCTTCTCTTCTGCCCCCAAGTCCCTTATTTTGTAGGAGATTTTATTTAAAAGAACTTAGCCATTTTAAAGGATACATGGTTTCATTATTAAGTCATTTAGGGGCAGCTAGGTGGTCCAGTGAATAGAGGATTGGGCCTGGAGTCAGGAATACCTAAATTCAAATCTGGTCTCAGACACTTACTAGCTGTATGACCCTAAGCAAGTCACTTAACCATGTTTGCCTCAGTTTCCTCATCTGTAAAATGAGCTAGAGAAGGAAATAGCAAACCACTCCAGTATCTTTGCCAAGAAATTCCCAAAAAGGGTCATGAAGAGGTGGACATGACTGAAAAATGACTATATAACAGCAACAACAATCATGTAAGAAGCATAAGAGAGAATAAACTTGGAGAATAAGTAAAGGATTTGGGTATATGACCACCTTTGGCAGGTTCCCACATAGGGTTATTCTTCCTACATAATTGCCATTTCTCAACCTCATAATATCTTTCCTTATGCTGCATGAATCTTTCATTTCATTTTATTACTGGAATCTAAAATACCAAGCAAAAGATGAATTTGATTAATAAGTAACCTTTTTAAAAATTCCAAATACTTCTACCAGGGCTGAGACAGTTATTCACATGGTAGTCTGCTTTCCTTCAAACACCTACTTGAAAAGAAAGGCATTAAGGAAAATAGAGTGTTGATTGGAAGGGGAAGAGGAAAAGAAAAACATTAATCCTCCTTTTCCTTTTTTATGATTACCAACCAAGTTCAAACCTATAATGAATCCTGTAAGAATATTTCAGTAGCCCTTATCTAAATAGGACTCTTTCAATAGTCTTTCTGATAGATATAGGGGTAGGGATTGGATACGTGATTTTATTGGTATAGGGAACTCCCGGAAGAGAAAATTCCCACTACAAAGACAGGTGGGTACCTTTTATGCCATTTTTAGTCTCAGAGAGTTGTCAAACATACTGCCCAGACGTCCCATATGATTTACTGCAAACCTGTATGCAGCCCAAATCAGATCACAGAAATATTTAATGAGGGAGATAAAAATAGAATAAAACATAATATCAATATGCAGTTTTCTAAGTCAATATGCACAGATCCTTATACATGGTTTAGAGGTGCCCATTTCTATTTGAATTCAACACTATCTAGAACACTAAGTAGTTAAATGACTTAACTTTCAACACCTATGGTATCACACAGTCAATCTACATCAAAGAAGGACTTGAAGTCAGATCTTTCTGGTTCCAGGGTCAAATCAGTAGCCACTATAAGTGTTACTTTTCATCATATGGTAATATTCTTTCTCCATCTGGAAAGTTATCTTACAGCCACCCCCATTTCTACTTATTTATCTCCCACTCAGTTTTACTCTTCCTTCATCCAGCTCTCTCCAAACCAGAATAATGTATAGGTTAAATCATGTTCTTCTCTGCTCAAAGATTGTTAATGGCTCCCTAATATGCACCAAGTAAGGTCCAGACTACTGAATAGGACATTCAAAACCCACTATAATCTGGTGCCAATCACCTTCTTGCAGGCCTACTATACTTATTTCTAGACATACTTTGTACTGAAGGTAAACCCAAGTATTTACCACTTTTCTGAACTCTTCCTGTCATTTCACGGTCTCATGTATTTCTTCATTCTGTCTCCATATGGAAACTTCACTTCGTTCCACCCCCATTTCCACTTATTTATGTCCCACTCAGCTCTATTCTTCCTCCATCCAGATCTTTCCAAACAAGAAATTATTTTTTCTTCCTTGAATCACTCAAAACACTTTTAAAAAATGACAGGTAGTTCATTGTGTACTCTGATTATTTGTATATCTGTCTTATCTCTCCAGTCAGATTGTAAGCATCATGAAGGCAAATCATATATTTCATTCATTGATCTTTTTATTTTTAAGTGTTTTTAAGCACTTAGTGCAATTCTTTTTATATAGAAAATACTTGTATTGCATTTTTGGAATTTTACCAAGCCAGGTAATTTGTTTCAGCACCATGGTCAGAGATAAAACCCTAGCTAGTGATGATTAGCTTGGTCAGCACTGAGAATGTGAAGAGTACCAGAAGAAACCTGCATTCTCAGGCTATGCTGCAGAGAGAGTGTAACCTGAAGATTGAGGGAGAAAGAAGATGGGTGACTGCTTTCTATAGTTAATTAGACTGGTCACAAATCAGAAGCTTTTCAGCAAATTCAATTGTGGAAATTGTTCAGATACGGGTTAGTCCCCAAAGCTCAGGTTATACTGTTTGGGATCCCTAGGAAACTTCCTTGTTGTGAGCATGTCATTGTGTATCTCTCTTAGACCGTCAACCTGCAGATAGTCATGATTAACAACATATTCCTTGCTCTACATGTAGTTACCACCCTTGTATAATGCCTCCTCTTATACTTTTTTCTCCTCTTTTCTCTCTTTCCTTCCCTCATTACAAGATTCCTAATCACTAAAACCTAGAATTTAGAGATATTATTACTGGAGTTATAGTTTAACTATATTATTAATTACATAATGACTTTGTCAGCTAACCTTGGAACCACAGACCCATTCACATCATTGGTATTATTCACATATTTAAAACAAACAACTTTGATTCATTCATTTCATTCAACAAATATTTATTAAACACTAACACTGTCCGAAATATAGTACTGAGCACTGAGGGACATACTAAGTTTAGATATGTCAGGAATTCAGATTAAAATCTATTATGGGATAAGGTACAAAAACAATTATCTATATAATACACAACTGAGGCAGTCTTGACAGTTTGGCTCCTTTCTCCATAGAAAAGGAGACATACAGCAGAATCAGCCAGAGAGATTTAGGAATCCATATTTATAATCACTAAGCACCAAGGGGATTTTACATATGTGAATCTGTACATATTTTGTTTCCATTAGATATATGTAAAGATACCTAACTGAAACTGGTGCATTTGAGAGGCACAGTGGTACCTTTATTTACTTGTGGTCATGAAAAAGCTTAAGTTATAATGTTCAGGGCCTGTCACAGGGTCACAGATCTAGCGCTGGAAAAGCCATCAAAAGTCATTAAGTATACCTATTTCATTTTATGTTTGAAGAAACAGAGGCTCAAAGAAAGCAAGTGACTTTCCCAAGGTTACAAAGCTAGTAAACATCTGGAGCATAACTTGAACCCAGGACTTTCTGATTCTAAGTCCAGTGCTCTATTCAGAGCACTGGCAGAGTAGATGGAATACTGCTTCTGAAATCAGGAAGACTTGAGTTCAAATCCAGTCTTAGACATTTGCTAGCTGTGTGACCTTAATCAAGTCACTTAATCTAGGTCTGCCTTAGTATCTTCAAATATAAAATGGTAATAATAATTACAATGGCATCTACCTCACAGGGTTGTTATGAAGTTTAAATGAGATAATATATATTATGTACTTAGCACAGTTCCTGGCACAGATGAACACTTAATAAATCCCTCCCTTCCTTCCTTCCTTCCTTCCTTCCTTCCTTCCTTCCTTCCTTCCTTCCTTCCTTTCTTCCTTCCTTCCTTCCTTCCTTCCTTCCTTCCTTCCTTCCTTCCTTCCTTCTTTCCTTCCTTCCTTCCTTCCTTCCTTCCTTTCCTTCCTTCCTTCCCATATTGCTTCTCAATTCAGGTCAGTATATACTTCTGGAAGAATTTAGAGGCAGAAAAGGCTGGATTTAAGTACTGCCTCTGGCAGTCCCTAGCTACCAAAACCTAGGCAAATCACTTCATTTCTACATGTACCTTCCTAGGATTTATCTACTAAAACATTGATGGATTGCAATCTGCATTGCTAGAAGGAATTCCCACATGGAGAGTTCCCTATAGTGCTAGAATTACCCATCATTCATATACTGATATATTCGCATAGGTCTCTGACTTTGTTGCTGCTTAGTTGTACTGTAGAGACTGGAGGATCTTTGAAAAGAAATAATGTTTGTT
This sequence comes from Pseudocheirus occidentalis, assembly GCA_028646575.1. Lineage (NCBI taxonomy): Eukaryota > Metazoa > Chordata > Mammalia > Diprotodontia > Pseudocheiridae > Pseudocheirus > Pseudocheirus occidentalis. Next base: position 87,574,150 of record CM053596.1, on the reverse strand, counting down.
TCACTCACTGATCCCTAGATACAGGAGCATATGGAGGAATGTGATAAGAAGGATGATAATTATGATTTCAATGACCACAGTGATGACAATAATAAAATAAATTTTTAAAAAACTGCAAATAAATATGAGTAATTACCAAGGAGGACTGATAAGGACAGGTTCATTATAATTAATGGAAAGCTGAATTTTTGTAACCAGGTGTTTTTTTTCCCCTAGACTCTCAACAACAGAATGATTTTAAGTGTTGGCCTCCTGCCTTGGAGTCATCTCCTCTTGCCAACAGTACCTGGCTAGCTCTCTCTGCAGGCTTCCTTCCATGATGTGGCACACCTGGTCTAGTGCTGTACAAGGAAAATGTTAGAAGCTCTGCCTTGAAGATTTTGCCTGAACATCAAGTTATTCTTTTTGCTAAACCCTGTTCTCCTAAGAGAGGTGGAATGGAAAGAAGAAAAAGCACAAAATTTAAAACCTAGGTTCAAATCCCAGCACTGCTGTTTACTATCTGTGTAAATTGTTCACTTCCCTGAACCTCACAGAAAGTTTGTATTAGATCAGAGATTCTTCATCTGGGGCACATTAATTAAAAAAACTATTTAGCTATTTTTATTCCAAAAGAATTGATTTATTTTGCAACCTATACATTTTATTTTTGAATTTAAAATATTCTGAGAAGAGGGTCTATAGGCTTCACCAGACTGGCAACAGGATACATGAAATAAACTAAGACCAGATGATCTTGAATTTCTTTTCGAGTTCTGATGTCCCTAGTATTCTACATGATCCAAAGCATCTGGGGATTGCTTACCAGATTATGGCTTTAGGGAAATCATTATATAATTTTCTCAAATTAAAAAGAAGCTCCATCCATAAAAGATGTCCTGTGCTAACTTTTCACATTCTCCATGGTGAGACAGAATGGTATGATGGATATAAAGATAGCCCTACAGTCAAGAAAAGTGAGGTAAATCCATTCTTAGATGCTTATGAGCTGTGGAATCACAGGCAAATTGCTTCATCTTCCAGGACCTCAGTGGCCTTATTTGTAAAATGGGAATGTTCATACTTAGATTACCCAAATCACTGGAGAGGGTTGTTTAAAATGCTTTGTGTAGATGGGTGATTAATATTACTTTTACAAAATATCTCAGGAGCAGGGTGCTATGGAAAAGTTTCTTGGTTCTAAAAATAACTGCACATGTACTAATTAAAATTGATGTTTGTTTCTAGGAAGTTGAGAAGTTCCAGCAATTAGATCAATTGACAGTGGTAATGTATTATAATGGAAAAAACCCCTTGGACAAAGAAGACCTGAGGTTAACTCTTGGCTCTATTGTTTATGAGTTGTTTGACTCATGGGAAGTCCCCTCAGTTTCTTCATCTGTAAAATGAGAGTGTTGGGCTAGATGGTCTCCCAAGGTCCATTTCAGCTCTATGTCTGTGACTGAAATTGTTTCTGCTTTTACAGTGGCTACCGAAGTCTAATGTGATAAACAGCTTTAGTTCCTTTATATTTCTTTGGGAACCATAAATTCCAAATTGTATCCAGTTCAAGAAAAAGCACAGAAGCACTTTTCTTCTATTGCAGCTCTGTAATCTTGTACATGAATTTGATAAGCCAAGTCATAAGGCAGTCTTGTCAGTGCAAACAGAGCTCTTGCCAGCAAAATAATTCCTCAGATGAGGACCTTGCATTACTAAGATTTAATGATGTCCTTTTCCACCTCCAATGACTCAACCAAAATATGGAGTTAACCCTTACAGCTATGGTATAAGCTCCAACATATCTCCCTTTCAAGCAAGCTGGACTGATTATAAGATTGACAAAGGACTTTGGGCCTGACAGCTAAAGGCAGTGGCAATAATTGACATTTACATGACATTTCAAGTCTGCAAAATATTTAATATTAATTATATTTTAAGTGTCCTAGCCATATAATGAGTTAGACACCATAAATATGATTGTTCTCATTTTACAGAGGCAGCATGATACAGTGGAAAGAACTTTAGATTTGGAATAAGGGGGAACATGTTCAAATACTGAACCTGTTACTTGTATGACTATTGGAGAGTTACTTAACTTCTTTGATCCTCAGTCTCTTTAATTGCAAAATAAGATTGGTAGACTATTTAATTTCCAAGCCCCCCTTCAGCACTAAAATCTATGATCCTATGATCCAGCTGGAGAAACTGAACCTAAGAAAGTTTGAGAAATTTGTTGATGGTCATATAGCTATAATAAGTCTTACTGATTTTAAGGCCAGCACTCTGTCTACTACACTATGATGCCTCCAACAAAAGCTTATTTTATTAATTAAATGTGGAGAAGCTCAACACCAGAGGCTTGGCCATGAGGTAATAGTTTTCTTTAATGTATTTTTAAATATCTCTTGTTTTCACATCACTTACATTTACTACCAGGCTTAAATCACCCTTTTGATAATGATTGACTTTATGACTTTGAACAAGTCACAATCTTCCTGGACCTCAGTTCCCTTATCTGCAAAATGATCCAGTGGTAGGGAACCTGCCCCCTTGAAGACACATGTGGCCCTCTAGGTCCTTAAGTGCAACCCTTTGACTGAATCTTCAGTACTATTAAACTTCAAAGGGTTGCACTTGAGGACCTAGTGGTCACATGTGTCCTCAAGGCAGCAGATTCTCCACCCCTGTATATTCTCTAAAGTTCTTTATAGATTTAGGTCTATGGTCCTATCATCTTATGTGCCATCACAGAGAGCTATGCATTATAACAAGGAATAGAGAAGAGAGGGGGGGAAAGAAGACAGGTCAATAAACAAACCAACATCCATGATAAAGTTTTGTTTCTTTTTTAATCAGCTACTACTTTTCATGGAAGTATTTACAGCAGTGTCTAGAGGTTGCCTCCTCCAATCAATAGGGGGAGTAGCTAGATATACTAAATCCTAAATCCTTAAGGTAAATAATGATGTAACTTCATCATAGCAGATGCTACAACTTTAATAACATCATACTGAAGTTTCCTCTTTGGTTTAAAAAAAAGGAAAACTACAGATAAATAGTTTTGAGATTGTAGGCCACACAGGTGCTTACCAAATAGCAGCAGCTGGCCCTTGGAAAGTAGATAATCTTATAGTCTGAGGATAATGTGCAAACGGAATGTTTACGATCCCTCTGTAGCTAGAATACTAATTCTGTCTAAAATACTGCTTCCCACAGAAGACATTATCTATTTTTTTGTTTAAGTTTTTTTTCTCCATGAAATAAAATTCAGATCTTGCTTATTATTAATGTAGAATATTACTTAAGTTGTCCAAACCTGGTGAGTTATATATGAGATAGCAATGTATTTTAAGGGGGATAACTAGGCTGTATGGTAGCTAGAGTATTGGGCCTGAAGTCAGAAAGACTCATCTTCCTGATGTCAAATCTGGGTTCAGACACTCACTAGCTAAGTAACCCTGGGTAGGTCACTTAATCCTGTTTGCCTCCGTTTCCTCATCTATAAAATGAGCTAGAAAAGGAAAAGGCAAACTACCACAGTATCTCTGTCAAGAAAACCCCAAATGGGACCACAAAGAGTCACATGTGACTGAAATAACTGAATAACAACAGTACATATTGAGACTTTATTAAGATAAAATCTCTCCTCTCCCTTTAGTAGATTCCTTGGTTCACAGATTACTGAACTTAAAAAAGTCATAGCCAAAATCAAACTGTTTTTCCCCCCAAGATATGACTAACTAAATACTTGTCCTGCCTGGCTTGGAGGCACTTGCTGAAAAGTGGTGGCTATTTCAGCTTGGCCTGTTTCTTCTCACCTCAAATATAGTATACAGCATAACTACTCTAATATAGAAACCTTACTTGAAGGTAAGAGAAGTTTTATCAGCTCAAAGTAGGCCATGTGATTTCCCTCCTCCCTTTCTTCCCTCCCTCTTGCTCTTTTTTTTTTCCTACTGGGCTAGCAAGCCATTACTATCCAAAATCGATATTCTCTCACTACTGGCTGATACACTATGCAAGTAAAAATGTCCTTCTTTTCCATTTTGGAACAGATACTGACAGGATTTATTTATTCTTTAGTCAAAGTCTACAAATCAATACTTTCCAACTGTTAGCTGAGAATGATTTAAAAATGATCAATAAATCATGAGCTTTGGGCACCATAAGTAATCCTCTATAAGAGTAAGGAGCAGGGCACTCATTGCATTATATGCCATTGTATGGAAAAGGCATTCACATGCAAAATCTCCTTCCAATGATATAATGACAAAGATGATTTGATTCTTCTGATCTTCCTTGCTTCTAATGTCTGCCTAAGATGTCATCATATTAGAATCTAGAGGAGTTCTGATGCCCTGCCTCCTCAGCACTGCAGTAAAGGCCCCAAAATTCGTCATAAAAAAGAATGGGTTAAAAAATACAAAAGAAAGAGAACTCGTTAGAAGCTTCTCCATCTCATTTGAGATTACCAGAAACCATAGAAGATCTGAACAGAGACAAGCTAACATTCTCGCCCTCACTATTTCAAATACTAGTCCTTAAAATTCAGCTTACAACATAGATTCAGAAGTGTTGGTTAGAATGAATGACAGGTTGATTTTATTCTTTCTTTTTTAAATCTTTTTATTTTACTCTTTCTAATCTTGTTTTCTTTTGAAGTTCATGCACATTTCCTCAGGAATCATCTCAGAAACATAGTTTAAATAAAAAAGAACAAGTATTTTATTATAGGTACACACAGAAACACATCTAAAATTTATTTTTTCTTTAACTATCCTAGAATATGGAGCATCTGTAGAGGGAAGTCTAGCAACTTCTTGTAAAACCAATTTTGGTCTATTTTGAAGACTCAGGTGAATAATGTTGCCCTGAATTTCAAAAGTGGAAAGAAGGCAAATACTTCAGACTCAAAGTCAGGGAGCTTGACATCAACTTCTGATAAAATTCTAAGATGGATAATATGTTTTTGAAAATAATATGCTGAATTTGTTGTATACAGTAATGAAGAAGCAAGCTTTCAAATATTTCCAAAATAATAAGTTATAGATCACTACATTTATTACCTTCTCTTTCTGGAACTGGTAGCCTAATTAGATGTTTTAAAAATTTTTCAATTAATTAAAATTTTTTTCTCATTTACATGTAAGCAAAATTTTTTAATATTCATTTTTTTAAACTTTCTCTTTTTCTCCCCTCTCTGAGAAGGCAAGCAATTTGATATGGTTCGTACTTATGCAGTCATACAAAATATTCCCATTATTAGCCATGTGGCAAAAGAAAGTTCAGGCCAAAACATCCAGGAATAATAAAGTTAAAAAGTATGCTTTGATCTTCATTCAGAATCCATCAATTCTTTCTTTGGAGGTGGGCAGCATTTTTTACCATGTGTCCTTCAGAATTATTTTGGATCATTATATTAGTGGGAATAGATAAGTCATTCATAGTTGATCATTATACAAAATTGTTGTTATTGTGATCAATGTTCTCCTGGTTCTGTACCTTTCACTTTGCATCAATTCATGTAAATCTTAGGTTTTTCTGAAAGTATCCTGCTTGTCATTTCTTATAGGACAATAACATTCCATCACAGTCAAATACTACAACCTGTTCAGCTATTCTCCAATGAGTATCCCCCCAATTTCTAATTCTTTGCCACTACAAAAAGAGCTGTTTTATACACACACACACACACACACACACACAATTAGAGGCAAACTATGCCTTTAAAAAAATTGGGAGTAATCACTAAAAGCCAATATAGGTTCACTAAGCCCAAGTCATTCCACATGTTGGAAGACTACATCCTTAACTATCCTGGGCAATATTTTTTTATTATTCTTTACTGTCCTCATTCATTTCTAGCTGCTGAAGTGAATGGAGGATGAAGGAAAGGAATTATATGCATTCCTCTTTGAAGAGCTCCAACCTAATCAACAGGTTTCAGAGCAGCAGACAGTGATTAACCACAATGGTCTCTGGGGACATGTTTCTACTTCTAACATGGCAGGAACTTTTAAATTTGAAACTGGCTTATCATTTAAATGGGAATGGATCCTCAAAGTGACATATGGAACAATACAATCTAGTAGAGTTTGGAATGTAGAAACTACAATTTTATCTTCAACCCACAGAGGGGATTGAGGATGTGAAATATTTCCAAAATAAGAGGGGATTGAGGAACACACCTTAGAAAAGGGGAAGGTAATTTTAAAACAATTTTTACAAGTGACCTGATTATACTGGAAGCAGGGGAAAATAGAGAAAGAAAAGTTGGAAAGGGCACATGAGCATGCACATGCATGTGCACATGTGCATGCACACATGCACGCGCATGCACCACATACCATATCTTTAGCTGCCACCATTATACTCAGCTTTATCTTTAGTCCTTTGGCTCTGGATTTCTGGCAGGATTTCTCTCTCTCTCTCTCTCTCTCTCTCTCTCTCTCTCTCTCTCTCTCTCTCTCTCTCTCTCTCTCTCTCTCCCTCCCTCCCCCTTTTCAGGTCAGCAGATGGAACAGTGATGGTTGTTGGCTTGTCTCTTTAATTCTTCACATTCTTATAAGTTTTTCTTCCTTAGTTGCCCATGTGAACTTATTTCAAAGTAGGTAGACAGTAGGAAAAATTTCTGATGAGAAACATAATTGAATCCCCTATTCAAGAATGCAACAACTCTATCTTTAGAGCTGTTGTGAAGGTGTTTTCTATTTCAGTTAACCTGTTAATGAGATTTCTTTAGAGAGATTTCCCTAATTTATTGAGAGAACTAGAGATTTTTCTAAAAGTAAATGTGCTCTAAGAATTGATGGAAGTTATATATACAAAGAATCATGAGAAGTTTTACATGAACTGATACAGAGTATAGTAAGCAAAGACAAAAAGATCATATTATTTATGCCTACAACAATGTAAATAGAAAAAACTGAAACAGGGGCGGCTAGGTGGCGCAGTGAGTAGAGCACCAGCCTTGGAGTCAGGAGGACCTGAGTTCAAATCCGGCCTCACACACTTGACACACTAACTAGCTGTGTGACTTTGAGCAAGTCACTTAACCCTAACTGCCCTCCAAAAAAAAAAGTAAGAAAAAGAAAAAAGATAAAACTGAAACAAAGTGAATGTTGCAAAATTACAAAGAATGTAATGTCTCTGAAGAAGAGATATGAAAACATCTCAACCCACATTTTGAAGACTTGTACATGGGAAGCCTACCTCTTGTACAGTGTACATTTTTTCAGCCTTTTTTTTTTACTGACTTTTCTCTTATTTTTCTTTAAAAAATTATTATTTGTTATCTTACAGACATAACAAAAGAAAAAAGAACCTATTTGAACAAAAATATTTATAGCAGCTCTTTTTGCGGTGTCTAAGAATTGGAAATAAAAGGAATGCCCATTAATTGGGGAATGGCTAAACAAAATGTAGTATATGATTGTGATATAATATTATTGTATTACAAGAAATGACAAGCAGGATGATTTCAGAAAAACCAGGAAAAAATTACAGGAGTAGATGCAAAGTGAAATGAGCAAGATGAAGAGAATGTTGTACATAGTAACAGCAATGTTGTATAGTAAAGAACTGTGAATGACTCAGTTATTCCCAGCAATACAATGACCCAAGACAATCCCAAAGGACTAAGAAGAAGCATAATATTCACCTTTAAAGAAAGAACTGATATTGTCTGAATAGACTAAAACTTGCTATTTTTCACTTTGTTTCTTTCATTCTTTTTCTTTTATTTGACTTTTCTTCAACAAAATGACTAATATGGAAATGTTTCATGATTGCCAATGTGTCACCTACATCTGATGGCTTATCATCTCAGGGAGGGGAGAAGGAAGGAAAGGAGGAAGGGATAGAATTTGGAAATCAAAACTTTTAAATAAATCTTAAAAAATTGTTCTCATATGTATTGGTAAAATTATATATATATACACATATATGTTTATATGTACATACATGTATATATGTGTGTGTATATATACATGTATACGCACATACATATATATACATGTATACATACATATACATATACATATATACACACACACAGTCATGTTTTGTAGGTTGATTCTCAAGGAGAGAAGGGGAGGTATGCTAGTACAAATTTTGGTGATACAAAAATATCAATAAAAATTACATTTTAAAAGTGCCCCTGCAAAAAATAATCAATTAATATTCTCCTATTTCCCCTTATTCTAAAGGAAAGTTTTGTGTTTTTATTAAGAGTCAGTCCACCACAATATTCTATTCACAAATGCAAAAAAAATCCTGAAAAAAACCTACTGACAATAGATGTCAAACTGAGCCTCTATTTCCTTTTTGGGAAAACATGAATACAGATAAACTTAATTAGCTTCTCTGACAGATTTGCTGGATAGGAAAACACCTCTCCCCCTTCTCTCCTCCTTTTGATCAAGAAGAAGACTAGTATACCTAGATTCCAGAATTTAGAGAAGCAAAATAGCAGAAAGTGGTTTTTCTTATCTGCGTTCCTAGGTCCGAATTATAGCTCTAACCATATTTGGTTGCATGAACATGGGAAAGTAACAGCCTTTCTAAGCCTCAGTTGCAAAATACAGATAAAAATTTTTGTATTACCTAACTTATGGGGTTATTGTAACAAAGTGCTTTCTAAACTCTATAGTATTCTAGATATGAGTGAGTTAGTAGAGTAACTTACAATATCTCTGTGCACAAGCAGAAGAGACGCAAAATTACACAATGGTACTGGTAGGTGGGTTCAGAATTAGTTGGCTCACAGTATTGGTAAGTGGATTGATGATTCCCTATAGAAGTCTGACCTAGAGCTTTGTTCTTGGTTTTGTTCTGTTAGTTATTTTTAATTATTGATTTGGATGGAGACATAAATGACATGCTTATTGAATTTGCAGATGGACCTAAGAAAGCTAGTTAACTTATCAGATGAAAAAAATAGGTTTCCAAATGATCTTAAAAGGCTGAGATATTGGGCTAAACTAACAAGATAAAATGAATAGTGATAAACAAAAGTCCTACATTTAAATTTAAGAAAATCAATAGCACAATTACTAGCTGGGGTGGACAGATATGGCTAGAGGGCAGTTTATATGAAAAAGATATAGGTATTGCACTGATTCCAAACTCATTTTGAATCAGAATTTGGATGGGGGAGGAATAAAGTAACACGATATTGGTCTATAAGAATATAAGTATAATCTCTAAAGTGAGCAATGTAATAGGCACATAGTCCTCAGAATCACATTGGTCACAGTGGATAGTAATAGAATATAATTCATAGAATATCTTGTACCATTACTATGTATGTATTCAATTTTCCAACCAAACTGGACTCCTCTGCCTCTTATACACTCCTACGGTTCTGCAACCATTCCTTTGATCACAGCCGTTCCTCGTGCCTAAAATGCTTCATTCCCTCATTGACTGGTAGATTCCTATCTAGAATTTAAAAACACCTAATTCAATGCTACCCCCTTTATTGAGGCCTGCCTGATCCCCCACTATCTTTAACGACTTCTACTAAGTACACTTCACATTGTGATTTGTTTTCATCTTTGATGTGCCCATCATGTCAGTTTGTTTGTTCTAACAATCAGCATATGTGCCATATTCCTATAGGTCTGTAAGCTCTATGAGGGCAGTGACAGAGACATATGAAGACATTTTACCAACCCTGGCCCTATCACTAAACTCTCAACACAATTAGTATTCAGCAAAGTTTGCTGAATTGAATCAAATGTAAGAGAAGAAAAGAACACATTTAGGTTACTTTAAAGAAAATGGTCAAGGATATTGGCTAGATCATATTTGGGAAATTTCCCAATGTTTTCAATGATCCCATACTGTTCAGTGCTGCAAACCCTTATCTTTTAAAAATCATTGTTCCTATATTGATGCTATTTGCCTCTAATTCATGGAACACCGTTTTCTAGGAAGATTTATAATTGTAGATGACTTTAAGTCTGAAAATGGAGATACAGTGGGCAACATACGTGAAGTGGAAGGGAATAAGGATTTATTGAATGCCTACTATGTTTCAGGCACTGTGCTATATCATTTCATCTTTGCATCAAACCTGAAAGACAGGTACTGTTATCTCCATTTTACAGTTGAGGAAACTGAGGCTAACACTGATTAAGTGACTTGCTCAGTGTCATATTTAAACTCAAGTCTTCCTGAGTAGAGGCACAGTGCTCTATAAGACATGCACACTTCTGGGGATTGGGGAAAATGAGGAATAGTTAAAAGGTGTGGTACCTGATCTGGGCCTTACAAAAAGAGATGTTGACAACAAGAGGTTCAATCTACTCCTACAGCATTTGCTAAGGGCCTTCTTTATGGAAGAAACTATGCTTGGCTTTAAGGATCCAGAGACAAGACAAGCAAACAATCTCTGATCTTATAGAGCTTTTTCTCTCAGTGGGGATTCATTATAAAAATAGGTAAGTGTATACAGGACTATTTGAGAAGAAAGAGAGACAACACTAATGTCTAAGGTTATTAGGAGAGAAATCCCAGAGTAGATGACAAATTATCTAAGTCCTAATGGAAGGTGGGGGTGCTATGAGATTTAGGGCAGGTATAGTCCAGGAGTGCTGGCATACACAGATAAAAATAGATCATTTAACGAACAGTAGTGAGTAACTATGGTCTATAATAATCATTTGCCCCTACTTAAAGGTATAAAAAAGGGCATGAAAGGGAATGAATATTGTTTTACGATAGCACATAGCTTGGGTGGGTGGGTGGGTGGTAGTGTTACAATAAATATATATAAGTTAGAAATTCTCCCAGATGCACTGATCTTCAGAAGCCATCTTGCTAAAACTACATTATTAGCAGATATTGAATAAAGGTTCTTAAAGAGAAGAATAGGAAGAAAGGGGTTGGATCATACATGGGAAATTTATTAATCTTGTCAATGAGCTCAAGCTGCTCAGAGCTGGCAAATTTTTTTCTTTAGTGATGCCATTTGGCTCTGAATTGTGAAATTATATTATCTCATAAGAATTATGGTGGCAGATGAGAGAAGAAACTTTTGCAACAGGTGCCATGGGAAATGAGATAAGAAGTTGATAATAGTAGTATTCAATATTGGTCTTCATCCTGTGTCATCTCATTCTGAACTATTCTTATCAGCATCTTCCCACTGATCTTCATTAGAGGATTTACTCTGTCTCTTAAGGCTCTTATTCCAATTCTTTTAATATTTCATGGATACCAGTGTAATATATTGACATGCTCATCTATAATCCTACTTGACCTGTCTCTTCTTCAGCATGTCCATTTCCTTGACCACGTGGAGAAGAATTTGCAGACCATAGGCCAGTGAGGCTGACTTTAACTAAAAGCAAAATTCTAGTATGTCTTCTTCTGAAACTCCATCTAAGATGATTAACTCAACACAATATCATAAGCACAAGCTGCTGTAGGAATTTAAGGAATGTAGAGAATGTCTGGTATAGGTTGAATCCTCTGCATCATCAGAAATTACAAAAAAAAATTAAAGATGTGTTTCTTGAATTGAAGAGCTTAATATTTTAATATTTTATTAGAGTTTCTGTAAAACAAATGTTGAATAATACAGATGCATAAATAGTGGGTGTACACATTAATAGCTTTTGAAAGGTATATGAGTTTATATCAAGGGCCTATTGGAAAGAATAGGACAATAGAATCTGTGCAGATTTATTGAACTAACCTAGACTTCTTTGAAGGAGTCATAATATTATTCACGTGCTCACTCTTTCTGATGGTACCCATTCATACCATCTCTTCCTGTGCTAGTCTTGTCCATATTCTCTCGTCTATTCCCCATCAAAGAACGTACACTCAATGGAATCCCACTTTGAGTTATTTTAATAGTTCACGGACAAAGGTACAAAATATTGGGCTGCCCTTCTCCAATCTCTTGGTTGTGACTGGCCTGTCTCTTTTTTGATTCATGCATTTTACTGACCAATCTAAAAGAATGGAGTTTATAAGCTATAATGCAGGGACCTTGATTTCTATTCCCAGTAAATTTTTATTACATATTATGAAAGGGAGGGTTTGTGAACCCCTAGACAGGGAAACAGTGATCTTTAAAGGCCAACATGGTTTAATTATCCCCTACTAATTTTCTTTCTTTTTTGGAGAATTTTACTACACTTGTTGATCATGGAAATTCTGTAGACAGCTAGGTGGCACAATGAATAGAGCATAGTGCCTGGATTCAGGAAGACTTGACTTTAAATTTGCCACCAAACAAGTCATTGAATCACTGTTAGCCTCAGATTCCTCTAGCTATCTTGTAAGTTCTTTTTTAGGGCAGCAAGCATGTAGTTTTCCTTTTTTTGTATTTCTGTTTCTCTGTATGCTACCTTGTAGAACCCAAGCAGTTAACAAATTTTAAATTGAATTAATATACACCCAATAATATTCCCTAAGTGGTCAAACAAATGAAGGAATAATAGCCCAAAGGGCCACACTTAGGGGGAGGTCTGATAAAATGTTTAATGCCTACAGATGAAGCTCCATAATGTATTAACAAATGGAAACCACAGAATGGGGGTAATTGCTTTGCATGCACTTAGGAGAAAAAAAATCAATCACTTAAAACAATTTCATAATCTGTTCATAAAGAAGAGGAACTAGTGTGTCTACAGGAACCATAATGAAAACAAGAACAATATAAATGTTTAGAAAATAAGGAAGGCCTTACTCCTTGTGAGTCCCAGGTTCACTGAAAGGTTGTATAAAAACAATAATATATGCTCTTAATTTGTCATTTCTATAATGAGAGAGAGAGAGAGAGAGAGAGAGAGAGAGAGAAGGAGTAGGAAAGGAGTGAGGGAGAGGGGAGAGAGAAAGAACGCATGGAGAGAAAAAAATCCCTTTCTGTCAGCAAAGAGGTAAGAAAAAAATGGACTCAGATATAAAAACTACATAATAAAAAAAGCAGAAACTGAGCATACATCCCTAAATATTAGTGCTCTTTTCTATTTAATTAAGTCTGTTTGCCACTTTCCAGTGCCATTTTCTATGGCATTATTAGTCTATACAGAGTACGCTGGTAGTCTATCAATCAGCCACCATTCAGATACTGACCAGTGAATCATGGCTGTGTTTGTATTCCTGTTCAAGACCTAATGGCTTGTTTATGTAACTGTCCTCATTAGGACTTGGTAGCACAAACACATTGGAACAAAAGAATAAATACTGACCCAACTCATCAGTTTACAAGATTCAACAAACACCATTTTGATGTGCTAGCAGGCCTTAATGAAGTCCTTAGCCATCCATTAAATAAACAAGCTATCAAGTTGAAAACATGGACACAATCTACTAATGGGATGGACTCTTACAGTGCTACATAAATAGTAGTAAAGGTAAGCTGACTGAGATGGCTGTATTCCAGTTTGTAAGAGGGAGAACTCTACCTCACATACAGCATCAAAGATTCACAATGGGAAGAAATCTTGGAGGTCAGCTTATCCCACCCCTATCTGAACTTTATCCCAAACCTGGGAAACCTATGAAGTGAAAAGAAAGGGAAAAGTAACTATCTTCATATATTTGAAGGACTGTAAGGAGAAAAAGATCCCAGATGGCAGAAGTAGGAACAATGGGGAAAAGTTGCAGAGACAGAAACTTGGGCTAGATGCCAAAAACCACTTACTAACAATTAAAGCCAGGCAAAAAATGGAATGGCTACCTTGAGTGGTTGTACTTTCCTAATGACTGGGTGCCTTTCAGTGTAGACTGGATCATTATTTACTGGAAATTTTATACATTAGTCTTCATTCCTCTCTAGGTTCTACATCAGATATTCTACCACGCCAGGAAAGAGCCTCCTCACCCTGAAAGCTCAGTTTATGCTTGAAATTCTCACACTGGAAGTGCTATCTGCCCCTATGGCTCCTTGGAACCTCCATTTTAAGGGAAACATACAGGGAAATCATGTCCTCATTCCTCTACAGGTACCATTCCTGATGCCTTTTTCTACCCTGTACAGTCAGACATACAGATACCTTCACTGCACTCTCACCATTCATTCTGGCTTTTTTTCATGCTTTGTCTTTCTCCCTTTTGAGGGTAGGAACTGTCTTTTTTGTCTTTTAGTATTTCCAGTGCTCAGCACAGTTCTTGGCACAGAGTAAGTGTTTCATAAATGCTTACTGATTTGTTACTGACTACCAGGGATTCTTGTTTAGGTATGGGTTGGATGACATAGCCCCTGAGGTCCTTTCTAGTGAATAGATACTCTGATAGAATACCACCTCAAGCATAGAAAAAATTTTCCCTATCCCCTTGTTCTGATTCCTAAAGCCGAGGATGACTCCCAGTTTCTCAAACATTGGTGTTTTTCATTCACTTAAAAGGCATATAGGTCTTTGTAAATTTCTGAACAATGTACTGAACAATGGGAAACCCTTGTTTCTGGACTATGATGACATGTATATGTTTCTCTTAACAATACATACTATTTTCCAGAGCTTGGTACATGCCCTAGACTATTATTTTCTTCCTTTCCCATCAGTGATGCTCAAATTACAGGCCTCTACTCTAGAATCTAACAATAGGGCCTCTTCTCTAATCTCTAATTCCAGATCAGAGCATTTTGAGTTTATGAACCAGAGAAGCCATCTCCTGCAGTGAATCCACTGTGGTCTCCTCTCCATTTGCCACTTCATTTCCCTTATTAAATGCTTGCAGGATTTGCTGCAGCTGTCATCTGGGGAAGATCATAGTGCTCAAATATGGAAGAAGGAATTGTGATTTTTGTGACCATGGCAGGTTTTTTAGGCACTTTCCCTGAAAATTGAAGATGGAAAGCAATAACCCTCTTAGGTAAACAATTTCATGGATGGAAAAAGTAATCATAAGTCATCATATTCACTGTCATCATCACTGATACATATTACTTGATAATTTTCACAGTACTTTCCTTATAACAAATGTGTAAGGCAGTTAATAGAATCCTTATTGTTCTTACTTGTGAATAAAGAAATTGAGGTAAGTAGAGGTTAGGTGACTTGCCCAAGGTCACACAGATAGTAACAAAGGCAGGAATAAAATCTATTTTTATCAACTTCCAGTTCAGTGCATACTTACTGAAGGACAGAGAAGTCAGGGAAAGAGAATCATAGATCTGGGAATAACCTTGGTACACAATCAGGTCTAATATGTTATCTCCGAAGAGGACTATATCTTAATTTTCCCCAAAGGACCTATATTTAATACTATTCTTCCAGAAATCTTTTAAGAAGGAGATTAGATCCTTTCATTTGGTAACTCAATTTGGGCATCAGTTTCCTGCCTTCCTAAGGCAATTTATTATAGTGGAAGATGTTAGATGCAGAATCAAGAGACTGAGTTAGAATCATGGGATTTTCCCTACACAAACAGAATAAACATAGGCAATTCAATTCACCAGAGCCTCAGTTTCTGTATGACTAAAACCAAAATAATGATACGTGCCTTACAAATTTGTTGTGAGGAAAGTGAATTATACATTTTCAAGCCTGTTCATATTCAAGTTGTCATGATTATATACTCAGTGGGGGTGAAGAGTAGCTAATGTGCACCTTTCCCATTTCAATCATTTTTGTACTTAAAGCTAATTTTAAAATTATCTCTCAATAAACTCTTTTCCAATTCCAATAATTTCAATTTAGTTCTTGAAAAATGCCATCTATATCAATTTTACTTATGTCTTTTGCCAAACCATAAACTCTCTTACTCTACCCAGGCTATCAACCCAACTTGGAGCCAAAGGTTTCTAAATAACTGACTATACTTCATGCATTCATTGTATATGAATGTCACTAAATTCAAAAGAGTAGCTAATGTGCTAGATGACAATCATGATCTAAAAACATTTTGACAAGATAGGCCACTGAGCTTAATCTAAAATAAAATTTAATCCAGGAGGAATAAATGTAAAGGTCTATGCATGAATTCAATAAAGTACAAGATGGGGAAGGCATACATAGAAAGTAGTTCTTCTTAAATAAAATAAAATAATTAAGAAAACAACAACTTGGACATTTTCGTTCACTGTAAACTCAATATAAGTCAAATATGTTGTACAACAGCCAAAACAGAAATAAAACCAAAACTTGAATGTGATGGTATCCCAGAACCTAAAACAATGGCATATATGTAGTAGGTTCTTAATAAATGTTTGTTGATTGAATGAATAGGAAAGCAATCATGCCCCTATACTTTTCCCTGGTCAGGTCATATTTGGGATAACTTTCAATGTTATAAGTTAAGAAGGATGCTGAGAAATTGGAGAGAGTCCAGAGGAAGGTGAGAATGTCCTCTGGGGCTTGCTGGCAATTAATGGGGATTGTTTAATCTGGAGGATAAATGACTTAAGGGAGGGAGGTGACATATGTCTTCAAATACTTGGAACATCTGTAATATGGAAGAGAGACTAGATGTTTTTCTGCCTGGTCCGACAGAGTAGAACTAGGAGCAGTGTGTGAAAATGGAAAGCTTTAGGTTTGATATTAAGAATAAAAAACCCTTTATTTTGTATTTACTTGACTATTTATATATTGTTTCTTTCCAGTGGAATAAAAAATCCTTGAGGTTGAGGCCTGTTTTATTTTTGCTTTTGTATTTGTAGCACTTAGCAAGTATTTTACATATAGAAGATTCTGAATAAATGGTTTGAGAATGAATTTTTAGAGGGTATTCTTATTCTGGCAAAGTAGGGACCAGATGGCTTCAGAAAGTCTCTCTTTTAGTTCCTCATATTCTCACACTACTGACTCAGTTCGAAGACTTCTAATGATGGGCATCTCACAGCCTCATTTCAACTTAGAACAATAACAATTATTAGCCTGCCTTATGGCTTCCTTAGCATCCTTCATGTCTCATTTAAAATCCCACCTTATTCAAGGAGCCTTTCCTGATCCCCCTGAGATTATCTTCCTCAGATTGCCTCTTCCCTGTGATTATCTCCCATTTAATCTGTGTGTGTATACATAAACATATATGTACATGTATGTATACACATACATATTGAACTAAAATTTGCCTCCCTGTAATTTCCACACATTATTCCTTTTCTTTTCCCAAGAAAAATAATTCTAATTTATTTTCCATAGCAACCTTTCAAACGCTATGCACAAAAACATTCCTCAAATTTTATCTTCTCTCTGTAACTTCAATTGATCTGTATGGTATGGTGCCCAGGGTCCTAATGAGCCAGGTCACCCTTCCCTGTACAAGGTCCCTCATTAACCCACCTTAAAATGTGGTGCTCAGAAAATGCTGCACGGCTGTGACTGACCAGGGCAGAGTCCTCTCTCTGGACACTATGCTTCTGTTCATGAATGTAAAGATGATAAAATTTATTTTTTTGCCTTCTCATATGTCGGAAGCTAAATGTGAGCAAGTTTTCAGTTTCCCTAAAGACCCTTTTTTCATACTCTCTACTTTCTGTAGATCTCTAAGTGTTCAATAACCACCTAATTCTAGTGCTTTCATTATAATCTGCCTGTATCCTGTTTATTATTTTTTTCTTTTATCTATATTATAAACTCTTTGAAGGTAGATACTATGACATTTTCTTCTGTATCCCACACAGCATCTGAACAAATACAAGGTACTCAGGACATGGATGACTATTTTTTTCCACATTACCAAGCATTCAGTAGATAGCTTCTCCAGTACAATAGGCATTTATTAGTTACCTACTATTGTCTCAGACATGAGACAGTTAGGTGGTATGATAGACAGCGCTGGGCCTGGAATCAGGAAGATCTGACTTCAAATCTGGCCTCAGACCCTTACTAGCTGTATGACCCTGGGCAAGTCACTTAAGTCCATTGGCCTCAGTTTCCTGATCTGTGAAATGAGCTAGAGATGAAAATGACCAACCATTCCAGTATCTATGTCAAGAACACTACAAATGGTGGCATGAAAAGTTGGACACAACTGAAATTATGAACAAGTATGTGTCAGGCAACCACTCTTGAACTGGAAAGTTTATCTAATTTTTATCTCAAAGTATGTAAAGTTTATCTCATTCAATACCATCTTTTCCAATCTCAGAAATGCATGTAAAATGACTGTGAATAACAATAATCATAAACATTCTGATTCATGTGGATCTAGAGTTGTTCCTACCCTAGGCAATTTTATCTGTAATATACTTTGGTCAGCATTCTCTACTTTTAGGTTAGCAAAGTGGCTCAGTGGATAGAGTGCTGAGCAAGGAATCAGGAAATTTTGAGTTGAGATATCAACTAGATGGTGACTCTGGGTAAGTTATTCAACCTCCATTTTTCTCAGTTTCCTTATCTATAAAATAAGAATATTAATAGCACCTATTTCTCAGGTTTATTTTGAGGACCAAAGAATAATAATTGTGAAGCATTTAGCGCAGTGGGTGGAATATAGTAAGGGCTATATAAAGTTGTTATTCTTTTTTTTAAAAAAAGCCTGCTTTCAAGAAACCCATAGTTTATTCTGTTGTTTTAGTTTTTTGTGCTTTATTTTTTGCTTTTTTGGAGGGGGAAGGTAGGGCAATTGGGGTTAAGTGACTAGCCCAAGGTCACACAGCTAATTTTTTGTGTTATGTGTCTGAAGCTGGATTTGAACTCATATCCTCCTGACTCCAGGGCCAGTGCTCTATTCACTGAGCCACCTAGCCACCCCTAAAGTTATTATTCTTTACTGTTTCAACTTCTACTACTATTATCCTTCCTTTTCCTCCTTCCTATCCTTGTTTATTTTTCTTTTCTCTCCTCCTTTCTAAGGGGTTAAGGAATCTGAAACTAGACCACTTCTTCTGACATGGCTAAAGGCATCGTAGAAACTACTCCACACTAAAGGATTTAATGTGCTAGCCCTCCTAAGAGTATTCACATTTTTAGAAAGAACTTCAAGGAAAGGAAAATGGGGTTTTTTTAAACATCAGTAGGGGAGGTCTTCGTAAGGGAAGAAGAGGGGAGTGGAGATTTTCCAGGGCTCCTCTAATGACAGATGCCACATAATAATAATAATAATAATAATAATAATAATAATAATAATAATAATAAAAACAATAACAAGAACTAAAATTTACATTAAACTTACTGTATTTCAGGCATAGTGCTAAACACTTTATAGCTTTTATCCCACTTCATCCTCATAATAACCCTGCAAAGTAGGTGCTATTATCATCTCCATCTTACAGATGAGGAAAACGAAGCAAACAAAAGTTGAGTGAGTTGTCCAGGGTCACACAGCTAGTAAGCTTCTATGGCTGAATTTGAATTCAGGTCTTCTTGTCTTCAGGCCCAGTATGCTGCTAATGTAAATCAAGCTAAATAATTGTATTTCACTTCTTTTCTTTGAGAAAAAAAATTTCCCTGCTAATGCATGTGAACATTGCAATGCTTTCATTCTATCTAATACTTTTGAGTTCATGTATAAGGCCTGTCTAAATAAAAGATTATGTGGTAGAAAGGAAATATCAGAATTTACAGTTAAAGGATTCAGGTTGAAATTCTGTCTCCATTCTTTAATACCTGCATAAAACTGTACAATTCACTTAATATCTTTGGGGAAAATCACACAAAAAGTAAGCCGTTGGGCAGTAATGAAAACTCATGCCTCTGGATTCCTTGACCAGTGGACCTTCCAATCCAACATGTCTTAGAGGTTCTAAGTCTCAGAATATTGGGGTAGGAAATAAATATGTAATATATATTAATGTAAGCTACCTCAGTCAGGATGGTTTTTAAAAATTGCATAGGGAAGAAAAATATGTAGCATGTGACCAAAAATATTGGTCTCATGCCAATGACTGGTAATACAAAGTGGACTTCATAGAAAATATGCTGAATAAGGACTTAAGAAACATTGGTTACAATCCATGGAGTGCCCTTTGCTGTGTGACATTCACCATGTTGCTTCTTCTCTCTAGGTCTCTCAGTTATTTCATCTGTGAAATGAGAGGTTGGAAAATTGAGTCCTAAAACTTTGTCCAAATTTAGCAGTTTATAGCCCTTTAACTAGAATATATGTGGCATAGTGGATAGAGTGCTGGATCTGGAGTCAGGAAGACTTTGAATCTCAGACACTTACTAGCTGTGTGACCCTGGGCAAGTCACTTAACCCCATTTGCCTCAGTTTCCTTATTTGTACAATGAGTTAGAGAAGAAAATGCAAACCACTCCAGTGTCTCTGCCAAGAAAACCTTAAATGGGGTAAGGGAGAGTTAGACACAACTAAAATGACTGAACCACTAAAACAGAATTTCCCAAATAATCCTGCATATAGTTTATATAATAGTATACACTGATATACAAGTGAAATGAGAAAAGTGAAGAAGCTTCTATTCTACTTAGCCCAAACAAAAGCACAGCAAACAGTCTATAATTCATGCTGTAATTTACTGTCTCTGCAAAGCAAGCATTTTTAATGGGTCAAATATCTTCTTATTAATTTACTACAAATTAGAGACTGAATTGGCATTACCAGCAGTCTATAAACAGAGAAGAAATTAAGTGGGGGAAAGGGGAAAGAGGAAATTTTAGTAAGATTCCAATTATTAGTAAGGCCACAGGAGGTTAAGTGCTTCAGCACACTTAATTCGAGTGTCTGTGTCCTAAATAGAAGGCCAACCTGCATCAGCAATAGTCCTCTAGGGAGTGATACAGTTAATGGCATTGCCCATCTCTTGTCTTGTCCTCATCATCTATTGACAAAATCTGGTTTCAACAAAAGGCCCAAGTTGATATATGAACATCTTTAGCCCACTGCCTTTTATATGTGCATGGTATCCCCACTATTTTGCCCACTCAATATCTGTTGCCAGTCTTACCCAAAGCAGAGGGAACTGAGATGTGAGAAGGCAAAAAAAGGCAAATGTTATGTAGGCTTACTCTTGTCCAAGATTTATGAAACTCTGACTCTGACATTTTGCTCTGTGACCTTGGGCAAGTCACTGCTCTTCTCATAGCTTCAGTTTCCTCATTCATAAAATGAGAATGTTGGACATCTTGGTTACCATGGTTCATCCAGGTTTTAACAATATATAATCTTAGGATGATGGAGGCGTTGAGAGAATGCTCAGTAGAACAATTTGTGGAGATATATGTCCATGTGAAAATTTCATCTTCTAACATACAGTCAGACTTGGAAAAATTTACTGGTTTCTATTTCTGGTCTTATTTCTTCCCACAAACTCCTCCCTAAACTGTTGGTAAGGCTTCTGATCAAAGACTCAAGTATGAGTTTAGAGACAGGCTAGTCTGATAACAATTACCACAGATCTCCATCATCTATCTATCTATGCATCTATCTATCTATGCATACATATGTATGTGTATGTATGTATACATATGTGCATATATGTATATATGTGGGTGTATAAACAATTTAGGATTGTTCTCTGTTGCTGTCAAGCCACAAACATGCACACAGAACAGTGGGGTCCCATTGGAAAATCTCACTATCTATGGATGTAGATAAACACATATTGCCTAATCCAATGCCCAAGAGCAGGCCATGAATACTTACATGAGGAATAGAAGAAACAGCAAGTAGATTTAGGATTATTCAGAAAAGTGGGTCTGTCAAATATTATATATATATATTTAACATTTTTATTACAGAACTTTAAATTCTATTTTTTCTATTGGTTTTGCTTTTTTGGAGGGAGGAAGGCAGGGAAATTGGGGTTCAGTGACTTGCCCAAGGTCACACAGCTAATAAATGTTAAGTGTCTGAGGCTGGATTTGAACTCAAGTCCTCCTGATTCCAGGGCAGTGCTCTACTCACTGTGCCACCTAGCTGCCCTGTCAAATACTTACTAATTTGGTACCTTCCTGGTAAATTAAACTCTTCAGTTAGACTAAAGGAAAAAGTCTATATCAAGATAGCCAGAAAGATGTAAGGGAACTTCTCATTTCTAGATATTTATTCCACAGAATTTAAAGCCATAAAGGTCCTATATATACAAAAATATACACAGCATCATCTATTTTTTCTTGTATTCAGCTTTAATTTTTTTTGTCATAATAAAAAACTAAAAACAAGATGAGTCCCCTAATATTAGGGAATGATTGAACATTTGGCATGTGACTGTAAAGAAATATCAAAGTGCTGTATGACCATGAGGAGAATGATCAATTCAAAGAAGGCTCAAAAGGTTCCTTTGAGCTGAAACAGAATGAAATAAACAGAACAAGGAGAATAATATGCACATAGGATTGAAAATTAAAATAAAACAATAAAGGAAGTAAAACCCTAAGTAATTATTAAGTCAAATTTTGATCCCAGAGAATAGAAAACAGAACATACTTTATCTTTGCAGAGCAGTAAAGAAACTATATGAAGACAAAACATTGACCAAATAGTTGGACACAGTCACTATAACTTTTTTTAAACTTTTTTTTCTTTGTTGCAAAATTACATTTAATCATGGGATGAGAAATATGGGAATTGGAAGGGTGGGGTGACAGAATGTGGAAATAACTTGGATATAAAACCCAAGACATACATAAAACTTTGTTAATTGTTGGTTGTTGATGTTGTAGTACTGCTTTGCTGGGCTGCCAAATAAGGCCCACTCTAGAACTGGGTAAAAATAGTTCACTGTGATTTCATTGAAGCACCTAACTCTATCTATCTATCTATCTATCTATCTATCTATCTATCTATCTATCTATCTATCTATCTATCTATCTATCTATCTATCTATCCATCTATCTATCTAAATAGATATTAAATAGATAATTATTACAGGTTATTAGCTACAAACTGGGGTAATAGGGTTCTTAACTTCCAGAGAAGATCAGCACCACGGACAGCTCCTCACAGTGGCAGATGGCTTCTGTGATCAGAGGTAAATCAAAGTTTAAAAACTCATTATTTGATCACTGGAATCCACATTTTTGTATCATTTCATCATCAAGGGAATTCCACTCCATCTTTAGAATGATATGGAGATCTGAAATATTCAAGCATCAATATGGAGTTTCATTGTGAGCTTAGGTACTAGATTTGTAGTCTACGTGGTTGTACCATAGGATTAAATGTTGGAAACAAATGTACAGATCACATAGCCCAATCCCTCATTTTAAGAAGAAGAAACTGAGGCTCAGAGAGTTAATATGACTTGCATAAGGTCACACAGGCATTGAAGAGCAAAGACAATTCCTGGGACTGTCATATTTTCCTGCAATGTGATTTTGGGATAATGACTTTCCATCTTTGGGTCTCATTTTCTTTCTTTTTAAGATGAGGGGCATGGAATATCTGACTGATAATGTTTTTAATTTTAAAAAGTCTATACATTTATTCATGGAGGCAGTATCATAGTGGAAAGAGTACTAGAGGAGTGCAAATCAAAGTATATTTTTTCACTGTATTTTTCTTGATTTTTTTTGAAATAAGGATAATATGGACATATGATTTCACATGGAGAAGTGATATCATATTACTTACATTCTCAGGATATAAGGGAGGAAGAGAATTTAGAACTCAAAATTTAAAAAGAAAAGAATGTTTAAAATAAATAATAAATTAAAATGTGAAAAGGAAAGGAAGAAAGAGTCTCAGAGTTTGGAAGGACCTAGATGTATGTCCTAACTTAACTGCTGTGCCTTAGCTTGAATATGGAGGGACATAATACTTTTAGTATATATCACTATTATATACCTGTGAAAACTGGGCAGTCTACCAGTGCCATTTCAGAAAATTGAGCCATTTTCATTTTGTCATAGGAAGATTCTGAAGATCACTTGACAAGATAAGGTACTGTACAATGAGGTCCTCTCTTGAGCTGAACTACTTACTAAACATTCAAACTCTACTGCACAGAACTCAACTCTGATGGACTGGTCACATTGCATGAATGCCAAATGGCCAGTAAGACAATATTATGGTGAACTCACACAAGCAAGTGATCACATGGAGGACAGGAGAAGCAGTCCAAGGACACTCTCAAGGTCTTTATGAGGAAATTTATTATCGATTGTGAGACATGGGAGATGCTGGCACAGTGCTGCCAAACATGGTGTGCCCACCTCAAAGAAGCCACTGTGCTCTATGAAGAAAGTGAAATCTCAGCAGCACAGATGAAACACGAGACGTACAAATCTAGAGACATTCATCCCAAATGTTCAAATGGACAATTTGTGCCTGACTTATATTAGGGTCTTCTGAGCTCATTTTGGACAGATCAGCCACAGTTAAACATACTCTATCTTGACCCCAATATTATGATGTCAATAGTCCTCTTTGATTACAACCAATGAACAACACATATATTTACATATGTGTATATATGTATGTATACACACTTCTATTATATACATAATACTTGTTCTGCATCACAGGATGGGGAAAGCTTCCCTAAATACTATAGAAATATGTGCTATGGCTATTATTAACAGGATAAAACAATTGAAACATGGTAGGGAAAATATTTTTTGCATTTGGGTCTTTTGTTGTGGGTGTTGTTTCTATCATTGTTGTTAATCATGTTCTGAGAGTGACATGTTCAGCAAACATTCACTGGATACATACTATGAGTAAAGCATTTTATTAAGCACCATGGGCAACGTGAAGATAACATGAAACCTGTCATCCTAGAAAACTATCAAATAAATAATTATACTCTCCAAAGTCACTCTCAATGAGGTCCATTAATATGACAAAACAGCAAGTGTTATTCATGTAAACATCAGTGAAGGCAGTATCTGCTATCACTTAATCATGTGATTGCTACATGAGAAATCATGGCAAAGGAGAGATTATGACTGCATGTTCAAATTCAAAGACCCTCCCTCCTTCTCCACCCCCACCCCAGAGTAGAAAGATATTGACTTATCTGAACATTCTAAACATACCTCTTTAGTAGCTAGTATGAGCAGTTCTTATCACAAAAGAATCTCATTATTGAATTTTCCATACCACATTTTAGGGATGTCATCCAGAGAAGGACTAGGACAAGCCAACTTTTGAGGTTCAAAGATTTAAATTGCATTCTTACAATGACACAAAAAGCCCAGATTCATCCAAACTTCCTGAGCCTGTTAAGACTTCAAAATTAGCTTGTGGTCCATCTGAAAATAGGCTTCTCTCCTGAGATTCCTGAACAGGCACTTTCTGTATTGAGTAGAAATACTGCTGATGTTGTTTCCACAGTTTTAGTTACATTCCTTATTCCCAGATAAAACAGAGCTACAGATTGGAGAAATGAACTTTAATGTCATTATGTTTTTGACATCCAGCTGTCAACCCACCTTGTAAAGACTTCAATCTAAACCTACAGAAAACTAAAGATGTTCTTTTGTTTCTATAAATAAAGATGGGATTTATGACAGTGTTCACAAATTCCAATTATTCCAAAACATGGAGTTATTGTTGAGGCTTAAAATTAGGATGTGATTGAAGAGTCCTTAATTTTTACCAAACTAGTCGGATTATACATTTAGCCCCCAAATCCATTTGGCCCAACATAATGACATTAGAACTCATTCCTCCAGATGAGCTTTAGAAGCCCAAACTAAACTTTAGAAGATTTATTGGCTATTTACAGTAGCTAGTAGAAACAAATAAGAGAGTCATTAGATCAGTACTCCAGGGCTATAAGAGAGTTCTTGGCTATTAAAGCCTAAGCAAGGCTGAATTGGCATAGGGCTCTGTTGAATAAAAACCATGAATTATCCTTGTTTCAGTGTGCCTCATATAATAGAGTTACTTTTTAGACACAGATTTTAACATTTAACAATTTGCTAATGGTTCAAATGACAACTGAATAAAACAGAGAACTTGGGTTCTAATCTCACCTCTGCCCTTTACAACTTTTGTGACCATGAGAAAATCACTTATCCTCTTGGGGGCTTCCATTTTCATATCTACATTGAGACTAGACAAACTTTAGCATCCCTTCTGCCTCTAAACCTATAATCCTATGACTTTTATGTTTCTTTCTAGCTCTGTACTTGCCATCTAAATGTAAGAGGCTTGTATTTAAGGTGTTTCACAAGATTATAAACTCTTTGGGAGAAGGTACTGTCTTTTGCCTTTTTTCTTCATATCTGCAGTCCTTAACACAGTGCCTGGGACACAGCTGACGCTTACTAAATGTTTATTGACTAGACTGACCTTCTCTTTTGCATTTGGAAAATTTTATTTACAGAAAAGAAGAGTAAAATGAACAATTCTGAGAAGACCTGAGAGAAAGAAGCTCTCAGAGGAAAAAAAAATACTGAAAGCAAAGATTTCATTTCCCAGAACCTATTTTATGTATTACTATTATGACAATTTTGAAAAGGATTGCTGGAAACCCTGATATAAATAGATTTTTGGCAACTATTATATAATAGCGTGTTGCCTACTTTTTGTATGTCTGATAGGTTTTTCACCCCAAAATAGAAACGAAGCACTTTACACAAAGAAATCTTGATTTGAGACAGTATAAAATTCAAAAAGTGAAGAAACATAGTGTAGATAAAAACAGAGAAGAATGAACTGATACTGTCCACTGCTTTTTGAAGAATTTATCTCAGACAAATTCACCTGAGTGGGGAATTCAGAACTGATTGTGCCCTCTCTTGGTTGAACAGAGCTCAGCCTGCATAAATCTAGCTGAGTGGATAGCTCATAGAAAAGCAACTAAAACTAGGAAAAGAGCTTAGAGCCTGTATTTCTTCTCCTTCTTGACTAGAGGAAGATAGGTTTTGCATCTGTTGCTGAGAGCTGAAATGATTGGAGGAAAAGATTTTTTTGCTGGAAGCTGACTAAAGGAAGAAAAAAAAAACCTTTATTCATTTACAAGGCTATCTGGGGAAGGAGAGATCTGTCTGCCTTGCCATTTGCTACCAATTATGGATTAACACATGGGAGAACCACATTTGAACTCAGGAAGAGGAGTCTTCTTGACTTCAGTCCCAGTACTCTATCCACTGTACCATCTACCTGCTTTCTCTGGACTATCATATTTTGATTATTCGTTGCTTTCTCTTAAATGAATGTTTCATGACTAAGAGTTAATGGTATAATATTGTTGATTTCTTTACATTGGAAATATATTAATAGTGGTGGGGGTGAGTTTAGCTACAACAGTAATAAGTACTGGATATATAGATTCTTCACACAAGGGTTACTCTTAGTACTCCAAAGTAGCTATATGGCTGCCTCCTCTGGGTAAACCCCTGATATGCCAGCATGAGTGAATATTGGGGTGAGCAAAGGATCCCAGAGAGACACATTGCTTAGACATAAGGGTTGTCTTACCAGGTTTGTGCTACATATAACTAATGATTATAGAAAGAACCTTGGAAATAATTCAGTCTTGAACCTTCATTCCATAGATATTGAAACTGATAATTTAAAAGGTTAAGAAACTTGATTGAAGCCACACATCTATTTATAGATCCTAGCCTATAATCCAGTTGTCTGTAACAGTAATCAATTTAGTGGATACTTAGCCCTTGGTAACTTAGATAACTTCTGTGAACTCTGTCTCCTTTGTGAAACAGAAGGTATGAACTCTGTCTCCTGTGTGAACAGAGAGTGTGAACTCTGTTTCCTGTTGCTGATGTGGCAGGAGGGGGTTGGCTGAGAAAGGAAGCCAGTGTTTGTATATAAGAAGAATTCCAGAGACAGAGAATCAGAATCGGGAATTTTCCTCCTAGGGGGGAGGGAGCAATATTGTCCCAGATATCTGGGAGCTAGGCTGCTGGACTGAGAACTGAGTTGGAGTTTTCTATGAGACCAGAATATGATGAAGGCTACTTGGAAGGCTGAGAGGGCTGCCCAGAAGGCTGAGATTTCTCCTCGGTCCTAGTGCCAGCTGAACTGCTGGAGGACTGAAGAAGCATGACCAGGATAAGACTTTGTTCATGGCTTGGTGGATCCTTGAGCTTCCACCAACAGAATTGGTAAAGATTTTGAGATGTGCTAGACCCTGTGAACTTCAGTGTGTACCAGAAACTGCCTGGAGGACTGGACGAGAACCTGGGAGCTGCCTGGCCCTGAATCCAGGTGACTGTTTGGTGGATTCAAGTAAGAGCTGGGATCATGAAAGGGGATCCAGGGAATCTGACATACCACCCTGAGTCAAGATGAAGAAAAGGTCTCTCCTGGGATATAGAGTGCCTGATGAAACTGAAATTTGCTGGACACTTAGGGGTGGAGGGTTTGTGTGGTTTTCTAATGATTGTATTTAGTGACTGTTTACTAGATAAGTGACTAAGTTAATGTATAATTGCCCCATGAGTGGAAGATTATTATTTTGTGAATTGATTGAATGATTAAGTATTGATTATTATATTGTGAATTTACTGAATGTTTGCCTTGATTTGTAATGGAATGTTCATTATACTGTGTAATCAGAACATTAAAAGCTGTTCACAGTAGCATTATTTTGGGAATCTGCTTGTGCATGGCATTACAGTGTCTTGATGCAGTACCTTTTCTAATTACTCTATACCCACTTTATTTTCAATCTGAAATGAAACTTTCTATCTGTTATCATCTAAAATGTACCAAAATGAATTTCAATAAAAGAGAGGACTAATTTGTCAAGACAGAACTTTGAATAATCTATATCTGGAATAATAAAGATATCAAATATATAATTATATCTAGAGCAGTGGTTCTCAACCTTCCTAATGCCATGACCCTTTAATACTCATATGTGGGCATATATGAATGTAGGCAAACCCTCCTGGAGATGGATAGAAGAGCTGTGTTTCGGGTCCTAAGATCAATTGGAAATATGTGTTTTTGATGGTCTTAGGTGACCCCTGTAACCCCTGTGAAAGGGTCGTTTGACCCCCAAAGGGATTGCTTCCCACAGATTGAGAACTGCTGGTCTAGAGTCTGAGAACTGATCCATGCTATCATGGTTCAGCTTCAAAAAGATAAACTTTACACTAGTATTTTAAAATCCCATAAAAAAATGTTTCTGGTTTCATAGACTGAGATTCCAAACCAAATATCTTCTGGAAAATAGTCTTCATGGTAATTGCCATAATCAATGAATGTACATGAGTGTTTAAATGCATGTATGTATGTACATATGCATATGTAGACTAGATCTTGACAGAAGCATTGTGGTACAGAACCAGCCTGATAGTCAGAAATACTTTAGGTTCAAGTTCTGTATATGACACGTACTAGATATATGACTATGGGAAAGTCTATTAGCCTCTTAGTGTCCCAGGTAACTATACAACTCTAAGTTACAGACCAATTGCTATTTTCGTTGATAGAAGAAATTTTCACAGAAAGAACCCTCCTAAGCAGTAGAGTTCATGGAATGGACCAAAAAAAAATGTAGCCTGCACAGGTAGACCCAATGTCCAAAAACATGGATTGACTTCACTAAACTCTATACAAGGAAATATCCAAAATACAGAACTGTATGACCCAACTTAGGTACCACTTCCTCCATGAAGTCTGAACTTACTGAGGATATTGTAGAGAGACTTCTTGCTCATGTTTGCTAGATTAGATGACCTCACTTCCAAATCTGATATTCTGTGAATAGATCATAAACTCTTGATAGGGCAGGCTCTCAATTCTCTTACCCATCTTTTAAACTATGAGACAGAAGAGTGTTAATGATTTTCCTTTGTAGTACTGCCATTCCTTTTGGTGTTATGCCAGATGTGAAGCTGGAGCTCAGTGTTTTAGGCCTCTATATGTTTCCTAAGGATCTCTTTGCTGAGTTTGCTTGCTCTTTCACTGGTTTCTGGTTATAGCAAAATGATTATCCTTTCAAAGTATAATCTTTTTTGAAGCTGAATAACTCTGATAACTTGAGGGAAAAGAATAGGCAAAGATGGTTGGCTTTCTTCCTTTTGCCATGGGCTATATTTCTTTTTTAAGGACCATGCCTTAAACCAGATCATTCTGGCTCAGACTGATTGGTCAACAATAGGTTCCAACCCAAGCCTCACTTGGTCATGCTTTGGGCTCCATGGCTCAGAGTGAATGTAAATAGCAATTATTTCTCTTTAGGTCAGAAACCTGAGGGTCTTCCCCTCCCAGATTTTTGTTTGTTTGTTTTCACTTTTTTGATTAATAAGAGATCATCCT
The DNA here is from genome assembly GCA_028646575.1 of Pseudocheirus occidentalis. NCBI lineage: Eukaryota > Metazoa > Chordata > Mammalia > Diprotodontia > Pseudocheiridae > Pseudocheirus > Pseudocheirus occidentalis. The sequence continues at coordinate 87,544,120 of CM053596.1, read as the reverse complement.
TTGCCACATTTCTTACCTAGCCTTTATCACTGAATAGATATTGCCTCAGTCAAACTGAGACCTGGGACAGATCTTAGGTTAAAAAGGCCAGTGTTTCACATTGCATCCAGGGCCATCTCCAGTGGTTCTATTCTGTAACTTACCACTGGTCCCAGATGACTCTGGTGGAGAGAGTAGGCTGGTGACTTTGCATACTTCTGTATCACTTAAATCCCATTTAGTTGCAAATGATAACATTGTCTTCCCAATGCCATGGTCCTCTTTAAGAATGAAGGACAAACAATGTACCATTCAGGAGGACAAAGCTGTTTTCCATTCTAGAATTAGAAGGGAACCATCTCTATGACTGAATATGCAGCTTTATACCTGAATGTGTGAACTGTGAAATAATCAAATAATTCTCATATAATAGAGAGGTTTAAAAATACTACAGGGATAATGGAATCACATAGCATTAGGGCTGGGAAAGGTCTTATAACAAAGAATGTAAGTCCTACAGGGGAATTTATAACTTAGAATGTTAGAGCTAGAAGATATATTAGAACCTACACCCCTTTATTTTATAGAAAAAAATGCAGGCCTGTGACAAACACACTTATGGGGATCACAGGACTTCCCAGGCAGGATCAGGGAGTTAGCCCAGATGAACTTCCACTGTCTACTTCTTCCCTGGGTGTCCTTAGGAAGATCCATGTGAGATGCTCCTTAACACAGCAACCCCCTTCTCACAGAAAGGACTCAGAAACAGAATGAGCAGGTCCAAACTCACAGACCCCTTGAACTCTATTTATATTCCTCTTGGCAATTCATGGAGCCAAGGCTAAGAACCCAGGTTATAGAGGGTATTCCTTGCTGAAGGAGAGGATGTAGATGGCCTCAGAGGCCTCTTGCAACTCAGAAATTCAAGAATCCCTAATTCATCAGCCAAGAAGGCAGGATGCCCCCTTTTCTTTGGAAAATAAGAAAGACTTCCTTTTCAAAGGTATTTCCTGAGGGGCAGATACCTAGTCTCTCAGTCTAATGGTACAAAATCATAGTATAAGAAAAGCTTACTAGTCTCCAGAGACATTCAAATTTCTTACCTCTAAATGAGGAATTTAGTATTATCACTATAATTTAGTACAACAATGCAAATGCAATTAGATAGGAAATTAAAAAAAGGTTAGACACTTAATGGCTTACAATGGTTCCATCTGATAGCATTCAAAGTGATGAAGTTCAATGATGAGATTCACTTTCAGGCCTCAGAAAGCTTTCAATGTCTTATTTTGTCACTTAGCAAAAACCTTCTTCTGCCCAGTGCTGCTGTTGAGTCCTTTGTTCCTTTGTTTCAGTCCTGTGGACTCTTTGGTGACCCTATTTGGGGTTTTGTTGGCAAAGATACTGGAGTGGTTTGCCATTTACTTCTCTAGCTCATTTTACAGATGAGGAAACTGAGACAAATAGAGTTAAATGACTTGCCCAGGGTCACACAGCTAAAGGTCTGAGGCTAGATTTAAATTCACTTTCTCCTGAATCCAGGACTAGCACTCTTATCTACTTTGTCACCTACTTACCCTTCTTTTGTCCATGCACTACCTTGACCTGCACTCAAGCACTCCAGACTGGGGGTGGGAGGAGAACACTAGCACTTTCCATGCACTTGCAAATGACAAATGAGTGTTCTGGATTGCTACTAGATGAGAAGACTCAGTTCACCTTGGTCTTTCTCATTATTTACTTACAAAAGTCTTGCTTCAGTTTGTGTGTGTGTGTGTGTGTGGTAAAGGGACCCCCAAAATTCCCTACCCAGGAAAAAGCAAAACTCAGAGGTATCTTGAGGAAGGAACAGGAAGTTTTATTCTCTTCCTCTGCATGAAGAGGGCCATCCTCTCCATGGTGGGAATCAAGGAGACAGGCCTGTTACAAAAGACAGAACAAGAATTTATACCCTAATGCAGTCAAACTTCCTTTCCCTGGGCTGTCCCTTTTCCCACTGGTTGGGAAGTAGGCTCTCAGTCTTGGTGAGAAACCTAACCCAGTGGTGGATAACAAAAAGGCCCACCACTATCTCCTATTTACTGGGAGGTGGGACAGGGAGCCAAGGTATTATCCATGTCCTTATTTGGTAAAGGCCAAAGTAAGGGAGGGGAAAAGGTCATAAGGGAGGGTGGAGGTAAAAAACTCCTGAAAGGGACCTAATGCTGATGACAGCAAGGGAAAGGGGAAAGGGTCTAGGTTTTGAAAACCCAGGACTCTGGTTTCCAGATAGCTTCTCTCCCTTCTCATTCTGAGGAGTCTTCATAGAGGGTGTAGAGAGTGTACCCCACTCGTGTGTGTGTGTGTGTGTATGTGTATGTGTGTGTGTCCTTTCTAGTGCCTGATCAAAGTCTCTCCTCCTCTGCTCTGTTGGAAAATCACTTGAGAGCACTTGGGCCTTAAATTCTAAAGGAAACAGACTGTTAGGTTAGATAGAGTATTGATATGGGAGCCAGTAGGACCCGAAGTTCTGCATGGGACCTGTTGCGCACGCAACCTTGTCCAAAACACTTCAATTCCCTAAATCTTAGTTTCCTCAATTGTAAAAGAAACACAGTTGGACAAATCCTTCTGTCACAGTTTTTAGGTACTTTCCAACCCTCTAATCCATGAAATCTAGAAGGACCTTCAGAGTTAGCGGGACCTAAATCCCAGGGACCTAAATCCCAGAGCTCCCTGACATGTAGGCTTTTGTATCAGCACAAAACAAATCCCAGGACCTGAAGAAAGTAAATGTCCACTTCTCAGCATTATAAAAGAAAATTCCTGCAGGAACTTGTAAAGGGAGACAATACAGATGCAGACTTAAAGGGAAGACAACTTTTCTTTCAGACGGTTGAGAACTAAGAAATGTTCACGCAGAGGGAATGGGAAATTAAATTCTGTCATTTGCCAGGTTCCTGACAAACAGCCTTCTCTTTTCCCAGTAGTTACATGTTTCTTTTGTTAACATAAACTTCTGTCAATGCTCAGCCAAGAAGATGCCAAATTTTGACAGCACTTCCATGAAATGCCAATAATGGTACCCAGAAGATCAATCTACAATAAGGTCATTTTTGGAATTTCCTCTTGTCTGGGGAATCTGTGGCCCCCAGGCCACATGTGGCCCTCTAGGTCCTCAAGTGTGGCCCTTTGATTGAATCCAAACCAGTTAATCCTACTGCCAGAGGTCCATGGTGAAATGTGCCCACCCTTAAAGAGGTTCATGAACTCCAGTGTTAAGAACTCTTGTACTGGTCCAATTTCTTCCTTAGGAGGTAATAGGTACCTCAAGAGAAGGAGCCCGTTCTCGAAAGTGAAAGAGGTAGTTGTGTGTTGTATATGTGTGTGTCTTTTACCTTTTAAATCCAAATATGAGCTGCTTCACTTGCATAAGCACAAAAAAAATTAAATACCCACGTAACTTTGCATAATATAACTTGGTAGAGTCATTTTTAAATTTAGAGAAAATATTTATGAAGAAAAGCAACTAGCTTTTCTTTTGTCCCACCTTCTCAGCTAGTACTTCCTGTAATCTTGCATAATTATTTTTTTCCCTGGAGTACCACTTAGATCACAGAACAATGACATATATTTAAAAAAGGAACCTTAATTCCTAAAATAATGTATCTCTAAATATATTTCTTATTGTTAGGATTGGCATCTGTACACATATAATAGAAAGATACTTATAACTGTTGATTTGAATGAGGAATTATTAAGTTTATGATTATATAATCGTGCTTGAATTATAGTTTACAAGCAGGCTAAAAAAAACTTTTTGTTTTTTCCTAGTGAGGGTCAATGACTCAGAAAAGATTGAAGGCTACATTCGAGTAGCAAAGACCATTAATTTAAATTTTTTTGGGAATTTTGTTTTTGAAAATGAAATGAAAAAAGAAGCTTAGTTCCTCTCATTTTAAATTAAGACTTGAGGATTCAAAATTTTATTAAAAACATAAGTGAGATTATTTCAATTATATTTCATTCCTCTATTATAGCCAGTTAAAAGAAAGAGGGTGGGTGTGGGATAAAGGATACAGAAGGAGAAGCAGAGGGAAAACAGAGAGACTATTGAGGGGAGGATGAGGTAGATGATCACTAGGAAAGAGAAAGAAGGGAAAGGGAAAAGCAAGGAGGAAACAAATAGACCAGGGTTCTTAGCCTTTTTTGTGTGTCCTGGACCTTCACAGAACAATTCCCCTTAATATAAGGATTTGTTCTGTAAAACTTTGGCCATTTTGCCTACACTAAAGTGCTTAATACTTGTTATTGTTATAAAGGAGCTCACCAAGGAATGAAACACATTCTTTTAAAATACATTTCTTACCCTTTCTCACCAAGTATTCAGGCAGGGAACTGTTAATTGACTATATGAGCTGTTCAATGTTCTATACATTGGAAAGGAGGTTAGCATCAACAGTTTTTAAAAAGTTCCTTCTAAACTTGAAATTTTAATTTTAAAGCAGGGATCAGATCTGTACAGGGATTGAGATTTTCCTATATTTCCTATATTCCTATTTTCCTATATTTCCTCTATAAGAAGGAAATTGTAAAATGAGCTGTCCATCACATTTCAGATTTTTCTGAAATTTTAAACCTTTAATGTGAAAATTCTGTAGGGCCTTTTACTAGGCCTAAGGATTAGTTCACAAAAACAATACTGTAATTTTAGAAAGATAAACAACTCGTGAGTAGGTACAAAAAGGTTATTTCCTCTCCTGAAGTCCTCATCTGATTTGTCCTTATAGGATGGAGGTAGTCCTGGCTTGTCAAAACTGATCAATGTGCTACATGTCCTCTTAGGTGCTAGTAAATTTAAATGACCTACTGTAATTAATTTAATAATTAGTTAATTAATTTACATATCAACTGAACATCCTCTAAGTGTGAAATCTTGTGTCAGGCTAAGTTGTTGAGGATTTAAATATGTATAGGCATATTGCCTGACTTCAAAGAGCTTGCAATTTAGTAGGTATAGCTATAACTAGGCTTGGGCAAATGGTGCTTTGCTCAGGGAACTAAAACATATAACAGGGCATGACACTTAGTAATAATAACAACTAACATTTACAGAGTACTTACTATGTAGCAGGCACTGTGGATAAGCTCTTTACAATTATTACCTCATTTGATCCCAACACCTCTGAGAGGTAGGTTCTATTAGTACTGCCATTTTACAGAGGAGGAAACTGAGGCAAATCGAGGTTATGTGACTTGCCGAGAATCACATTTCTAGTAAATGTCTGAGGATAGATTTGAACTCAGATCTCCCTGACTCCAAGTCTGACCACTTGATCATGCACTGCACCATTTAACTCTCTCAGGATATTTCCCTACTTTCTAAGGCATGCCTTGTCTGAGGAACCTTGTGTTTCTCTAAAGAATAGGTCAGCAAAATTCTTGTTTTTGTACTGCCTGAGAGCTAATAATAGTTTCTACATTTTAAAATAAAGTTTTATTGCATACAAAGCTGTCAAAACCATTCTTATCTAGTGGACTATACAAAAACAAGCTGTGTTCTGATTCCTGCTCCACAGTAAGATAATAGGGTTCACCTGCCAGGGGCAAACCACAGGGTCCTCGTGCTGTGGATCACCTCCCAAACCTTCCTTCCTCCCCCCTCTCTGAACTGAAGAGGTGAAGATCAGGATTCTCTGGAGAATGGGTGCTGCCGTATCTGGAATGGTTGTACCAGAGTGGAACCATCCCCTTTCATCCCCATCCCCTTTTTCCACTGAAATTGCCCCGAGAACAGTTTCTGTTAGTTAACATTGTTTGGGAAGTAGGGAAACCAACCAAACAAAAAACCCAAGGCAAACAGCTATTTAGATCTTGGGCTTGCAGAGTTGGAGATGAAAAATAATCTTAGAGGTCATTTTTCAAGATTCTTAGAAGATGGTAGGTGCGGGAGAGTTCTTAAAAGTCACCCAAAAAATCTGTTTCTGTATGTCTCAGTCTCAGTCTCAGTCTCTCTCTCTTTTTCTCCATATGTATTACTGTCAGTTTTTATCTTTAATCAGCTTCAGAAACTATGCAGTGTGACCCAGCATAATAATTAACTACACCTTCTGGAGCCTGAATAATGGCACACCTAAATATATTAGCATTCTTCAAAGATATGGAGATCCTATTATGATGAATACAACACAAACTAATTGAAAAGTTTACTTAATACATAGTAACTTTTTGTCATCATACATTTTCTCAATCAACAGAAACTAATAGGAAATTTACTAATAAGTGGCAGTCTCTATATTGATGGTTTTGACAAAGACAAAAACTTAAAGGGTGATTACCTCTGATTTAGTAAGCACCCTCATTTTACAGAGTGGGTAACAACCTGCTCAAAGTTGCCCCATGATGTAAGTGTAAGTGTGGAAGCAAGAAGCCAGCTTTGTTGGGTTTTGTTGTTTTGTTTTAGTCCATTGCTTTTTGTCACCTCACCCATCATCTTCAAGGCCACTTTGAGTCTTCTTCTCTGAGTCATTTCCCAATCATACCACTCTATCTCTGTTTCCCTTATCATCATCATCATCATGATTATTATTATTATTATTATCCCCTATTTTATATTGTCCTCTGATTGCCCCATGGTGTGACTCATGTCTCATCTCTGGAGGGCAAGGACCTGGTAATCTTTTGATCTCCCAGCAGATGGCTGAGCATAGTATCTCACTGCACTATATACAACATCATCACCCATCATCCCACAGCAGGGATCTTCTGTCTTAGTCAAAGGAGAATAGAATCAAAGAATTAGAGCTGCCAGGAACTTAGAAGTCCTCAAGTCCAAGACCCTTATTTTACAGATGAGGAAACTGAGGCTGAGGCAAGTGACATGCCAAGGGATGCCCAGCTGGTCTTCCAAACTCCAAGTCCACTGTTCTATCCACTAGGCTATAGACAAGAGAGTCTCCTCAATTTCCCCCAAAATACTGTTTTTGACTCCTTTGGTCTTTTCCACATTTGTGTCACTAATAATAACTTTAGAACTCCTGATTTTTACAGCTGAGATTCAGCTTCAGTATTATGAAATGAAATCCTACTATCTACATCTGTGTAAAGTGAGGCCCATAGAAGTTTACTAACTTTCCCAAAGTTGCAAAGCTAGTCAGTGGCAAAGTTAAAGCTTCAGACACCATGATTCCTGCTTCCTAGTCTAATGAACTTCCCAGGATGCTTAGAAGCTGACATTTCTATAACAATTGAAGGGGAAGCAAATAAGCATCTATTTATTTACATACCTACTACTTTCTAGGCACTATCCTCACAGCAATCCTGCCGGGTAAGTAGTGCAAATCCTATTCCTATTATACTGAAGGAGAATAGGGGGCTCCAAGAAAATAAGTGACTTTCTCAAGGTCACTCAGCTAGTAATTGAGCTGGGATTCAAATCACCACCTTCTCAGAGCTCTTTTCATTCTACAAAGTATCACACATTGATCTGTTTACTTCAGATGTTTGCCTGCCTCCTTTATTATAAATTCATACAACTGGTGAGAGCGCCATGGGATAGCTTAACATAGACTTTGCTCTGTGAGAGCGCCCTAGAATGCCCTAGCACACAGATTTTCTCTGTGAGAGCAACTTGAAATGGCCTAGCACCCCACGTGGCAAACTTGAACTTTCAATAAACTTTACTTTTCTTTGGCTGAGAAGACTTGAGTGGAATTCTTTCCACAGGACCCAGCATGTTGGTATTCTGGGGTCTCAGGCACCCCTAACCCTCTTTGGGCACCCTCTTCATTTTTATGGTTCCCTGACACCGGGAAACACTGCTAATCTCAAGCTCTTCTCCAGCTGGCACTGGAAGGTTTGTCTTCTCCAAGGTTTAAGCCCCAAGTTCTCCAGCCCATCGTACCAGGCATCAGGCATGTTCCAGAGTCTGACCCCTTGGATGTGAAGGCTGACCCCCTCGAACAGGACCCAGAGAAACAGGGACAGCTCTACGCCCCTTGCCAGCAGAAAGCACTTTCAGAAGCTGAGACCTTCACCCTTTACCCCAAAGGAATTTGGGTCCCATTTGTTTGAGGGGGAAAATGATGAGGTGTAGGCTCTGGGACCCCTCCTCCCCCTTTTTGAGCTCTCCTTGACTCTTTGAGGTACAGGCTCTGGGAAGGTGAACCTTCGCAGGGAAGACATTTGCCTGAGGTCACGAGCCTTGACTTGTGGCTCTGTCCAAGTTTTTAGCCCCTTTTGTTCCAATGGTGATTCTTTGAGGTACAGGCTCTGGGAAAGTAAACCTTTTCAGGGAAGACATTTGCCTGTGGTCATGAGCCTTAAGTTGTGGCTCTGCCCAAGTCTTTAGCCCCCTTTGTTCCAATAGTTTCCCACCCTGGAACTGGCCTGGCCCACCATTGTCTATGGTTTCCAGGTAGCCTCTAGCAACTTCCCACCCTTAACCACTCATTACTGGAGTCTGACCTCATCTGACTCTTCCTGAAGACCCTCCCCAATCTCCTCCTCTGGACCACCCCTAGATTCCTCCCACAACCTTTTTGTATTTAGAACCCCATCTTCCCTTCATGTGATGTGAGAGTGCCATGGGATAGCTTAGCATAGACTTTGCTCTGTGAGAGCGCCTTAGAATGCCCTAGCACACAGACTTGCTCTGTGAGAGCACCTTGAAATGGCCTAGCACCCCACGTGGTGAACTTGAACTTTCAATAAACTTTACTTTTTCTTTGACTGAAAAAAACAAAAACAAAAACAAAAAAATTCATACAATTCTCTCTTCACAAAGTTTTTCCTGACTATTGTTAGCTTCTACCTATCTTCATATTGTCTAACCTGTAGTCTCTCTCACTTTCCCCCTTAATTTAATTTTCATTTATTTTTATCTTTCTCTAAGGAAACAATTAAGATTTTAATTAAAATTAAATTTAAAAATTACAGTTAAGATTTTATTGTATCTTGTATCATTGACTCAGTAAATTATCTTCCTACCAAGACTGCAAGCTCTTTGAGTACAGGTACAATGTTTCACACCTTCTCTGTATTCACCTGGCAGTCCAACAAGGTGTTGAGCATAGAATATATGCTTTAAAACGCTTGGTGGTCTGATAAATAGAAATCCAGTGAACATTTATAAACAGAGATGCAGACTCTTCTGAGCCACGGAAGGAAAAATTTTTAATGTCCTGTTATCCCTCAGTCCTTCCTTGACAGTCACCCCAGAAAGTCTACTTTGACCGTCTTCTACGTCTTTGTGACATTCTTCCAAAAAATGATTGTTCTGGAATGTCCATATACAAATATAGTTCCTCAGTGCCACAGATCTTCTTTCCAAGTGAGTACTCCCTATGTCTTACCTGAGTCTGCCATCCTCTGCTGCAGCTCCTCCTGGTATAATCTTCGTAATAAATATGCCAGGATCATCTCCAATGTGGGGATTATCTGTGCCTCCAGCAATACTGAATCCCAGCCCAGAATTGCCCTGTAGAAACAGTTAACAGAAACTGAAATGATGTGGCTGACCCTGGATTTCTTTAAAGTTTCACTTGTTCCCTCAGTGTTATCAACTTGCTACTCAAATAGGGAAATGAGTGATAATAGTTGTGTGCACTGGCTGTCAGCTAACAAAGTGAAGGTCAGGAAATAGCATTTGACTGAGAGTTTTCTTTTCCCACATTTCTGAGAGCTCTTGTTTGGAAGATAAAATGGGGTATTTATTTCTTGGATGATAGTGTCAAAACGTTCATTCTTAAGAAACAGTTTAATGATTTGTTCGTAAAGATAGAGACTCGGCAAACCCTTCTGCTGCAAGAAATGTTTTAGGGAAGCTATATTGTTTATGCCTATTTTACAGACTAATAACTCATATTTATGCAATGCTTCCAAATTTGCAAAGCATTTTTTTCTCACAACATCCCTATGAAACAGGCAGTCCACATATGATTCTTCTTTTCCTAGATATGAGAAAAGTGAAGCTCAGAGACCTTAGATGACTTATCCATCATTGTATAACTAAAAAGAGGTAACCGATCTACCTTGTCACCAAACCAAGCTCCTTGATGATTTTTCCAGTTTTCCAGTGGCTTCCCTTTGATATGATTTCTAATATTCTTTATCTGCCTTGTCTACATATAGCTGTTTGCACATCTTCCCCTCCAAAGGGGAAGATGTAAACTCTTTGAAGGCAGGGACCTCCTCCCCCTTTTTTTTTAGCTTAACACTGGACCTGGAGAAAAAAAAATATAGAAAGAGATATCTAGAGATATCTCTACATATCTCTAGATATCTCTATAGATCTCTCTCTCTAGATAAACATGGTGTTGCCTTGGTTTGGCTTAGCCTAATTCTTGTCCTTTCCCCTAGAGAAGAAACATCCTATTAAAATACTACAAATTGAAGAGAAGCATTATAATATGTCAATAAATATTTCCCTAAGTAGTATAAGTATTCTTACTTCCTCTCACAACTTAGTTTGAAAGAAGATCTTGCATTCAATACACATTTGCTGATTAATCAGTTGATGAATGTCTATTCATTGGAATCAAGAAAATAGCATAGGGACAAAATTTTGAGTGAAACCAATAGATATTGGAAGTAAACAAAGACATCAACTACTCTGAGGAGTCTCATGTCATCATGGGATCATTTGTAAGTTATAATTTATATAATTTAATTAAAAAGAAGACTTGTGTGACTTTACTTTTTAAGGTAAATAAACTAAACTAAAATAACTAAAAATAAACTAAAATGGGATTAAATACAATGGAACAACTATAAAGTTAAAATTAATCCTTTTGCATATATAACTATAGTATGACTATATATCATCCATCTATGTATATATGTATGTATGTATCAATCTATCTGTCACCTTTTTTTAGGTCCAGACCTGTGATTCCATCAATGTAGTGAAATTCTAGTATGTAATCTCCTATCAATGAAGAGTGCAATATCTCTTTAGTAATTTATAGTTTTTGAATATGCAACTTTAGAAAGTTACCAGAGGAATGGAGAAGCTAATTGACTTGTCCACAATTTGAGTTAGACGTGAACACAGATCTTTCTTGCTGATTCCAAGGTTTGCCCTTTAAATTTGTTGCCATATATAAGAATATAACTTTTTGATTTACTTGGTATATTTTTTCACACCAATTCATGAGCAAATGCTATAATTTATCATTTACCTGCGAGTAAACAAAGTGTCAGAATGCTTCAGAGGCATCCCCTAGCTCACACAATTAATAAGTAAAAAAAATAGTGAAATGGTTCAAACCCATATATTCTGATTTCAGTTCTACTGTCTCTCCCTACTTTACCATGCTGCCTCTCTAAAAAAGATCAAACTATGAACAATTTACCAAAAAGAGAGATGAAAACTATCAGTAGATGTATGTAAAAGTCACAAATTATTAGTAATGAGAAAAAATTAAATTAAAAAATTACTCATATATACTTCATACTCATCAAAGTGGCAATGATAATTAGAGACAGGAGTAATCTGTGTTGGCGGGCTATGAGAATGCAAACTCACTCATACAATGTTGAAACAGTGAGATGGCGTAAATGTTCTGGAAAACAATTTGCTGTTCTTTGAGAAAAGTCACTAAATTGGTTATATCATTAATTTTGCTCTCTGATTTGGATCATATACCTCAAAGACAGAACAACCCTATATATGTCACATCAGCATTTTAGTGATATGGGGGAAGTTAGCAAAAAGAAAGAGAGAGAGAGAGAAAGAAAGAGAGAGAAAGAGAGAGAGAGAAATGGAGGGAGGGAGGGAGGAAGGAAGGAAGGAAGGAAGGAAGGAAGGAAGGAAGGAAGGAGGAGAGAGAGAGAAAGGAAGAGAGAGAGTGAGAGAGAGAAAGAAAGAAAGAAAGAAAAAAGAAAGAAAGAAAGAAAGAAGTAAACAGAGAAAACCCAATTAAAACATAAATCAGTGGCCATTGGTAGGGGAAATGACCAAATAAACTGTGGTATATGAATGTAATAGAATACCATTTTATCACAAACCACAAACAACAACAACTAGCAAGTAGAAGCAGAGGAACTACACCCATACACACACACACACACACACACACACAAGTGCCATAAGTTAAACCAAAATGACAGTAAAGGCAACCAAATTTCAATCAGTTGTGATGACCAATCTCAGTTCTAGAGAACAGATAATGAAACACATGCCCCTTGTATCACGAGTGAGATGAATGCCATGGGTATAGAATGTCACAATACATTCTCATATGGTCTTTATGTTGTTTGATTTTTCTTAAGTTTTATTTTTGTCAATAAAAGGAAGATTTTGATGGGATGAGGGAGGGGTTAGCCATATAACAGAAAATGTTCCTGAGAAAAGGAAAAAAGTAAAAAACAATTATGGTTTTTTCCATAAGATCAAACTTATTGTTCCTGTCAGGGCCTTGCATTTCTGTGCAACCTTTCCAAATGAGGCTATAAGACCTTTGTCAGGTTTCTAGCTTCTCATAAGTTTTTCTGTTGCAAAATAAGCTTCTACCTCTCCCAGCTGTATTACATATAAAATATATCAATACTTATAAAAGGTATTTTGGCTTAGTGGATAAAAGTGATGATCATGGAGAAAGGTCTGAGTTCCAGTCTGGCATGACTCTAGGAAAGTTAAAAAATATTTTATCATCATTGAGAGAGAGGAAGCCCCTATTAGTAATGAAATTAGAGGTTTGTATGAAAAAAAAAAGTATGATGTTCTCTTTGACTTTAAGTGTGACAAGGGCAAGGTCCAGGTCTTCTAAATTGTGCCTCCTTTCTCTCCAGGCTCTACTCTGGACTTCATCTGCCATGCCTCAGAAACTTCAGCATCCTGGAAGTTCACTTGAGCTTTGCATTCAAATCTCTGATGTACCCCCATCTCCTGCAACTCTACCTCTGACTGGATGGCTCTTCCCAGAGCTTCCATTTGGTGAGGACCTCCAGACCACATCTCATTCCTCACCAAGTTGCATTCCAGACTTGGGCTTTACTTTTAAGTCCAGCACCACCACAGTCCTGCTCCCTGCAACTCCAGATTTCCTTTATATGTTGTCTTCCTGCTTTAGAAGGCAGGGCAGGGATTGTCCTGCTTGTCTTTGCATTTCCATTGCTGAGCTTGGTGGCTGGCACGTGGTGAAGCATCCAGTTCACTACATGCTTGTTGACTGACAGTCTCCTCAGCAGGTAAGTGAAGCATTATACACTGAGTTATTAAAATGTAATCTCCTTGAGAACTCAAATGTTTCATTCTTTGTATGCAGATTTTTGGTGCCTAATAGTGCAAGACGCAAAGTAGGCATTAAATAAATGTTTGTTGATTGACTGGTTTAATTAAGCTTCATAAAGTCCATGGGACAAGCACTGATAAATACAAGATGGATAAATCACAGACTGTTCTTGAGGAAGTTTCCAATAGAAAGAGGTCAAAGACACATAGACAAATAACAAGAGAAATCTGAGACTGGAGTGGTCACTTTCAAATGGCATTGTTAAGAAAGGTGTCAAACTCTGAGAATGGCATGATTGCTTTGAATGAATGAACACAACTGCAATATTAGTCCTACTGCCATTCAGGCAGAACTTAAGTGGAAGCTGCTCCAGGTTCAAGGTGGGAAAGCCTGGGGTCAGTGGCACTTTTTTCTTGCTCTAAAGGCACACTTTTGAACTTAGAATGTTCTAGCTAAAGTCAATATATCACTAGTCTTTATGAAGCCTTTCCTATGTCCAGACACTGTACTGAGCACTGGGAATAGAAAGACACATGGTTCTTGACCTCAAAAAGCTTACATTCTAATAGAGGAAGACACACATAAAAAGGAGCTGAAAGGGGGAGCAGGAAGGTACCAGGCATGGGGCATGATGAAGAAATCCATCATGAAAGCTGGTGAGACAAGAAGAGATGGCTGGTCTGGGTCCCTTCCATAAAAGTAGTTTCTGGGAGGAGCCATTCAATCATCAGCAGGGAGGAACTCACAGGGTGGAGAGCAAAAGGCACAAATAAATTGTTTCACTTGGCAGATTAAGGAGAATAGTGAGGATGTCTGCTACTCTTAGGACCGTGATTCATTTGATATAAAATGAGGTTGTTGAAAGACAACATGGGTTCTTTTAAAAAATATTGATTTTTTTCAACATTAATTTTTACAAGATTTGGAGTTCCAGTTCGTTTTTTCTCCCATTCTCTCCTCTCCCCCCTTCCCAAGATGGCAACAGCAGGGGTTCTTAACACTTTTTTGCATTGTGATCCCCTTTGGCAGTCTGATGAAGCTTACAACCCTCTTCTAAGAATGATGTTTTTACATAATTGAAAGAAATGTCAATTTTCACTTAGATGCTAATGAAAATAAAGATGTAATTTTCTTTCTCCATCCAAGTTCACAGCTCTTCTCTCTTTCCTTATCTGTGGATCTCAGGTTAAGAACCTCTGAGCTAAGTGAATTCCAAAGTCCCTTCCAATTTTAAATCTTGAGATAATTGGAAGTGAATTGATAGACTTTCCTTACCACTCCTTCCCTCAGCCTCCCTCCCACCTCTAGCACACATGCACACGTCTCTGAGGAAGTGTGAATGTCTCTGGGAAGCAATGACTGAAAGGAACTCTAAGGTGGTTACAGAGTTAATGCAGCATGTTTTTCAAATCACAATGTGTTCAAAGAGCTTTTCTGTTTTTTAAATAAAGTTGGGGAGCCAGATGGATTCTGCCTCATCATCATCGCTCTGTAGAGAAGGCTCATCTAAATTCTAGGAGGAAGTAATTTAAACGGCATTCACACCTTCCCTTATTACTTGCAACACCTTTTCTCTCCAGTCCCTCTTTACTGCCTTCCTTCTCTGCACAGACAAACCATTGTGAAGAGGAGGGAAACATTGCTAGAAAGGGGGAAAAATCTCTGTGGGCTTTTCCATGGATGAATCACTGTCACTCCCTGACAATCACCCACAGATATATGTCAGCTGCTCTGAGAGATCACCCGATCTCTTCCCCAGGGTGCAACCTCTCCACATGTCAAGGCAGCCACTTGGGCTGATGTTCTCAGATCCAAGAAATTGTTGCCAATTAACAGAGCTGTGATCCTTGACCTGATCAACAGGAATTGCAAGCTGTCAGAGTAGCAAGATCAGGTTCTGTGTACATTTCCCAGTAGGCATGCTCTTGCAGTCAGATATAATCTGTGACTGATGAGTGGGTTGGCATCCTCTCCACCTTAGAGTAGTTTTCAATGATGACAGCCCATATGAAGTATGCATAAGTTACTGACTGGCAGCATGGCTCATTGAATGAACACCACCAAGGAGGTGAATTAGGAAAAAGGACAATAACCATTATCAAATGGTTATGCTTCTTAACCTCTAACCTATGTATCCCTTAACCTCTAACCATCTCTGTAAAAAACAAAAAGGAAAAGGACTCATGTGTACAAACATATTTGTGGCAACTCTTTCAGTGGTGGCATAGAACTGGAAATTGAGGGAATGTCCATCAATTGAGGAACAGCTAAACAAGTTGTTGCATATGATCGTGATGGAATATGGTTGTGCTTTAAGAAATTATCAGCAGGATGCTCTCAGAAAAATCTGGGAAGACTTATGTGAACTGATGCAAAGTGAAAGGAGCAGAACTGTGAGAACATTGTACAAGGTAATAACAATACTGTATGATGGTCTACTATAAATATCTTAGCTATTCTCAGCAAAGCAATGATCCAAGACAGTTGTGTAGGACTTATGATGAAAAGTGCTGTCCATTTCCAGAGAAAGAATGCAGATCAAAGATACTTTTTCTTTACTTTCTCTTTTTTCTTGTTTTGTTTTTATCTGTCTTTTCTTTCATTGAATGACTTTACATAGAAATATGTTTTACATGACTACACACGTATAACATGTCAAATTGGTTGTTTTCTCAATGGGGTGGGGAAAGAGGAAGGGAGACAACTGGGAACTCAAAATTTCAAAAAAGAAGGTTAAAATTGTTTTCACATGTAATTGGGAAAATAAGAAAAGTTAAGTAAGATTAAAAAAATAAAGTGAATAAAAAAAGTAAAGGAAATCCCATCTCTGTCAGCATCTGCTTTGCCATGGAAAAACCACTTAAACTCATTATGCATTAGGTAACTATTTAAAACTACACATTATAAACACATATCATGATCTGCAGCCAATGAAATTATAAGTCCTTCCTGTAGTGATTCTTGGGATATTTCCTTTTCTTACTAAAAATTTATTCTTAAAAAGCAAGTACTGGAGTATTGTGCACAAAACCATTTAGGAAGTATATTTATTGGTATGTTGAAATCTGTCCAGAAGATGGTGACCAGAAAGATAAACAAACTTGAAACCATATTACCCAAAGATCAGTAGAAGGAACACAGACAAGTTTTAACCTAGATAAGACATGATTTGGCTGGAAAGAAGGGGTTAATGGTATGATGTAACTTTCCTCAAGTAATTGAAGTACTGTTATATAGAAATGGACTAGTTTCTCTTGGACCTGGATGATAGATCCAAGTCCCATGAGTAAAAGAGAGAGGTAAGAAGATGACAGCTCACTAGACGGAAAAAGAAATTGAACAGTCCAAGTTGTTCACAAAGGAAATTACTACCTCTTTAGAAACAGGCTTCACCAGACTTCCAGAGGAGTGCACACCACAAAAAAGGCTAAGAAATCTTATTTTAGACATTGATTCTAGATAAAATGAAGAATAATTTAAGATAACAAAAAGAGTTACACAAATAGATAGAAAACTGACATCACAGACTACCTCCCTAAGCCAGATGCTTTAGCATAGGATGTGTGTGCATAATAAATATTAAATAAAGTAGGAGTTCTTCTTAACCATTTATTTCATATACTACTTTGGTTCTCTTATGAAACTTAGGGATTCCTTCTCAGGATTATGTTTTAAATGTATAAAATATTTAGAATAGCAAAGGACACCAACAGTTAATGAAAATAAAAGTTTATTTTTTTCTCAGTCATGTTCATAGGCCCCCTGAAATCTGTTTATGAGAGACATTCCCAGGGTTAAGTTCACTTGCTCCAGAGGAAGTCAATTCCCTGTCTCTGGAGGTCCTAAAGAGAAATGGATAGCCAGTGACTAGGGATTCTACATAGTAAAATACTATTCAGATATAGCCTGATTTGGATGATCTCTGAGCTTTATTCCAACACTGAGATCCTGTGATTCTAGAGAATAATCCAGCAAAAATTAAAAACAAAACAAAACAAGAACACATTTTTCGATAGGCATTTTCAGCATGCACTCCACCCTTTCCCCTGCCCCAGCCCATACCAATGAAGCTTTCTCATTCACTGTGTTATCTGTGGATGAGGGCTGATATTTTGGCATTCTTTTGTGAAGTTCCTCACTCAATATTCTTCCTACCCAGGAAAAGAAGGATCAATTGTCAGGAGGTTTTTCTCCTTCAGGAATACATTAGTTTCATTATGCCTTTTAACCCACTGTTTCTTGTTCTGTCCACTGAGGCCAGTCAGTCAATAAAAGTGTCTACTAAAATAAAAGGCACAGAGCTAAGCATGAGATATACAAAAAGAGGCAAAAAATGATCTCTGCCTTTAAGGAGCTCACAATCTAATACGGGAGACAATAAAGAAGCAAAAACATACAAAAAAGCTATATAAAGGATAAATAGGAAATAATTAGAAGACTGAAGGGACTGGAATTAAGTGGAGTAGGGAAAGGCTTCGTGTAGGAGATAACATTTTAGCTGAGACTTGAAGGAAGTCAGGGAAGCCAGTAGGCTGTTGAGAAAGGAGAGCACTGGGGGCAACTAGGTGGTGCAGTGAATAGAGCATCATCCTGGAGTAAGGAGGACCCGAGTTCATATCAGGCCTCAGACACTTAACACTTGGAAGCTGTGTGACCTTGGGAAAGTCACTTAACTCCAACTGCCTGTATCAATAATGAGATATTCACAACACCCATGATGGTTATGAATATGTTGGTGTAGTTTTGGATCACAAAATGTAGCAAACTCTCCACATGGAAGGCAGACCCAAGGTCTTTATTCAGAAACCATAACACTG